>VYZM01016310.1:99690-109769 GCA_013398915.1 Dromas ardeola | reverse complement strand
CGTTGGGGTCCTGACACAACACCAGGCACTCTCTGCTCTTTTCTTTTTGGGGGGTTCGGTGTTGCTGATGGAGGGGTGAGGAGGATCCCCTCCAGCTTTTGATCTGGTACTGTAAGTAACAGCCCAGGGGAAAAGTGAGATAACAAAGTTTCCAGCCTCTTGGAACTACTTGGTTTCAGAAAGAATACAATACAATAGAGTATTTCAGTTGGAAGGGACCTACAACGATCATCTAGTCCAACTGCCTGACCACTTCAGGGCTGACCAAAAGTTAAAGCAAGTTATTAAGTGCATTGTCCAAATGCCTCTTCAACACTGACAGGATCTGCTAACATTCAGGTTTTCCTCTCCCCAGAAGCCTACTGCCTTACTACTAAGTTAGAAATTAAGGTTTTAGTTTAGAAGATTAGGATTTTAATTTAGCTTCTGTGCTCTTGTCTGATACCTGCAAAAACAAGATCCAGGAGGACTGTAGATAACAGTAGGAGGGTGTCACCTGTGTTTCTCAGTCAGTAAGTGTCACAAACAAGCCTTATTTAAGCTTCTGAATGTTTCGCATGAGATAGGTAATCACAGGCACCGTGCAAGTGTGCTCCTGGCTGCAACATTATGTACCCTGAATTTCAAGTTGCTTCAGAACCATCTCGGTTGTCCTGAATCAAACCTCACCCACATGATGGAATCCTGAAAAAGTGCTTTCAGTTGAATTCAGGTTTCAGCCTGGCCTTGACACTCTGGGTCAAAGCTGTTGTAATCAGAGTGGTGTCTAACGTGTACAAGCAAGGGTTCTGTTCCGCAGCAAGCTCTGCGGAGATGGTTTCCTCTGGAAAACTCATACCAGTACAATACAGTGGGTGTTTCACAAGGACTTTTTACTTTCAGACACTTGCACAATGCAAGTATTTTCTGTCTTTCCTTATAACAGAACCTGCTCTATCTTAAGAAAAACCCAGAGTTTCCGTGTGACAGTCTAAAACATTAGCTTAGATACACAGATGAAACTCAGCTTTCACACCTCTCAGGAGGTGAAGGCTCCGTGATTCAATTGTAATGTCTTGATTTAGCCAAAAGCTGTTTTCTGCAGAGACTGGGAATGTCATGAGTCTGTGGGTCCTGTATGATTATTTTCTCGTGTGCTTGTTCTAAATTCATACTGTAGGAATCTGATCTTGCTAAATCTGTGGTTTATTGTAGATTTAGATGTCTCAATGGATACGTGGGACTTTTCCTATACGTGCCTGGTGTCCTTATGGCTGCACAGATTTTACATCTATTGTGTTGTTGCTTTTGGGATCAGCATTTGGATCATAATTCAGTTCACCACCACCAAAACCAAAAAGAAGGTAACTGAAGCCATAAGCAGTTTTGTCTGAGAAGGCCCCAAAATCTGTGCATGGAAGTGAGTAGTTGCGGGGTAAAGGTACCTGCTTGGTGCAGTGAAATGTCCTGCTTCACTGTGAGCCCACCTAGGTGGTTGCAAATCCCAAATGTAGCATAGTTCTTCTGATGGTTGTAATCCTCAGTCTGGATTGTCTTACGTTGGTGGGTAACTAAACATCCTTGTTGCTCTGATATTAGAGCGGACCTCAGCTGAACTATTCTCGCATTGTTACTAAGGTTGTGTCAGCCTGGGTTGCTCTGTTGCTTCAAGTGAATCCACTCTTGCTTGTGCCCGGTGTTTTCAGGTTCATGTTTCCAGTAATGTTATTGATGAGGCTGGACTGGTTTTAGGATGGGGGTGGGATTAGAACATTCAGAAAGTTAAAACCTCCTTGTGTGGGTGAGTAAAGTTCTGCTGCACGATTTAGGAGATTCTCAGGTTCAGCTGTGGATCCTGTTATCTCCCAGGTGTGTGAGATGAATTTATTGTAGCATGGCCTAGCTCAGAGAAATAGTTACTTTTGTGTTTCTCTGTGTGTGAGAAACTAAAATGCTTTGACTGTTGTATTTGTGTGGTGCTGAGAGTCTGGTCATGGGATTTGTATTTTAAGTGCCCTTAGGATTTTCCCAAGGGGTTAGAATCACTGAATGAAACGCAGCACTTTTTTCCAAGGGTGAAAAATCCAATGGGAATCCAGTTGCTTCCGAAGGAATAGAAGACAAACTGGTAAATGGATATGCCACCCTGCAGGCAAAGGAGGTCTATGTTGCTGGGGTAAAGATTTTCTATGGGTCCCAGACTGGCACAGCAAAGGTATAAGTTACTTTTTTTTTTCCACGTGCTTGAAGTTGATTTGAAATACTGTTGAGATTCATGCATGTTGCTTGCCTTAGAAACACTGCACTGTGTTCTGAAAGTTTATCAGAAAGTTCATTAGATGTCACTGCCTAATGTGAAAGATAAGTGAAAACTATATAAAAAATAAATATTATTCTACTCACTTCATTTAAGTGGAACATACAGTAGAGACATTGATTATGAAACTTAAAATTTATTCTTGCAATATACTTTTAATTCGCTGGTTTAGGTGCTTTATTTCTTAAAAAGAAATTTAATTTTTGTGCCTGTAAAATCATTAGTCATGAAAAGTCACGTAACTCTCTTCTTTCAGCCAGTGTACTTCACTTTTTAAATGTGAAGAATTATAGGTCCAGTGTCCAATTCTTGTGTGTCATTGTTCTTCCTGTGCTGGGAGACATCTCATCACTGTTGGCTATAGCAGGGCTTTTTTGGGCCTTACAATAGTTGGGTTGAAGTAATTTATAACTTTCTGCATATTTTTTTTTTTTTTTTTCCCCAGAAATTTGCCACAGGTCTGGCTGAAGCAATTATTTCCCTTAATTTGCCTGTGGAAGTCATTAGCATGGGTGACTATGATCCAGATGATTGTTTAGCAGAGGAGGTAGGTACCTATCAATATGAATAGTAAATACAAGCTCTTCCTGGGTTTATGAAGGCTCTTTTCTTCTTTCTTGTATTTTTCTGTTGTTATCCTGGAAATCCCCAAAGCTGTATGTTGAAAATTGCTTCCCTTCTTTCTCAATAAGCAAGTATAGCCCATCAACCCTCAGCAGAAAGTACCTGAATTTTGAAAATTACTAGGAGGATCATGTAGAATACTTTGATACTGACAGTGATTTTGTTTGAGCTAGTTCAAGTGTGAGTTACGTGAGAGTGGCTGCACCAGGTCCCCCGTTCTGTCTCTGACAGTGTATGCCTGGGGAAGGGTTCAAAACCAGAACAAGTAGATGGTGATACTTTTGCAGCCTTCAAAGACTTACAAGTTAAACTTTTTGGGAGGTGTGTTTATATTGAGTAATCAGTGATGGATTTTTCTTCTATGAATATTGATGGTTGCTTGTTGAACACATAGGAGACTTCATTGCTGCAAGAGTCTGTTCAAGAAGCTGTTGATTGGGGTAGGGAAGGTAGGCGTCCAGTTGTGTTTTGCCACCACATCTCTGTTAGGTAGGGGAAGACAGCTTGATGTCCCTTGGCTAGTCTAAGATGGCTTTGCAGGGAGGAGGGCCATTCACCACCATTGGGTTTATCACCTGCAGCACCCACACCAAAGATTCTTAAGCCACTTAGCAAAAATCTTGTCTTTGACTTCTTGCAACTGTCCATGTGTTCCAGCTCTCTTCCTGATGTAAAGCGTTCTGAAAACTGCAGTGATCTCTTCTGTTCTCTTTATGTTTTTAGACAACCAGCAGGAACATTTGTGTGTTCTTGGTAGCTACGTACACAGATGGACAGCCGACTGAGAGTGCAGCCTGGTTCTGTAAGTGGTTAGGAGAGGCTGCGAATGACTTCCGCTTTGGGAAAACGTATCTGAAAGGCCTGAGATACGCTGTGTTTGGCCTGGGAAACTCAGTTTATGTTGATCATTACAACACAGTAAGTATGTCCTGTGCATCTTTCTTTGATTTCTGTGTCTCTGAAAGGCTAAGCCTTCCTAAACGCTACAGAACTGAATGATACTGGTAGTTTGTGTGAGAATTGCAGCCACTGTGTGGAACTTGATTAGAGACTGGGTTTAGGGCATGGGCAGTGCAGCTTTGAAGCAATTGTGCTGCCCTTTTAAGTGGGAAAGGAGTCCCATAAGCACTGCATTAATCTGGGAGGTATGAGAATACATTTGGTAAATCCTTACTGCATTAATTTCTCAGCTTTGAAAGCTTTCTATCAGTGCATGAGGTTACAGTGCTGTAAACCTTGCTGCCTTTTAGTCTAGAGCGTTTTTCTCTATCTTATGTTCTTTGCTGTGTTGTGTGGGTTTTAACTTTGTTTCCTGATGAAAAATATGACAATATCTTAGCTTGGTAGTCAGATTCACCTCAGTAAGAAAAATGGCATGGCTTGTCCCCAGGTTGTTACGTTTGTATAGCTGGGAACACAAGAAATGTGTTACGCACGTGGACACTTTGACCAACAAGCATTGCACAAAGAAGCTTGTTCCGAGAGCTCATCTATTATCACATCAGTGTGATAGCTGAGGTATTTTCAGATGGGAGCCTGGGATGCGTGATGGTGTTCAGGCTGACCTGTGGCTGTGCTCTGAGTCAGCAGGTGAGAGGGAGTCCAGAAGTCCCTGCCATGCAGTGCTGTGCAGCTCACTAGCTCCGTTTCCAGGCTTGATCCTTGCTTTCTTAATTGCCTGCTTTGTTTAACTTGGCTTCATTTAATTTGCCTCTGACTTTCATCCTGTCCTAGGTTGGAAGAAGTATTGACAGGTGGCTCTGGATGCTCAGTGCCAGCCGTATCATGACTCGTGCTGAGGGGGACTGCAATGTGGCCCAGAGCAAGCATGGCAGCATTGAGGCTGACTTTGAAGCCTGGAAAGCCAAGTTCCTCAGTCGGCTGCAGGCGCTCTGCAGAGGGGAGAAGAAGCCCTGCAGTGGGAAGTGCAAGAAAGGGAGGTGCAAATCTTCAAGGAAGCAGAGCAAAGAGAGCTCAGATCATGAACACGGGACATCAGAACATGAGAATACTGAGGTAGAGCCAAAATCCGCGGGGCCTTGTTTCTGGTTTAGTGCCTCTTGGTGCGCTATTTGACTTCTCTCCTCCCTCCTACAGCCCAGAGGGGTGCTGTGGGAGCTGGATATTTCCTTGTTGTGGAGCAGAGGGGGAAGAGGGATGAGATCCTGTGGCAGTTAACAGGTAGAATAAGCCATCCAAAAAGAAGGACTAAAGCATTAGTGATGGACCTAGGCTAGATAGCATTTATATGGTGAGGGAATCTTCCTTCTGAATAGGGCGAGGTACATGTTGTGACAGATGCTCCAGGGAGCCATTCTGGGTTCTCATCAGAGTCTTTGCTTTGTCTCGTGGCCAAGTGAAGCATTTAGTTCTCTGTGAGCAGTTAATCTGCTTCCACTTCAACTTGCTGAAGCTTAGGTGCTTTGCCTGCATCCCAAGGCAGGCATCCCCAAAGGCAGTTGGGGGAGTGTTATCTGAGCAAGTTCTGTACTTCCTCTGAATGTGTCTGTCTGTAATCATCTGTGTGCCTTCTGGAGTGTTGACTGCAGGTTTTGAACAGAAATCCTCTCTCTGGCTCTACAGTGCAAGACCCAGAGCTGCTATGGCACTTTAATCCTCCCTGCAAGCCATTTATTGTGGATTCGAAATGATTGCTATGGCCATATTGAATTTTGTAGGAAAATCGGAGCTCTTCTGGCTGAGTGGATTTGAGAGTGCTGTCTGCTGCAGGAACAAGAGGACTAAATCTTGGTGTTACACCAGTGCTGCTGTTCTGTACCTTGGCTGTGTCCAGAAAGGGAGATGAGTCTTCCACTCTGTGAAGGAGTTGACTTGGAAAGCAGATCTCTCACTCCCTGTGCATTCAGATGGGGGCACCTGCAGGAGTTAAAGGGCTTTAGGCTTCCAAATCGTCGTAGTATGCAATGGGAGTTGGGCTCCTCTGTTTCGCCTCTCATGTGATCAGTTAGGCATGTGAGGAAAACAGAGCAAACTGGAGGCAGGATATCTGGACTGAGTTTCAGGTGGTCTGTGTGCTCTGAACTCTTGAAAATACACACTGATAAAAGCCTCAAGTTTAAATGCGTCTCATGTATATCGTACAGGTTATTGGTAGACTATTCCTTGTTTTTCAGTAGTCTTTATTGGTGTGAGAGCTGATTTCCCTGGTTAGCATAGGTGAAGGTCTTATGTTTAACATTCAGATACATTCTTTTTTTTTTTCTCTCTGACCTCTTACCTAGGCAGAGGAGTTGTTTGAAACCAGTAGTGAGGAGGAGGCTGATGCTGAGGAAGCTGGAGGCACAAATGCTGTCGTCGATGTTGAAGATCTCGGCAATATCATGAGCCACATGAAGAAAGCAAAGGTACTGCTGTTAGAATGAGTATAGAACTGTCAGGTCTTTGTCACGGATCAGTTGAGTTGATTAAAATATTACCTGCTGGTTTTGAATCTGTAGGATCTAGTTAAAGGGAAAATAAAATATGAGCTATTGGAGGACCTGTCCCAAAAGAACATACTTGGAAGTGTGTTGGATCTAGTTATGGGCTAACTGACTTGTTCACTGAGCAAATGCTGCAGTGGAAACCTGTTATTTTCAGTCCGAGAGAAATAACTTCCACAACTAACACTCAGATCTGAACGTACGTCTCTGCCACTGTGATTCACAGCCCGGTGTCTAAACATGAATCCTGTTCCAGTATCTGCCCGTGGGTATGTCAGCTGAAATGCAGGCATGTGTTGTGCTGGTATGTCGTGATGGGGAGCAAAGCTGCAGGTGAAGTGGTAACACACTGCTGCAAGACCTTCTGTGCCTTGCTGGCTGCTGCCCTAAGGTGAGGTGCTATGCTGGCAGAGCAAGCCCATCAGCTTGATCTAACCTGTGCTGAGGCTGTCAAGGACAACCGTAATTCCTGACTTGTTTCAGGGTGTTACTGTCCCTCTTCCTGTGCGGTTCTGTTCATGTTTCTTTTCCTGTGTTCAGCCTGCAAGCAGGAAATCAAACTCATTTATTTGGCTAGCACACAAAAAGGAGTGAGGATCTAAATAGCTGCTAGGCTAAGCCTTGGTTTGCTCCCCACACTTTGCTGGCCGGGCAGCTGGCAGTCGGGATGGGAAGGGTTGGCCGCAGGATGGACCTGTGATGTACTGTGTTGCCATCTGCTGACTCTTCTTTCCCCCTTAGCGATCTTTCCGTGATGGTGTCTTTCCTCATGAACCCTTGAGCTGCTATCCATCCCTCCTCAACAAACCCACTTCTGTCTGCAATTACACCTTCCGTATCTTGCGTGCCTCTATGGTGTGGACTTCTCAGAGCTTTTTCACAAAACTTAACAGTTTTCTCAGCAGTCTGGCTGAGATGACAACGCTGGGCTGCAGCAAGCCAGGCTGTGGATCACAGGAGGCTGTGTGCTTAGGAGGGAAGGGGATTACAAGGGGAGCATGGGGATCTGTGTTCATCACCTTGGGGAGGGGGAAGGAGGAAAACACTTCTGCTGCTTGTAACACTGACACTAAGAGAGCAGCCCTGTGGACTTGGGGACAAGGCATGCTGCTGTGTGGGTATGCCTGTCCCTGAGCTTGTACTGACTTGTGTGCTGCAGCTTGCAAGAGAAGGGTGGATGAACCGTTAGGCTTTCCTTTGGAGGGAGAAAGGATCATTCTTTCTCCCCGTGTAACTACTATGAAGTGGTCCTCTTCCTCCTCTCCTGCATGTGCTCACCACTAGAGGTCACTGACAAAAAGGGAACTGTGGTTTCTGTAGCAGCATGCCCTGGGAGGTGATGTAGAGCAGGTGAGGGAGACGGTGGTGTCCAGCAGTCTTATGAAAAACTAGGCATTGAGTTTTCACTGGACTGAAAAAATATGGCACCACCATGATCCAAGTCTAGTGTAAACCAGGAAAACAATGTATCACAGTTCAGTTTATGAATAAAAAGTGAGCACAGTAATAAAATACTTCCTGTTCTTAGCTTCTCATTCCCGTTGTTCTGGTAGCAAGCACGGCTGAAGTCACTATGGTATGGTTTTATACCCAGGCAGTGAAAATTCATTGCTATCTACGATCTTGGCTGATGCATGATTCAAACAATTGACTACTGTCTCCTTAGCTTAGTCTCCTTAGCAACTCCTTAGCGAGTTGATACAGAAGTGTAAGTATTTGTGTAGATCAGGTTCTCTTGGCTCTGACTTAAGTAGCCTTTCTGATCTGAGGGGCAGCTTCTGTCTGAGCACAGACGCTCAGCTGGAGTTGTAAGCTGCAGTTTTTGATCTGCTGCCTTTTCCTCGGAGGAGGTGGCAAACAGTTGTTCTGCCATGAGAGCTGTATGCTGCCCTCTTGCCTCTGCAAATGGTTAAATCCTGAGAGTGCAAGTGTCGGTGTGGGACTGGAAGTACACTCATACTGTGCATGGAAGTATGCTGGCCCTTTTGGATATGACTTGTTGTCAGCTGGTGTGACAGGAGGCCCTAAAACTGTGGATCAGCCTTTCTTTATTGCTGCTGCCACTGAACTGTGCTGCTGTAGTCATGTCCCAGGTTTTTGGGTTAATTTTGAAACCTTAAATGATGTAGTTCTCATTACTGGCCCCTGTATTCCTGTTTTGCATGGTTGATCTGTGTAGCTGCAACTTACGTTTCTGGTTTCATGCTTCTATAACCAGACCAGGTAATGGGGAAAGGGTCCTCAGCAGTAACTTTGATGTAAATCCTCAGCTCTCTTGAATGTGGTGTCGTTTCCAGAGCGATGGCAGGATATAGCTGTGTAAATGTTTCATGAGGCAGCCTGAACCCATGGCTATCCCTATCATCAGCTGGGAGAAAGAATGACTTTGTCTCGGTGGTGAATCTCCTGGGGAATGTGCGCATTGACTTGCAACAGGTTTATGCAAACACTTGAATTGTAAAGTGATCCCATAGGTGCCGTTATTTACTATAACAAAAATAAATGCTGAAGACTTGATATCAAAGAGCAGGATGATCTGCATTTATGAAAGTAATTTATCATGACGAGACTCTTTTGCTCCCAGGCGGGAAGATTTAGTTGTTTAAATCCAGTGCATCTTGGTTTAAGTCACAGCCTCACTTTAGTGCCTATGAGTTTATACAGTGAGAAGTTTTCTTTCTCAGACGAGTTGTATTGTCCCTTTCACCATTTTTTCTCTCGCAGAACGCTGAACTGTGTAAAATTAGTCTGACACTTTTGTTTCATGCTGATGTAATCTGTTGTCTTTCAGTAATCCCTACCAACACAGGCAAGCGCTTTGGGTTTTTGTAGCTGAACTATCCATATACAAGCTAGCAAGTTTTCTTCAAACTTGTGTGTTTCAGGGTTATATTACAGACACCTCTTCATATGCAGAGTTGCTCGGATTTGAAACGTGCTTAACAGTTTTCAGCATGGGTTTTGTGGATGTCAGTGTTGTGTATTAGCCCCTCTGCGTATGGGAGAGAGAATAGCAGGTTCTGCCTTGTGCAGTATAGTTAATTTGAAACGTTTTAGGGTCCAGCTTTGATCTCTCTTGCAGGCATGTATTGCCTCTTGTGAGAATCACTAGCAGATAAGACAGATGTGCAGTCACAGATAGTCATAATTCCGTGTCCTGCCTTTTATGGGAAAGGCAGAGGGAGGCTGTGGAGGCGACTGTATCTAATAAATGTTTGCTCACATCTCTGCAGGTGATCTTAATTTAATTTTGTATCCATCTTCTGTTGCTTGACTTGATGGGAATCAAGCCTGAGTTTTGTTTTACAGCTTTTTTTTTCCCCATATGCTGCAGTTTCATTGCGCTTTACGAGATATTGTCAAAGGGTTTGAGACAGGTACTGGATTCTTGCAGTCATTTGGGTCAGGCAGATGGATTCAGGAGTTCAAGGTGAATG
This sequence comes from Dromas ardeola, assembly GCA_013398915.1. Taxonomy (NCBI): domain Eukaryota; kingdom Metazoa; phylum Chordata; class Aves; order Charadriiformes; family Dromadidae; genus Dromas; species Dromas ardeola. Next base: position 99,969 of record VYZM01016310.1, on the reverse strand, counting down.
CCAGAACCTCTCTTCCTTGTAGAGTTGTAGCATTATGTACTCTCCCTTGGAAAAAAGATGGATTTTTATAGAGCTGCTGAGAGTAAAGGTACGCAGTTAAAGGTGATGGTACACTGAATCTGAGCACAAAAATTGGCGCAGGGTTGGATGGCAACAGGATTCAAATATATTAAACGATGGCATATACAAAGGCAAATGCCTCACTTTGTTTACTGAATCTCATACTATGTGGTGATAACTACTTTATAGCTGCTAAAAATCCAGCCCTCTTTTTTTTTT
>VYZM01016310.1:69862-97663 GCA_013398915.1 Dromas ardeola | reverse complement strand
CACCTTTTTGCAGCCCTTTCTTGACTGCATCTGTTGGAGCTGATCAGGGTTTAGCCTGAAGCAGTCCAGCCCATCTGCTTCCTATTTCTCACAAACTTTGTGCTGCATTTCTCAGGTGTTTATTTTTTCAGTGCATTTTTTTTTTGAGGTTCTTGCCAGCCAAATAACACAGTTGAATGTAAGTCCCCAAATCAATGCACAGACAGTAATTGTCTGCTGATGGTAGTTACCGGGAGAAGCATGGAGGAAGCGGCCTGTTGAATTTGTTGCTGTATCGGAGGAGAGAAGCACAAGGCTGTCCTGTGGGAGAGCAGCATCTGTTGCCAAATAAATGTGTTGTTTGGATAAGGTGTTATGAGGTAGAGTAAATGCGTCCACGTTCTGCTAGACAAACGCTGCGGATTGGTCGTTCAGCAGAGCAGCTGGCAGTGAGCCTGTCCACGCCGAGTCTCCAAGCAAACCTTGTTATTTGCCATGGCTGCCCAGCGGTCGGTATAGTTTGTTAGTGGCTCTCAACTGCAAATTTCGCATCTTTGACTTGCTTAGTGTCCTGCCCCTCTGTGTGGAGGGCAGCACCAGTTATGGGCAGTGTGAGCTGCTTTTTCTTCCTTTGCTGGTACTTGGGCTGCCAAAGCAGCAAAGTATCTGCCCTGTTCATGTCAGAGCTGAGATTCTGACATCCCTCTTTTGCTGTTGGTTGCAGAGGCTTGGCATGAGATGGGGACTGCATTTTGCTAGGTGGTGTGGATATGCAGGTGAGATGGAGCTGCTCTGAAAAGCTTTCTCAACAGAAGAGCATGGCATAAGAGAATGGAAGTAGTGTTATCTCAGCTCTGCAGGAGGAGCTGGACACTACAACATGGCACTAAACTGTTTTTGAATTGCACAGAGCTCTTAAACATGTGCCAAACTATGCTGTGGATTTGTCATGTAATAGTGCGGTTAAGCTTTTGCATGAGAAAACGATGTTCCTTTTTGCCAGTGGCACAGCCAGAGCCTCTGTGCCAGGGGTTCATGGCAAGGCAGTCTGGGTCTATCTGTGCGAGCAAGGGATCCCCATGTAGGGGGCCATTCTGACCCTGCTCACCTGGGCTGGGTCCCTGTGACGATCAGCACTATCAAAACAACTACCAGTAGTTTTTAAAAAAGGGGTGCTGTTATGTATCATCTACTGTAAGCAAGCGTGCAGAAGAGACTCAGGTGTGAAGCACATGGCTTTGCTGGAAAAGCAGCTTCCGGGGTTGTGTGCATGGAGCTGTGCTGCGTGTGCCTTGAGAGGATGAAGCACCAAGTCATTTCTGACTCTTCTTTTGCCTGTAATTTTGGAAAGTGGGGCTTTGGATCTCAAGGCATGCTCCGCAGGGCTCTTGGATATCTGTCTTGTTTTCCTAATTGACTAGTTTACATTATCTTACAGTCAATGAAGATTGATTATGGTAGAAACCGGGCAATTTCCTTTTGACTTTAATAATGTATTCTTATGATAATCTCGTGGCCTCTCATCTACTCGTTCTGAAAAGCTGGATGATGCATATCATTGAACGGGCTACAGACCAAAACTGTTAATTTGGGTGCTTGGAAGACTTGTATGCAGCTCCCACTCAGGGATGTACGGCTTGTCTGTTGCTCTCCAGTTAGCGCTGACTTCTGCTGATTATGAGCTTTGCATGTAGCCTTTGGCAAAATGGTCTTCCTGGGAAGACTGACCCAAGTGGGGAGTTGTGCTCAGGACTCTCATGGTCTTCGGAAAAGTGTCCCACTGCTCAACACTCTCTACAACTACCTGAAAGGAGGCTGTAGGGAGGTGGGGGTTGGTCTCTTCTCCCAAGTAACAGGTGATAAGACAAGAGGAAACAGCCTCAAGTTGTGCCAGGGGAGGTTTTATATGGCTATTAGGAAAAATTTTTACACTGAAATGGTTATTGAGCATTGGAACAGGCTGCCCAGGGAAGGGGTGGAGTCACCACCCCTGGAGGTATTTAAAAGACGGGTAAATGTAGTGCTGAGATACGGTTTAGTGATGATTTTTTTCAGAGTTAGGTTGGTGGTTGGACTAGATGATCTTGAAGGTCCCTACCAACCTAGGCGATTCTGTGATTCTGTAACCTGTGTTAACATTTTATGGCTTTACTGCATTACAAAAATTCTGCAGACCAGTGAAAGCTAAGGCAGGTATGAGAACGGGCTGCTGCTTGCTGAGGTCTGAGTTGTGTTGGTGAACTGGATGCCTTCCTTTTTGTGGAAGGCATTCAGGGTTTCTAATACAAAATAGCCATCTGCGGTTCAACCAGCTTTGTTGCCTACGAGGGCTGGCTCTTCCACAGGAGATGCTGCTACTGGGAAATACGCCCCTAGTTGGTATTACCTCAGATTGACTGGAGGCTTCTTCAAACACAGTAAACGATTGCAGAAGCAAAATTCATCACACTTTCTTTTTTTAAATGTGTGCATGGCGTTTTGACCACTTGAAAGATTGCTGTTGAAATGAAATGCCCTTTTAGTCCTAAACTGTAAGGAAAAGAAAGAAATGATGGAGTGTAAAAGTCTTTTACAGAGCTATTTAAAAAAAAAAATCTGCAAAATATGGCAAGGTGTTGTGAAAGGATGTGTGCTGCATGCTATGTGTGTGAGAAAGCGGAATAGACCGAAGTGGAAAGTCTTACTGGTTTTAGGCTGGGCATTTCAAGACACTTGTTAAATCATGTTACCTGAATTTTAGTTGTGATTATTGTAGCACAGAAGAAAGGAATAAAAATGTGAATATATGGCACAATTTTCAAGTATAAGCTAGTCACTTTTGGGTGGAGACAGACACATTTTTAGTTCTGATTCTTGTTTCCTTTGAAAATCAGTCTTCTTTATGGTGTGTCCAAGGAAGTTTCCCAAATCAAACAAATGTCGACAGACTCATGCAGCAGTATGTGAAATGGAGTTGTGGTTTAACGACACCTTGTAAAATCCTTCCCTACAGCAGAGCGGGGATGTTATAGCTCAGTGAAGCAATCCTAACCCCCCGCTGGAGCCATGCAGATGTATTTTTAGAGTTGCGATCTGGGAATTTTTTTGTGTTGGAGGATTCTGGCCAATGTTGAACCTACAAGAAAAGGGACATTGGTGGGATCGTTTATCCTTCCGCATTTCACAGAAGATGCACAGTGCCCTTTCAGACTGATTCAGTTGGATGGCAGCATAAGTCTTCTGTCATTACTTGTCTGCATGAGTTTGGGTTTTAAAATGCTGTTGTATATGTCCAAAAATCTCAGCATTGACTTTTTGAACAAAAGGAAATAAAAGATTGCCTCTGTGGGGGCTGAGCTGCAGGTCTGTTTGAATAGCATCCTTTCTTTGGATGGCAGCTAGTACCTGCTGCCTGAGAATAACGCGAGGGACCTCCTGTTATTCTGCAGTAGAGCAAGGCAGATGTGGATGGAGACTTCCATCTAGCTTGTCACTGAGTATTCACAAAGGTTTCTATTCTAGGAGAAAAAAAATCTTGCCTTTGAGTGTGGGGTGGTTTTTTTTCCCTGTTTGTTTATTTTTTATTTTTGGTATCAGTCAGAACTTCTCAGGGGTTTTCCCCATTTCAGGAACACTTCTTGGAAACGCATGCCAAGATTTTTGCTTTTGATCAAGCCACCCCCTATTTCAGTGGTGGCAAGGTAATGGATTGCCACATTCCCCATCTCTCAGCTGTCATGCTTTCCACCCTTGTCTGCTTTTTGCTTCAGTTCAGGCTTTTGTGCTTAGCTGGGCAACGGTGTATGGAGTGGGTACGTAACCTGTGATTATGTAGACTCTAGTAGCTACTTTTAATAAGATTTTCTTGCTGTTGGGGTGTTTGCTGGTTCACCGATTTCTCAATCCAAGTTTCCAGCATTCGTCTTGGTGCTCACTTGCAAATGCTCAAAGCCAGTTCTGTTGGTGACTGACAGCAGTTGGGTATCCTGTGTCACTGTGAGATTGGCAGGGTGTTTCAGCCGTGGACTGAGCAAATTGCAGTTCCATCTCCATTTGTTACGGTTGGGTTGTGACAGCCAGAGCTTTGTACCTGGAGCAGGAAGGTCCCCACAGTGCCCTAGCAGTCTTCTGCTCCTCTTCCTCGTGTTCAAAAGTATCTTTGTGGAAGCCCGTTCCCCGTCCCATTCTTTTTTTCATGTGTTTTAGTCTTGGAGGAAGGTTGTTTGTAAGGAAACGAGTGCTGGGCAGCCTGATGTCTAATCAACTTCTAAAAAACCCCCACGTGGCTCTTGCCTGTGGTGGCACTGACAGCTGAGCCTGAACTGGGGGAAAAGTGAGCTTTTCTCACTGCCCTCGTGCCACTGGAGCCTTGCTTCAGAGCTCTGCTTGGTGTGAACTTTCACTCTTCATTCATGTAATTCATGAACTTTAATACTTCATTTAACGACTCCCCTGGGAAAGTTTTGCTAATATTTCTTGCTGCCAGGCAGTATTTCCTGATAGTCTTGCCAACATTGTCCCTTAATGCTGGTTCTGTTAGTCCTGGCTCCAGCCCCTGATGTATTACTGTTTTCTTAGTGTTTCTGCCTTTCATTTCGTAGAAGATCCTGGAGCCTTTTGATGGATGAGACTGTAAATCATGACAAGGCCAGGGGTTCCCTCTTGTTTGACCACTGGGAGGTTAAGTAGGAAAGAAGTTTAGTCAAAACTGGGATATTTTTTTTTTGTGTCGTTTTCCTTCCGGGAATAAAAACTTCTTGGGGAACATGTCGGGGGGTTTTTCAGTTTGTTTGTTTTGTTGTGTTTTTTTTTTTTCTCCCCAGCCATGGCACATCAATAAATTGAGCCACGATGCTAAAAATGCTAAATGAAGTTAATTTAGGGAATACTTCTTTGCATGGAGTTTAGATTTCCTCTTTTCTTCTATTTTTCTCACCCCTGTAATAGTAGTTTGAAGAGTGTTTGATGTAATCGAATGGAAAACACAGGGAGATATCGGGCACCTTGACATTGTGGAGAGAGCACTTCAAAGAGAAGTAGCAGTAGCATGTCCTGTTGGTCATATTTGGACGTGGCTGTGGATGAGTTTGGTAGGCATATTTTTAGGAAAGCCTTTGAAACACTTGAACTGTGATTTGTCACAGGGGCAGTGGCGCCTCTGCCTTGGCACAGGGAATGCTGAGCCCTGTGTCATGTCCGTGCCCTGTCTCAGATACTCTGTGCTCTTGACCCATCAAAAATGGGCTTCTGCCTGCCTGCAAAGTGTGTGCTGGCTGGTGTGGTGCCTGCATGGCAATGAAAGGGAAGAGATAAAGAGAGGGTTTTTTTTTTGCCTTCACCTGTAGAGGAGGTGATCCGAAGTCCTTACAGCTGTGGTTCGATTGCTTCTATTCAGGTCTGCTTCAATGGCAGTAACAAAAAAGAACCCCATCAGGCTGCAGCAGAAGCTGTGGTGGCACCTTGTGGTGCCAAGAAATTGGGGTGCACCCCTAGGTTTTCTCATCTGTGGGTCCTCTTCTTTGTGAACACAGGCCAGAGGATGACTCTTCAGTTTTTTCAGCAGCGAAGTATTTCAAGGACATGAAAAGCTGACTCTTGTCACTACTTGCTTGATTTGTTATGGAAAGACAGTAATTTGCCTTAGATTTACTACCGGGCTTTCTGCTAAATCACCACAACTTGAGAAGTTTGCTCTGTGCAAAGTTAACTTTGTTCTCTCCGCTCAAACTCTAAATAATAGATATGAAAGGTTTATTAAGCAAATAAGTAAAACTCCCAGGGCTGTGAATTCTATTTCGCGCAAGAAATACCTGAAGCCAATCACTTGCCAAACCGAACAAGTCAGGTATTGCAGTTCAGAGAAAAACAAATGATTATTTTGTTTATAGGCTTTCACATCAGGATGGAGGGGGGGGAACATTATCATCTCTGTGAGGGGAAAAATGATTATTGAAATAAATGTTTCTGCCCTGCCAGTAAGGCAGTTTTATTTGTTCTTCTTATGTTTATGTACTTTCCCCAGATATTGCAGTAACAGGCACAGGACGCAGGTAGAAATGGAAGCCCTCTAAATTCAGAAGGACTTTTTCTGTACCTGAAGACTGTCTCGGATGGGATGTCTCATTTCTACTGAAGTCAGTGGCTGCATTTTTAATATTATGGTGTCCTCCATAATGCATATTTAGTTCTTCTGGGAGAATTAATTTGGCATGAGACTGTAGAGCTGAAAGGGCAGGATGTGTCCACTTGTAAATCCTGCGTAGCATTTTGCTTCAATTAGCTAAGAAATGTGTGCTAAGATAGTGCCTTTCCTTTGTAAGCGGACAGCTGGGGCTAGTTCTGGGTTAAATGAGAGCTTGTGGGAAGAGAAGCTCTTGTTTAAGACTTACTAGTTAAAAGATGAGGACTTTAGCTCCTTCCTTGCTTATGCATGAGGGTTTTCCAGTAATACTAATATTTTACTGTTGAAGCATCTTGCTGATAAATGAAGATCAAGTCTTAAGAAATGAGCTTTTAAACTCAACAAATGCTGAGTACTTAACAGAGCTAGCCTTTCAGGGAAGTTTTGATGCGTAATAGAAACCAATGAAATTCTGCCTAAAAACTCAGCAAACTGAGTGAAAGGAAGTAGAAGATGGAAACGCCTCTCTTCTTCAGTAAGGACCACGCTGTGTTACTGGTCACTAGAAAATACCTTTGTGGACAACATCACTGAAACTGAGCAAAGTTTTATTCAGTAGGAATAGTAGAAGGAGTAGGAAAAGTGGTAAAGTCCGTCCCCAAATGTTTTACTTTCCTCTTCCCTTCTTAAGTACTTATTAGGAACTCTGTCCTTGAATCTCTTGAGTCTGTGTGTTTGGGTTTTCTTTTAAGTAGACTGGTTTTGTATTTTTTTTCCTTCTGAGGCACCTTTAATTTCTGAAATTTTTGCTCAGGTACAAAAGAAATCTGTTTGTGTGTCTGCTTTCCCTGTTTGTGAAGAACACGGTTTGGCAAGTCAAGAGCACTGGTTTCCTCAGGGATGCTAACAGTTGGTGGGTAGACTCAAACTGGAAGCGTTTGTATGAAATACTTGATGTCTTTGGCGCAAAAGTGGTTTGGATGTGAAATAGCCAGAGTTTTGTGAAAACAAATTGTCCTCTGGTTTTTGTTTGTTGTTTATCCATAACTCCTCTAATATTTCAAAAAAGCCATAAAGAACTGACAGATTACGAGTTGCATGAAATATCAAAGTAATTATTTACACTTTCATGCTTCTTTGTGCAGGCATGAAACAATAAATACCCATAAAGTCTCAGCAGTGGCACTTATACAGCGGGGGATTCACAATTTCTTATGTGCTTATGTTTCTCCTGCTTGTAACTTTATGCTGCCACGTGATACTCCTGCGTTTGGTTTTAAGTAAGCCCCAAGGGCTGAACCATGTCCTGTAAAGCAGCATTTGGTGGAAGCTAAATGTCGGTGGGTTGCTGCAGCTTGTGTGTCTGGAGTTGGCTGCGAGGCAGGGGGAAACAGCCTTTTCTCGCAGGACCTTTGGTGATCACCGAGTTTTGGTGGTGCACTTGGCTGCCTCTTTAGGTGACTTGTGGAGACGGTGGCATCTCCTCTGGAAACTCCTGGGCTGTCTAACTCCTTGTAGTGATGCAGCTTTCTTCCCTGACCTGTCCCAAATAATTAGGACAACAGCTGCTTGTCACTCCAGGCAATTGCGTGTCAGGCACAAAATAATTTGTTCCCTTCAGTTTGTGTGGAGAGATGAGGTTATTGTGCAATCATGAAATGCTTGGGCTTAAATCCTGAGTCCCGCTTACTCTCAGATGAGATTCAGACACCTTGTTTCTTAAAGTGTCCTAGAGAATTTTATTGCTGTGTTAGTGGAACAAATCTAGTGTATTTTGGGTTTTCTTTTTAAATTCAGTGTCCTGGATTACTGAAAGGTCAGGGTCTGATGGGAAGAGGGATAAAATGCAGGATTACACGAATGGAAGAACTCATGTGTGGGCACTTGTGTCAGTTTTAAGTTTAGCAGATCCATGGCTGAACTTTGCCACGGTGTTTAAAACATGATGCTTGAATCTAAACAGCTGTATTTCACTGTCTTTAAACAGAGAGAACGTGAGCTCGAGGAAGGAGATGTTGGAACGAGCTTGACTCGAGAGAACGCTGGGAGGAAGGAGGAGGGTGAAAACAGAGAGATGATTACCCCGGCTCTGAGGGAAGCGCTCACAAAACAAGGTGAGGTTCTGCAAAGACCAGATGATGGATCCGACTTTGGAGTCTTAGGGGTAAACTTCTACCAGAGCAAGTGAAAGACGGTGTTCTTTATGTTGAAGACACTGCTCTGGATCCTCAGTCACGGGGAGGCCCTAACCAGAGGCAGGGGCTGCTTGTACCCCATTGTTGCAGGGGCAGAACGTAACCCTGGGTAAGGCGCCTCAGCGTGATGCATGCTATAGCGTGTGGAGAGTGTATCAGGGTTCAAAGGGCTTCATGTATCTGCTTAGGTAACTTGAGAGAGAAGATGACACTCCCACATGCCTCTAGCTCCCAGAGTGTGGGTTTCTTAAAGAATATTTAAAGATCAGCTTTGCATCTCTGTTTTGCATCTTAGGCCCTTTCTTTTATTTCAGTTTCAAACTCTGATCTTGTTACTGAAAGTTTATTTCCAGAAAAGGAAGTAGTTCAAACTAACTTTAACAATCCACTAGATGATTAGATTAGTAGCTCTCCTATGAGCTGTAGAGAAGAGTTTTGATGAACTTAATGCCTTTTTTAAAACAAAGGGGAAGCATGAGAAGAGCCGGGCTGACAGCCCTGCAGTTCAGAAGCCTCAGTTCTGAGTGGCAGAGCCAGGAGAAGGGTGATGAGAGCTTCCCTATGCTGCTCAGCTGAGACTAAAGGGAGTTTAGTCTAATTTCTTTTATCTTTTAGGATAAGAGTGTGTTCAGTTTTCTTCCTTGCTAAATTGATAGTATTTCTCCTGATGCTTCTCAGAACATGCTTCTGGTTATTGCAGTGCAGGCACCTTGCTGCCGAGCTGGGCTCTGAAGTTCCAGCCGTGTTCTGTGTGAGTCCAGCAGCTGTGGGATCCCAACACCTTTTCTGCCCAGGATCTCGGCTGTTCTCAGCCCGAGCTTTTGTAGGTGACTGGTGTTACGTCCTGCCCATCAGGTACCTGATGTGTTTGGTTGTTAGGCTTTTGCCTTAGCACAGCTACAAAGTAAAGAACCATTCTTTAAATACATACTCTGAAGGAATGAAGTAAAGCCTTAGTAAGGAGTGGTAGTGACTTTGCCTCCTTCGTGTCCATAGCGGTGGTGCTGCTGGCTGGGATGAGCGGAGGGGTTGTAGGAGCCTGGTTTGATACGTGTTTTCAGCTTCAATTCTGCAGACTGTGATGTGGTGGCAGTTACACTGCAGCTTGCTGCAAGAGCAGCTGTAGCACTCTTAGGGCCTTTTATTTTTATTTATTCATTTATTTAGTTACTACTGCTTGTGTTTGATCCAGAAGTCTAATCGTTCTGTCGGCCTGCAAGGGTGTTTGGAGGACAGGTGGATTTGGCTAGCAGGGCTGGGGCAGTTGGGCAGCGGGGAGGTGAGCATGCTTGTCTGCTGCAAGTCCCCTGTTTGGAGAGGTTAGAGGGGCCGCTGACTCCATGGAAAGGTGCACCAAGTTCCCCAGACATCGCAGGATTTGTTTTGGGGCACAGGAACCCTAGTTGGGCTGTGGAGACTGCCTGGGGTCCTGACTTGCCCTGGCTTCTTTGTGGCGCAGGGCTCTCGCTGTGCCATGGTAGTCGCGACAGTGGCTCACACTGCTTCGCAGTCTCTGTTGGTTCGGGTTTGGGGAGTGACTGAGCGGTGCCTTTCTAATGATTCATAAAAAGTGGTCATTTGAAAAATGAAAGCAGTGCTGGAGGGAAGGTCACCTTCCTACCATAATTTTCTTGACACAAAGGCAAGCTCCCCAGAGAACTCAGATTTCCTTGTGATGTTCCAGGGACAGGAATTCATTATCCAGATAAGTAGGTATGTATTTCTCCCTGCCTTCGACATTTGGGGAAGTGCCAGCATTGGATCAACTAGTAGGATCCACTTACTTAAATCTGCAGTTTCAAAGACTTAAAACCATTGTGTCTGTATCCTTACAGCTACAACTGCCTCTGACTGGCACAACCCTCCCCTCCTTTCCTCTGCTGCTCACTTAATTCTTTAACGGTCACTCACCAGTGAAGAACAGAAGGTGCCTCTCTTTTTCACGTCATGTAACGCTTTTTTTTTTCCCCTGCAAATAACACACCAAGCCAGGCTTATGTGGCTATAAAAATAAAACCTCTCCCTCCTTCCCTCAGCACCATTCCCCCCCAAATAACAAGTGTAATGTAGTCAAAAGATAATCTAATTTATTTAGCAACAACTGCTTGCTTTGGGTGTAGGTTCAGTGTCCTTTCAAGATTATCCCTGAGGGCATAATTAGCCCAAGAGAAGGAAAAACCAGTACGAGTGATTCAGGAGAAAGCTGTTCTTTTAACCTGTAGTTGCATAACAGAAGTTTGCCTTTGAACAGCATCTCTTCAGACTACTGTAATGCCAACTCTTTATTTTGATTCACCTTCAGACAAATTTACTTTCCTGTAGGCAAACTGAATATTGCTTAAACAATGGTTTTATTTTAGCACCGGAGTTGAATTTCAGCTAAATATAGCCTCGCCTAGTGGGTTGTATAGGTGTAAGCCCTTGTAGTTGCCTAGTTGCAAATACGTTTATAAAAGATGCTCTGTAATAGTTGCTTTTTAAAGTTGTAGCCAATCTTGTGTTGTGAGAAAATGCTGATTCCCTTTCAGTGTTCAGTCTTGCATAAAATACAAATACAGCGCAAACTATTTAGTGCTTCCAAGTAACAAATATAGCTGGAGAGAGGCTGACAGTTGAAGTATTTGGCTGTGTGTTATATTTGCAGTGGTACCATTTTGCTGGGTTAATGCTTTAGTAACTTCATCTGTTTAGGTCGATGTCATGAAATAAACTGAAAATAGAAGCAAACTTTTCATATTAATGTTTCCTGTGGTGATTAGTAGATACCGCATAACGTGTTCTCATTTGCTTTGTGCAGTTGCTTGTAGGTTCTTGCAACAATCCCTGCTGGGCTGGAAGTTTTTTTTGCTTGGCCTGGGTACCGGGAGGATTTTGTACGTGGTGAAGTTTGCCTTTCCAGAGCTCCTGATTTTTCAGGAAGTGAATTTAAATCCTTCTTTAGCTTTAGAGGGAGTCTCAAGCTGCTGTTTTAATAGGAAAGGTGACTGCGGGAAAAAAAAACCTCCACAAACATTGTGAATCCGTGGGGGTTCCTTCAGTGTCCCCTGTATCAGCTGTGCTTATTTTATGGGTACAAATATTGACCATCTTTCACATTTTCCTGGTGCTGGAAAGTCAGTACAGCATTAGCGCAAAGACCTGTGCGCTGTTTGGGGTGTTAACCATCACTAGTCTTAACTGCTTTTTGATTTGCCAGATGTTTTCTTGATAGCGATGGTCAGCCTGAAAGCCAAACAAATTATTATGCCAAATAATGAAAGCAAAGGCCGGTCACTAGGGGAATCGTGGTTTTACTGCAGCTGACTTCTCGAAATATTTGGAGGTCAACCATGATGTCGCACACTGACAGCCAGTTTCATTGTCCCTATCAAGTTACAGTTGTATTTAGTGGTGCTTCAGGTCTTCTTTGATGTCCTTCTCTTAAACGTGCAGGAATAAAACAGAGAAAACCAAACTCAAACCCCTGAAGAGCTGATTGTTTGCTTAGGAGATTCCAAGGACCTGGATTTCTTAAGCTGCTCATACTGTGTATTTCCAATGTGTTCTTTGCTTTGTTCTTTTCTGCTGTAGCACTTCTAAATGCAGCTCTGCCTTTCATGGTGGGCAACACAATGGCAATGGATTAATGATGCCCAAAGACTGACCCTGCTGACATTGTATAAATTATTCTGTTGTGTCTCTGTACACAGGTACAGTTTTGCTGCAGTCCAGTTGGATTGTTCTGCCTTTACTGGTTAAGAGAGCCTGCAATTTAGCACCAGGGTGTCCCGATACCTCTATTTTACTTGTATCCAAAGGCGAATGGTATTAGGAGACAGCTTGTATCTGAAATAGTATGGGCTGCTTGGTTTTCATACTTTAACTTCATGGTTGATATAACAATATACTTTGATCTATGTTTTTGAGCATGTATGGGCAATCAGGAGGCTGAGAAAAATATTGAAGGCTGGGCTTTTCAAGTGCTTACCAAACTTGCTTGAGATGAGGTTTTAAAAAGTACTTTGTGGCTTTTGCTGTCCATTCTTGGACTGAGGATTCTGGTGCCTGCAGCACCGAGCATTTCTGACCATCTCAGCTTGGCTCACTGGGCTGAGTTTTTTGAACATCCGGACTTTGGAAACGAGAGCCGCTGTGCAGAGCTGTTGCGCAGAGGTTGGTGCTGCTGGATGTATGCTTTTGCAGGCTGTGCGCTGAAAATGTTTGCATGTGTCTTTGGGATTCGGTGTGCTTTATGTGTAGCTGTTAAACTCCAGGTGGCACTAGCAGCTCGCAGCTGGGTCAGGGATTAGTAACTGGTGCAGTCCCTGAAATGTACCACAGAATTCAAATACTGGCCATGGGAAAATTAAAAATTAGTTTGCAAAATATCAAATTATTCTTAGTAAGGAGAATAAATACAATGACCAAAATCAGGCAAAGTGAAGCCTCCTAAACTTTCTTGCAGTTCCTTAGAAAATGTCTGTGTAAATAAACAGTGAATACACGGTTAAAGGGGAAGAATCCAGGAAGCAGAAGATGCTGAAGTCCTACAGCGTGGAAGCTGCCAAGAGCTGGTGGTGAGCTGACTGCAATACTAATTTGCTGGTGCAGATGTAGCAGCTTATCAGGAGCAGAGTAGATGGTGAAAGCTCGGTTTTGCGGGCCTGATTCTTCCCTCATGTGTAGTTACTGGAGCTGGTGGAATTACCCCATGTATAATCGAGGACAATAAGCATAAATGCATTTATATTTGAAATGCATCCATTTTTTGTTTTTTTTTTTTTAGGTTTTGGAAGGACTTTGGGGAGTATTGGTCTTTGAAATTAAGGCCATTAAGCTGGAACAAAATATGAGATATATTCAGGCAAGGATAAAATTTGCTGTCCTTTATTTATAACACGACACTCTCCACAAGCACAGGGACAGTTCAAACAAATGGAAATGTGGAGAAAGAAATGTGCCTGGAATGACTGAAAAAGAGAGATGCAATACAACACAAACAAACAAAAAAAAGATCTTGTCTGTAGCAACTTGTAGTTCTGTCTCTGACTCTCTGTGTATTTGTTCTGGGTACTTGAGGAAGAGAGCTGTGTAGGCTGGCTTCCTCCTTCCACTAGAGGCTTTTCAGCCAAAGTTGACGCTGATGTACAGTTCTTAAAGACATTGAGTTCCTGCAGATTTCGTGAGAATTTTCGTATGAATAAAGAAAAGGGGCTTGAGGCTCTGTCGTGGTTTGGACAGGCTCTTTTCCTCCTCACTGAATGACGTGACCGCTGAGTTGTGACCCATGCTGTTTGGCCAGCTGGTTACTGCCAGTTGGCACGGCTGAGTTTCTAGGCCAGGCACGCATCTGCTGCCTCTGCCCAGCCATCGGGCCAGCCACAACAGGTAGAAGATGTGAGGGGAGCTGGAGATATGGGGCAGGGATACAGAAGGCACTGGAGGGACCCAAAGGTCCCCTGTGGGAGAGCAGGTGAGTGTGAAGGGGAAGCCCAGGGTCCCGACAATGGAGCTGTTGCTCTGGCCCTCACAGGGGAGCTGAGGCAGTGCAGGGCATGTGTTTGTGGGAAACTGGTTCTTCTGTGGGACAGCCTGGTCAAGAGTCCCATCATGTTTTCTTTTTTCCTGCTTGCTTTACAGCCTGAATGTGGATTGCGTGTGCTCTAGTCCTCAGGGGAGCTTATGTCTTCCCAGCCTCCCGGGCAGAGGCATAAGGAGCTTTCTGCTGTTCAGAACATCAGGGAGGCTTTCTCTTGGGGGGGCATTATCTTGGATGCAGTGTCTGAGGGCAGTTGGAAGGTGGCTACTAGAGATGGCTGGTTAGTTCTGCTTTGTTGGGATTGTTCTGGTGGATGGTTAGGGCTACCAAGATGATGAGGGGACTGGAACACCTCTCTTATGAGGAAAGGCTGAGGGAATTGGGTCTGTTTAGTCTGGAAAAGAGACGGCTGAGGGGTGACCTAATTAATGTGTACAAATACTTAAAGGGTGGGTGTCAGGAGGATGGGGCCAGGCTTTTTTCAATGGTGCCCGGCAATAGGACAAGAGGTAATGGGTACAAACTTGAGCATAGGAAGTTCCATCTCAACATGAGGAGGAACTTCCTTACTTTGAGGGTGGCAGAGCACTGGAACAAGCTGCCCAGAGAGGTGGAGGAGTCTCCATCTCTGGAGACAACCAAAACCCGCCTGGACGCGTTCCTGTGTAACCTGCTCTAAGGTGACCCTGCTCTGGCAGGGGGGTTGGACTAGATGATCTCCAGAGGTCCCTTCCAACCCTATGATTCTATGATTCTATGGTGATGGATGTTTGGTTGCCAAGCCCCAGAAATCCCTCTTTGGGAGTAAGGGAGCAGCTGTTCTCTTGGGATGGCAAAGCCAACGTGGAAGTTAGTGAAACTACTTGGGCTGAGGGATGGACATCTTTTTTCCATCTCACCTTGGGCGCAAGGAGGTCTGGAGAACTTGCAGTTGGTTTGGGAGATGGATTAAAATGGGGTGGGCTGCCATGTTGTTGATGTCCTTGCCTCACTTCTGTAAGACATGCTTTGCTGTCGTTGCTACTAGTAGAGGTCACCAACATGACATGTTCATGGCAGACCTTTTGCAACAGCTTAGCAAATGGTCTGGCCTACCACATTGCCCTCTGTCAAAGGTGCCAGCTACAGAAGGCTTTTCTTTTGGCTTTTCTTCAATACCAGTTGGTGTAGGTGAAAATATCAGTGGTCTCTGTGGCTGTTTTTGTTAAAGGCATAATTTGACAAGAAATAATGCATTTGAGTATTGGAGGTTTTATATTCCTATTGCCCAGGCAGTTCTGTGCTGCAAAGGAAAAGGTGCTCTTGGATTAAAATGGACATTTGGGTTTAAGTGAAAAGCCAGATTTTAGGAATTTTTTAGCTCTTTTTATGATCTGCTGTTGAGGCTGGAATTTATTATAGCTACTGGCATTCCCACCCTTGAACTTTGCCAGTCTCGTTTTCTTGATACTCGCTTAGGCTTGGTTTGCCTGCTGAAGCCGCTGTATTTCTTTCGCTAACCTTTAGTAGGCTTTTACTACATGTTAAAAATGTTCAAGATGTTCTTCATTTTGTGTATGATGAGAAGGATCTCAAGCAGCATTTCAGCAGCTCCACCAAAAGACCAAGCTTTCTCTCCACTTTGGAACTCCAGCATTTTTGCACGGGAGGTACAGTCCTGTAATCCTTTGTCATGTTCTCACTCCTGCTTTGAGTTCACGGAAGCAAGCCCTGCCACAAATCTTAAGCCTTTTGTACTTCCTAAAAGCACTTTCTTCTTTTTCAAAACAAGAGAAAACCTAGAGAGTAGATCTTGATGGACTCGGCAAGGGTTTCTAGGTGGTTGAGCAGTGCTAGGAATGAAACTGGAGATTTCTCCTATCGTGCTTGGGCTA
Source organism: Dromas ardeola (assembly GCA_013398915.1). Lineage (NCBI taxonomy): Eukaryota > Metazoa > Chordata > Aves > Charadriiformes > Dromadidae > Dromas > Dromas ardeola. The sequence goes on along the minus strand of VYZM01016310.1, from coordinate 81,997 downwards.
TCTGGAAAATTCCACTGTCCAGATTCCACTTCTTTCTGTATTTGTATGAAATACTGATATAACTTCACAGAATCACAGAATGGTTCAGGTTGGAAGGAACCTTAAAGATCATCTAGTTCCAACCCCTCTGCCCTGGGCAGGGACACCTCCCACTAGACCAGGCTGATCAAAGCCCTGTCCAGCCTGGCCTTGAACACTGCAGGGATGGGGCATTGACAGCTTCCCTGGGCAACCTGTTCCAGTGCCTCACCACCCTTACTGTAAAGAATTTCCTCCTGATATCCAATCTAAATCTACCCTCTTTCAGTTTGAGGCTGTTGCCCTGTGTCCTGTCATTACACTCCCTGATCCAGAGTCCCTCCCCATCCTTCCTGTAGGCCCCCTTCAGGGACTGGAAGGCCGCTATAAGGTCTCCCCGGAGCCTTCTCTTCTCCAGGCTGAACAACCCCAGCTCTCTCAGCCTGTCCTCATAGTAGAGGGGCTCCAGCCCTCGGATCATCTTCGTGGCCCTCCGCTGGTCCCATTCCAACAGGTCCATGTCCTTCTTGTGCTGAGGACTCCAGAGCTGGACGCAGTACTCCAGGTGGGGTCTCCCCAGAGCAGAGTAGAGGGGCAGAATCACTTCCCTTGCCCTGCTGGCCACGCTTCTTTTGATGCAGCCCATAATGCGGTTGGCTTTCTGGGCTGCAAGTGTGCACTGCCTGCTCATGTTGAGCATCTCGTCCACTAGCACCCCCAAGTCCTCCTCAGGGCTGTGCTCAAGCCATTCTCCGCCCAACCTGTATTTGTGCTTGGGATTGCCATGACCCAGCTGCAGGACCATGCACTTGTCCTGGTTGAACTTCATGAGGTTCGCACGGGCCCACCTCTCAAGCCTGTCAAGGTCCCTCTGGATGGCATCCCTTCGCTCCAGCGTGTCAACTGTGCCACGCAGCTTGGTGTCATCAGCAAGCTTGCTGAGGGTACATTCAGTCCCACTGTCCACGTCACCGACAAAGATGTTAAACAGCACTGGTCCCTGAGGAACTGATCCCTGAGGAACGCCACTCATCACCAGTTTCCATGTGGACATTGAACCATTGACCGCAACCCTTTGAGTGTGGCCATCTAGCCAGTTCCTTATACACTGAGTGGTCCATCCATTAAATCCATGCTTTTCCAATTTAGAGACCAGGATGTCGTGCAGGACAGTGTCAAATGCTTTGCATAATTCCAGGTAGATGACGTTGGTTGCTCAAAGGAACTTGTTGAAAGGAACTTGAACAGGTTCCTTTCACCAATGATATTTCTTAGGCTTTTTTCTTACTAATTTTCTAGCTTTAGTCATAACATGGTCTTCTGGGTGGTGGCTCAAGTGCAGCCATTGTGTTACAACTTCCAAAATGGTCCTTAAAATGGTGGTGATGGATTACTGCTGTGTCGCTCACCTTCAGCTCTGGCCCTTTGAAACTGCACTCTTGCAAAACGGCAGGAAATTGGAAACTCTGCCTGCCTGCGCCCCCCCCCCCCCCCNCCCCCCCCCCCCCATTCTCCTATGTGAAGTTCCCCTTCCTGCACTGAGTTTCAGCTTTAACAGATAATCATTGCTTCAAAACAGAGTGCTTTTATTTATGGAGATTGCTTGAAAGAACCAGACTGATTTGCTAGCTGGATATCGCCTTTCTCAGAAGAAAAGTCTTCTGAAAGTCATTGAGTTTGTGAAGCACAATGTGACATCGGGTTGGCTTTTACCAAGCTTACAGTGACCGCACTCTTCGAGAAGGATGGCTAAGTCTTTTTCTTGTGCCTTTTGGGGATTTTTCCACCACTGATCTACTTCATTCTTTTGTAATTAAATCTTTTGCTTTGCGCTTTCAAAGTCTTTGGATGAAGCAAGCTTTTATGGTGTAGAGATCTGTACTGGATGGTGTCTGTGGGTTTTCTTCTAGGCATTTTGCCACGTTGGGATAGCCAGCAACCTTTGAAAGCTGTTCAGTATGGCTGTCTTACAGAACCATTTTCTCAGAGTGTGCAGATATCATGATGCTGCTTCTGATACGGACAGTTGTAGAAATTTGGTTTGTCTTAACTGTATCTGTTCTGCTTTCAAAATTAAAAAGACATAATTACTTATATAAACACATAAATCATCCAAGTTCAGGAGCTTGGAAATACTTATTGTGTGTATGGCGCTGGTAAACTAGCAAAGCCACAACCAGAATACCTCGCTCTCCTGGAAAATGACAGCGGTATGTAGAGAGCAGTGTCCTGTCTCAGTGGCTGAGAGCTCAGTGGGCTCCCTCAATGAATTCTTGGAATTTCAGAGAACGGACTTTTAAAACTATTTATTTAGGTGATAGAGTTGAAATGCTTCAATGTAGTTTTAAATGGTCGCAGAACAGTTTTGCCCCAGACAATGGAGCAGTGAGCATCTGTGCCACTGGCCATCTCTTTGGTTAAAACTGTTCGTGGTCTGCAAACTCTGGTTGGATTGTCAGGGTGAGCAATCACCAAATCTTTGTCGGCCTAGTATTATTGCCTGATAACGTTCAATTCACCCAAAAGCTTGTTTAAAAGCTTATTTCATTTCTTATTATAGTAAAAAATGACAATTTCTGGGAAGTTTGGCAGGCTTGTAAGTCATTCAGAATTTATCATCTAGAGCAGTATCAGCTAATACATGGACTTCAGATTAGATGTTCTTGTGTCTTTAGTTAGGAGTTGAGCTGATTACTTTGAGCCTGCTTAGTATTTAAGGAATCCTTTGAATATTAGGCTGTAGAAATAATAAATGGATTGATTTCGTTCAGCCTCAGTATCTGAAGATCCATAGGGACTGAGAGCAGAGTCCCACCAAGACGTCACACTGTGGTGTTTGGAAGGTGGTGTATCCAAATACTCACGTACAGTTATTGCTCACAAGTAATATCTCTTATGAGCAAAGAAGTGCATGTGTTCACAGTGAGCCCTGGCGTATGTAGGTGAGGATTTCTGGGCCATCGGTGAGATTCGATTCAAGCACCATTTGCCTTGGCAGGGCCACAGAGAAGCTGTGGTAGAGCTGATGGCAGAGAGGAGCCAGCCTGCGCCTTCCGAAGGGGGTTCAGAAGAAGCTGCAATGTGGAAACGGCACTGAGAAGACCCTCAGACCGGTTCTTGAACACGTTTTCTCCCATGTTTGGTTTGAGACTCGGTGCTGCTTGGTTCTTGCTTAACCCTTTGTACTTTCTTTTAGCCTGAACTGTTTTGCTGCTGGGGTTACTAGCCAGCAGTAAAGCTTGAAGAAGCAGGCTTTACAGAGGTGGAAGGACCCTGCTCACCTAGAGTAGATGTGTAAAGAGTGCTTGGCCTTAGTCACTGACAGTTTATCAGATTTCCAAGTGTGAAAAAGCATGGCACAGCCAGTGTGCACTGCGATGGTTTAGCAGGGTAACCACACTTCCTGCTAGACTTACCTACACGTCGAAGACCCGAGTTCAACAGGTTTGTACAGAGCTTTTAGGAAGTTCTGCAAGTATGTGCTGTTTCTTCTTGTAACCATTGCTGTGACTCCTGGCAGCAGCAAACAGGATGAGTAAACCCCGGCTCATCACTAAAGCTGGCTGAAGTTTGTAAGACTCTGTTTTGATGTTGAACGTGTACAATTTTCTTGGCCTTTATAGGAAGCTGTGGGCGCTCCACATGGTGGAAGTTGATTTAAGTAACTTAAGAGAAAATGCCGCAGCTCTGGGCTCCGGAGCTTGGCACCTTGCTCAGTTTAGCTGCTTCCTCTCTTCCCTCAAACAACTCAGTAGCAGATCTGGGCAAGCATGTCGTATCTCCAATTTAATTTTAATCTAAAACCCATTTTAAAGCAGCCATATTACTTCTGCTTACAAGTGATCTGTGAGAGAATAATCTTACATGAATGCTGTTGCTGGATTCTGAAAAATGGGAAAAATATGGTTAGGGCTGTGCTGGTTGACATCAGCAAAGAGTCTGGCTTGGACAGACATATTAGAGGCAGGAGGAATGTACCACCCTTTTCCACGCTTGTCAAGAAATCCTGTAAGGACACAAATTCTAGCAGCACAGGGAGGTCTCCGCTGAGATTAGACCTTGCTGGACAAGCCTGTTTGCAAAGAAATGCAGAAGAAATAGGCAGGACGGACCCAGGGTGGGAGGAGATGGTGTGGTGCAGCCAAAGGCAGTTGTCAGAGGCACAGCCAAGTACTCACAAGCGTCAGTCAGAAGTTGCCACAAAGTCTTCTGGATCTCATCCAGTCCTAGATAAAGGTGTCCCCAATATTGCATGTGGCTTTGCAGACTGTCAGTTCCATGTCAGAAGGGCTGATCAGGGTGACAGTGATGCCTTTCTCCAGGAAAGGACTGGATGAACTGTGATGTGAAATACCAAGGTTTACAGCAATTTGTTCTTCCTTGCTATATTGGCTTAACCCCGAAAATGCATGTGAGCCTTGGAGTTATTCATTTAGGGAAGGAAAGGTTGAAATATTGACCATTCCCACTGAGCTGGAGGAGGAGAGGGAGTGTGGGACATGGGAGCAGCCTGACATTGAAGTCACCAAAGCCTCGCTTAATCTAGCAATTGGCCCCTTTGCCATTTAACCGGAGCTCCCCACTGCTTGCTCCTGCCAGCCACCTCCCCTGTGCTGGCCCAAGTGTTCCTACCATCTCCTGGAGAGTCACCTCAGGCAACAGATGAGGCTAAAATGTCACGTCCTAACCCCCCAGCAAGGTTAGAGCAGTGGGAGGAGGCAGGAACAAACATCAGGTCAAGAAGAAAGAGGACTCTGGGTAGATCTCTGCCGGATTTAAGTGGCAGAGTAACTAGAGCAGTGTGGTCTCTATGCTGTATGATTCCTTGTTAGCCTTCACAAGGTTTGATTGTTTTTCCATTTATTTTTTTTTTAGCTGGTGCAGCTGTTGTGACATCTACTGTCACTGTAGTTCCTGGCTGGCTTGGTGTTCTTGGGGGTGGAGGGGACTTAGGGCAGTGCCACCGTGCTCCAGGGATCATGCTGTGCAAGAGGCTCACGGTGACAAATGAGCCGGGCAGGGTAACTGTGCCACCTTCCGTTGTAGGAGGTGAAGGCCAGTTCTTCTGCTGAACAGAAGGCTTTTCTCCTTGTGAAGTTCATGCTGGTTGGCAGGAAGGAGACTTGATACCTAAAATTTGATTTCCCTTGCAAGTGTTAATATAAACATCAGCCTAAAGCGGCTGGTTGAGACATGCTGGGTTTGGGGACAACCAGGCCATTGACGTATAAACTCTACTGTGTGAATGACACAGCGAGGCTTCTCAAAATCCCTTTTATTTTTATGCTGATTTTGAAGTGACTTTTAATCCTTCAGACATACTGGTCTCTAAGCACTTTTTTCAAAGAGGAAAATAACCCAACTCAAGCAGTTTAGGTAATAATAGTACTTAGTGCTTAACGAATGTTGTGGAATTAATCCTCCTGGACCAATAAATTTAAATGAAATTGTGTTGATCTTGGCTGGGGAACAGGGAAGCGATGTGAAATTGGCTTTCCTCTGGGCACGGAGGAGCAGCTCCCTCAGTGTGGCTCCACCACGGCCAGTGGAGATGGAATTGGTGAAACTGGTGAACCTGTGAAGTTTGGGTTCAAGCTGAGCCCTGCATTTTGGTTCTCTTCCTGCACTCTCACAACTGCACCACGAGCTAGAAGTTGTTTTCCAGGCTTGGTCCGACCTGCTGAGGAGCAGTGGGAAGGTGTCTCCTTGGTCCTGGGGAAGAGTTGGTCCTGGGTTGACTGCTTAGGGCTGGGGAGATCCTTCTGGTTCCCTGTCCTGCACCCTCCCACGTGCTGTCCCCTGGGCTCAGTGCAGGCGTCCCGCATTGCTGGGCTAAACCTGCTAATCTGCCATCCTGTTATGGGAAAATCTTGTGGACACAGTCTGTCAATTCAAACAAGACAGAGGAATATAAATAAATCTCCCGTTAAGAGAAATGGGTTCAAGTTGGCCACAGTCCCTTGGTGGCCGTGGCCTTTGCTGTGAGGTCAGGCCCCCAGGATCAAGTGGGGAGTGCTGTGGGTGGGCACTGGCGTCCTGTTGGTAGCATCGCCCTTGGGCCAACAGGGAGGAGCAGCATCGAGATGGTGATGCTTAATAACTTTGAGTACCAACTGATAACCTTTGTGTATCAATTATTGTAAGTGAAAATTGATAGTTTGATTTATTTCTTTTTCTCAGGTTACAAGCTGATTGGAAGCCATTCTGGGGTGAAGCTTTGTCGGTGGACAAAGGTATGCTCTTTTTCTCATTTCAGAAATTTAAAAAAAAAAAAAGCAGAGACTTAATCAGGTATTACGATTTCCAGGTGAAATATCCTTTAAAAATGTGATATTACTTTGCACAAAAACAAATTTAATCTTCCAAGCTGTAGTTTTGCATTTCAAGCTATTAAAATCCCACTGTGAAGAGCGAGAACGCGACTGTGGCAAAGAGCTGGGAACATCATTTTCCTGTTATTCCGCTGTCTGCTAAAATATCTCCTGCCTACTGAAGTATATGGCAGGAGCAGAACACCGCAGAGAAAAGTGGGAAGGTTACGTCAGCGGTGTGAGGTCTTCTGAAACAAAGATCCCACCGTCCGTCATCACGCTCGGATGGGCACACAAGGGCGTTTCAACCTGTTGTTCTGCGACTGATCCAGCTGGTTTGCCACAGTCGGTGCTCCTCCACTGGCTTTCAGCATTTGTCAAGTAAGATTTAGATAACCAGATATCTGGCGCTTGCTAATGCTAGGACTTCTTAAAAAGTACTCTGTGGGGGTGTGTGTATATGTATATAGTTGTGAGTAATATGTCTGTGTATAGATGTGTGTGTATGTACGTATATATATATGGAAAAGTCATCCTCCGAGCCCTACAGTTGTGTGGTTTAGGCTATCTAAACCAGTCGCTTTTTAAGTAGTTTATTTGCAGACTTAAAAATGTTCCCAGTGGGGAGGCACAGAGCCCCGTGGAACAAACTTCAGCCTCTTCAGTATGTTTATTCTTTTGGCTGTCCTTTGCACGTCCCTGAGCAGCTCCAAAGTTGAAAGCTGATCTGTAACGCCGTGCATTTGGGGAGTAGCATTTATACAACATACTAAAGCCTTCAGCATTCACGGGGTCATAAACTATAGGAATCATCACCTCATTAAAATGCCAGTGCATCTCTAATTCTTGCGCTGTGGCAGTGATCAGTTCCTTGGTCTCTCAGCTCTCTTTAGCTGCATGATTAACTTTGTTTATTTTTGAAAAGAGTTCTTTGAATGGCAATCACCGAAGTGGGTGGCTGCAGCGAGGTTTTCTTCTGGAAATGCCTGGTATCAATGAACCTTTTCATCAAAAGACTTGTTCTTGGGAACAGTTTGAAGAGCCCACCGCTGTATTGTCATGAATATTTTTGAGACGAACTGATCCCACTGATGCTTCTGCTGTTTACGCTTACTAATATTTCTCTCTTCTGTCATTTTTAGCATCAGAGAGGACTATGAAATGTTTAAAGAAAAACTTGTCAAACTTCAGTGCTGTGACTGAGAGAGAAAACCGGAGAACCTATTTTTGCTAAAGAACCGGAATTTAATGCAGTACTGTAAAGCCATTTCACAAAATAAATAGCAGCTCTGTGTGCTTAGATAGGACCATACTATTTTTAGCTTAAGCAGGAATTGAACGTAAAGTGTTCTAATAAATTGAGCTGAAATTGGTTACAGGCAGTGGCCTTGACTCAGATTCGCACCAACATGTGAATATCTTCAGGGGGCTTGTTTGAGATTTGTATCAGTGGAAAGCAGGAGCAGGGCTAGAAGGATTAGTATTAAGTAGAGTTTCATAGCGATATCGTAGATTAAAGTGATTGTGTTCTGTCATATTCTGGAAAAGAGCATAAAACCTGCAAAGTTTAGGAAGAATACGTTGATTTGACTGTCTTATGAAATCCAAAACATAACTTGCTCTCCTAGAATTTGTGAATCTTCTAAAATCTCTGTTGTTTGAAGGGTGGGTAAAATACACAGCATTTTCCACTTTGTTTAATCTCCCTGCTGTATACCAAGGCTGTGCATGTGTTAGGGGTTACCTGTATCTGTTTTCCCTGCTGCTCAGGGGAGACTTTCTCTTGGATCACCAGGACCCTTCAGGTAGAGGAAGGTAGACTAAAAGTTACTATGTCATATTTCACATTGTCTCTTGAGAGTAGCAGAGATTCTTTCTCCCTTATTATTATTTTACTGAGATAATGAAAGACAGTCTTTGCTCCAAGCAACTTGCGGGCTGAATAGGAGATAAATCCCGGTGGGAAGGCTGCTGCGGTTCTGCTGGGAAGGAAAGTGCAGCGTCCTGCTGGAGCCGCCGACTGGTGCGAATGAGGGTTTATAAGGTCAGGGTATTTATTTAATTTAGTGCTAGAAGAAATACTCTACCAGACAAATGAAAAGAATTGAGTGTTCAGTAGTGCAGCCTTGAAATTGATCCTTGTTACTCTTTAGTGGGCTCTTACAATAATATTTCTTGCAGCTTAAGTGGCTTCACCCGCTCGCTTTTGTTGGCAGATTCAGTTAAAAGCTTCAGTAGAGCGCATTGTTATGCTGCGGTGCTGCAAGTGAGAAGTTATCGATTATGTTAAAGTTTCTCTCTTCTAAAACAGTTGTAAAGTTGACATCGTAAATGCCTTGTTTCTGTAAGGAGGTATGTAAGCAATCAGACTGTGTGCTGCTCTGCCTGCTATATGAATTTCTTTCTGCATCTGTCATTATTCAGACTTGCTCCACAGCCGTGACCTTGCTCGCAGTGTGTCACGGGTGACTCTGAACACCAAAGTTACTAGTGACTGAAAACTGCAAATATGCCCAGGGAGCAGGTTTCAAACCTTTCCACTCCCTTTGGTTACAGATGGTGTGTTTTAACTTTCTTGGTATTTGTTTGTGTCTGTTAGTCGATGCTTCGAGGCCGAGGCGGCTGCTACAAACACACGTTTTACGGGATTGAGAGCCACCGCTGCATGGAGGCCACGCCAAGCCTGGCCTGCGCCAACAAATGCGTCTTTTGCTGGAGGTAAAATACTGATGCGGTTTTACTTTGGGCTGGGGGCTCTATTCCCCTCTGTCCCATTCCTCAAAGCTAGGGCAGTGTTACTTGTGTGCCCTTTTCACTTGGGACTTGCGGGAGGAAGGGTTTGGAAGGGAGCAGCGTTGCTCCCCTTCCTGCCTGTACTCCTCCCCTGTGAGAGCTATGTCAGGGGGTGAGCTGGGTGGGCGGGCTCCACATCTTAGAGGCTGAAGAGGATCTGAGGGCTCCCCAGTGTCACCTCCCCTCCAGCTGTGTCCTGTGCAGCCAGGTCTGGGGCCCCAGCAAGTTCAGCCCAGGTGGGGACCAGTGGAAGGAGGGATCAGGGAGGCAGGAGACGGACACCTCTCCATCTGCCACTCTGCAATGCCCGCTGCTGCCTGCGCTGAGCACTTGGTGGAGGTTCGGTTCCCTCTGGAGATCACTGTCTGGGACTCCGGTGGCTCCTGGTGCTCTGGAGAACATGGTTGTGCAAAGCCACCAAGGTGCTAAGTCCTGTGAGTATCTTTGTTTTGAGATTGGACCGTTTTTCTTATTAGAAATACCTTCACCCCTACCAATTCAATTGCACTTGCAATGAGTGAAAAGTGATGACTTAGTAACTGTTGCCTTCCGAAAACAGTAGCTAATAAATGACTTTCCATTTTAGTCAGTAAAGTGACCCCTTTTCTCAGAGGAATTTGTTGTTAATTCTCTAAAGGAAATGAGCTTTGCCTGGATCGGAAGGGTGAGCTGCTGCAGCGCTGCTTACTCACTGAAACGCCTGGATTTCCGAGGGAGGATTCTGCCAGGCTGGGGGAGTGCGGGATGGGATCGGTGAGAGAGACTGAGAGGCTCAGCAGAAATAAAAGCAGTGACGTGAAAGTATACTGAGTGGGAGGAATTCTTTGAGCTCTTTTGTCTTCTACCTTGCTAGCTAATTCAGACCACGGGGGCTGCGCTGCCTTAGGTATTTGTGCCTGCCCTGTGGGGCTGGTTGCCAGTAACACCCATTCCATCCCTAAGTCTGGGTGGGCAACATCCCAGTATTTTCATGCAAAACCAGCCGAATTCCTCCGAGTACCATTTTCTGTCTTTCATAGTCTCTTCAAGTTTTAATAATGCAAATATTTCATGAATATTTAAATGCCAGCAGCGGTGCAAGAGGACTGCTGTAACTTTGAAGCTGTCTCCCATGGTAGAGTTAAGGATAAACGTTAGACACTGGTCATTCTGTTAAGTTTGCATTTGGGAAGCTATACCAAAATGTTAATTGGTGCTCTTGATGGGGTTTTATCATATCCTGGCTTGAAAGGACACAGCAAATGGCATGTTTAATGTGCAAATTTTGCTGCTTTTCTTTAGAGCAATCTAATGACTGGGAAGAAAAATGCACTGCTACTGCTCTTTCCTTGTTTCCACTGTATCAGCTACCAATGGTGCATTTAATTCTGAGTGGTGGCTGTAGTGGTAGGAAGAAGATTGCCATGCATATTATCCCTCTGTCCCTACGCAGAAGGTACATAAGCACCAAATAGAAAGCAATGACATCGCCAGAATGAGGCATTTTGTTCCTAGTATTGCACTGCAGACCATTTAACTCCACTCCTCTTCAGAATGACCCAACTCGGTATTTCTTAGCAGCAGCAGCCTGCGTCTGGAGTTGGGGACTGAATCAGGGAAGTCAAAGAAGTGTAAATTGAAAAGGGCAGTAATTGGGATAGATTGCCATGTGTGATACCTTCCGCGTGCTTCTAACTCGTCATCCTGTAGCCGTCATTTGTCACTTCTAAGAGGAATCCTGGAAGCAGTAGCCCTAATGGTAACAAATGCTAGAATGCTTATTTTACTAATGGTAACAACCTGAACGCAAGGAAACGGCTTTTCAAGGGACTGTGCTGAAAAATGTTCTCACTTACCTTCTGTGGCTGAAATGGGTTGCAGTTGTTGGGACTTTTCCATATGGACTGCAGCTGTCTGTCTGCCAACTCAGTAGAGGTTTGAAAAGAGAAAACTTAAGGCTCAGTTTGAGACTCATCCCAAGGCTCACGTTATGTTGACCTTCAGCTTGACAAAAAGCAGAACTGAAAGAAGCTTTCTCTGCTTTGGTTGCTTTTTCAGCCCCTGTGCTTGGGCTGCTACGGCCTTTGTGTGGTTGTGAGCTGGGCCAGGTCAGGTTGATTCAGCGTAGGAAGAGGAGACTTCATACTCACTCTCCCCTCTACCAGGTGCATGTCAGCATGGTTCACAAACCCTGCACCCTATCTATATATAACTTTTTTTTTTTATTTTAATCCCACCATGCCTTGTGGATTCTTAATCATGTGAGACTAAACGTAGGATCGCAGGCAGCGGTGGCTGGATAGGGTAAGCATGTTACCTTTTTATTAGCAGTTACCATCTGTGCATTTGGAGACACATGAAGTGCTAGTTTTGATCTGCTGTTGGCAAGATGTTTTTAATACAGGTTTTATGCCTTGCTGGTCTTGTCATGCGGCTCTGCACCCTAACTTGCAGATAAGACAGTTGTGATTCTTTTTTTTTTTTTCTTGATCTCTTCTTTCAGGATTTTGACATTTGTAGAGCCTGCCAACGTTTCCAACTGCATAACCGCTGCAGCTCTCCCAGGATTGCTGAGGAAAAGGCCAAGGAGCCTGTTTGTTTTCCTTTCCTCACTTTGGCAAGAAATGCTGTAGTTCAGCCACTTTCCCTGGGAATTGGATGTCATTGTAGTTGGCTGGTCGTGACTGATGCGTTTTGGCCCTGAACCAGGAATCACGGGTGGAGCCAGCGTCCAAACACACTCAAGTTAGGGGTTTTCGTAAAAGATGTAGCTTGACTCTGCACTAGAGACCTTCCTTCTCCTCCTTGTCCCTGGAAGCGGTATGTCCCTGGTAAATATCCAGCCTGCCGGTGTCCCCTTACGGTGTGGCTGCTGGCTTGTGCTTCCCTGCCTCTGCCCATCACAGACCTGGCTGAGAGCTTGGCGATGGAGGTTTATGAGGTGGCAGCTTCTTTGGAGGGCAGGAAAAGCAAATTGCTCCCTCTGCGAGGCAGCAATCGTGCTGTGTTCAACTCCTGAGGCTTTTGCATCAAG
>VYZM01016310.1:27631-64061 GCA_013398915.1 Dromas ardeola | reverse complement strand
AAAAAAAAAAAAAAAGGCGGAGAAATTCAGAAAGCAAAGCTGTTTTAGCTTAAAGGATCTTTGAGATGGCAAAGCAGTTTGAGAGCAGTGTTTGAATCTTTGCTCTTGAAGTGGATGAAGCAATGTTTGGACCAAAGGGCTGTTTTTATTGATGCTGGGTCTAGAATTTGTGTGTTTTAGCCCTGTCAAAGTGTGGAGCTGTGGGTCTTTCTCACTTGGAGAAGTCAGTGGGAGTCTTTTGACTGTCTTCAGTAAGCACTGGACCGGCCACTTCCTTCTGAGAAAGTGCTTCCCTCTGTCTTTTCTTCTCTAGTTAAATGCTGGGCGTTGTGTCCTAACGTCCGTGTAGCTGGAAGGCTGAATACAGCAGGTAACCTCTGTCATCTCCGTGGCTGACTTCCAGGGATGATGGAGAGTGGAGAGGAAACAGAGATCAGCTGGTTGGAAAACAGAATTTCAGGAGTATATACTGCTTGATCTTGTTTTCTTGTCCAGAGCTGTGTTAATCCAGTAGTGCTATTTTGAAAGACACTCAAAATGTGCTACTCTTCTATTAATAAATTATTCCATGAGCTGCAGTAGAATCGGTAGGGGAAAAGCGTAGAATCGGTAGGGGAAAAGTGTAGAATCGGTAGGGGAAAAGTATAGAATCTTTTGTAGCATATTTTGGAAAAAAGCAGGTGAAGATGGAGAGAGAAGGAGGAGGTGAAAGCACAGAAATTCATTGATTTTTCTTAGGGTGATACTTAAAGGCTGAATTATCCCTGTTTGGTATCAGTCCAAGTGCAGCGAGGTTAGTGGGACGTGCCTTTCGGCAGGGAGAGGGCTGTGCCCTTGTACAGGTGCTCTCTGGGTTGTGTGTGTCCAGCTGTGAGCATAGTGGGTACCACACCAATTGCTTCTAATATTTCATTTGTTTATCAGAATGCATTTTTTTCCAGATGACTTTCAATGGCTTTGTAATATCCTCCCATGCTGATGAAATAGGGAATGGGGAGAAACTCTGTGTAATCTTCCCAGGCAAATCCACCCAAGCACCTGGTAGGCTTTTTGTGGTTTTGAAGAAAACAAAATATGGGTACAGCCATCCTTTCCGGGTGGTCAAGGTGTTGGCTTCCTAACCCGATGTGACACAAGCTGTCCCTCAGATGGAAGATCAGTGACTTATTTTTCTTTTTTTTTTTTCCTGCTCTCTGCTTGTTTCAGAGAAGTTAACATTTTATTTTTAGTTTTTGCATTTGGGTTTCAGTAACGGAGTAGCTAGCAGATCTCAGAAGTGATGAGAAGGCCCTCTTGAGTAAATCTGGGAGATTAACCAGATCCCCCAGTGATGCATCTCTGACATACTGCAGACTTCCTAGTCCCTTTGGAGTTTGAAGTAGTCTGCCCTCATCTGTCTTGTTACTAGAGCATTACACAAAGATTTGGTTAGAACAAATCCTGTCCTTCTCAGGGTGGCAGTCGGTACCTTCATAATGGAACTAAAAGTGACTTAGGACCTTCTCTTTCTAGTGCTTTGCGCAGCGGTGGTCAGAAGAGGAGGTAGAACCAGTTTTCCTTTCTTTACAGAGGTCTTTCTGGCTGCAGACCATCACTCTAGCTTAGAAACCTTTTACCTGTGATTCAAAATCGGTATGTTAGTTTTAATATAAACTGCAAGGTCCATTCTTCCTTCTGGGGAGACCAGAGCATGGAAGGAGAAGAGTATGGGAATGGTGTTCAAAGATGACATATGAAAGTTGTCAGAAGCAGGATATTGCTGAGAATTTCTTACTGCTTTTAATATTATTAAACAATACCGAAGTCCTCAGGGCAACAGATGGCTTCTTACATGTATTGTTACAAACAACAGCAAATAACTCTGTCTCTTTTTCCTTCAGACATCATACAAATCCAGTGGGCACAGAGTGGCGATGGAAGATGGACCAACCTGAAATGATCTTGCAGGAGGCTATTGAGAACCATCGGAATATGATCAAGCAGTTCAAAGGTAACTTCTACCACTTCTTCCTTGTTAACGATGCTTTTGGAAGAGATAACCAGCAGTAGCATCTTCAAACTTCTGGTCCTCTGGGAAATACTTGAAGGAGCCATGACGTTTATAATATCAGAGAGATGGGGAAGTGAGAAGAAACTTTTGTGGCACACTTACTGTTTTCTGAGACGTTCTGCCTTGTTTTTGACTTTAGAACATGAGTCAGCCTTTGAGTATTTACTGCTGCCTCGAGGGAGTAAAGCGGAGTTGCCTCTTGTGCATCTCGGTAGTTGTCATAGCCTTTTCCTCGGTGTGCACAGAGGTTTCCGCAGTGGTTAAAGCTGGCCTGGATGATGAGGGATCTTGATTCTTATGTAAAACTGAGGGCAGGTAGAAGGCATAAAGGAATCAGCCTCTCTACCTGATAGGAAATAAACTGCCCAGGCGTAATTCCCTGGGATTTTTTGTCTTGGCTCTGAAACTTCTCATTAACGCGTGAGCAGTAGCATTCAGGGTATTAGTATTTTCAGGAATTATTCAGTACATCTGTTTGTGGTTGAAGCTGTAGTTACACAGCACCTCTGAAAACTACTGTATTTTGCTTCCCATAGGAACTCCTTGTGAGTTTGTTATTTATTCAGTATGTATCTATATCTATATATAGAGATGGTTGGTTTTTTTTTCCGCTTTTGCCTAAATGTGATAAACTTGGTTACCTGCCAAGGTCAGCTTTGTGTGCTGGGAGGGCTGGCCAGCTTGGCAGGACAGGTCTAGGACTCGGCTCTTCCTAACTGACAGCAGAGGCTCTGCGAGCAGCAGGAGTGGAATGAAGCAACCATAAAATGTGCAAGATGAGCCTTAGTCTTGGCTGTCATTTTGGGAACCCGTTTGTTTATGTTGGCTGTGCACAGAGAGAACCCAATGGATTAAAAATGTGACAGGCAAAAAACCCTTCTGTCAGCAGAGCGGAGTTGCTCTGTCTCATTCACTGGAGTTATAGAATAGGCAGAAAAATAACTCAAGTTTTAGGGCCTCATGAGCTTCGTTTTCATCAAGTGGCTGGTTTGAGTCATCTTGCGCTCTCGGACCAGCAGCTCCAGGGAATCCAGTTCCCTGGGAGCTGCTGTGCTGAACTGAGAGGGGAGCAGCCAGAATAACCAGACCTGGCCGCACTCTCTCTGTTGCCATCGCACGATCCCATGGGCTGGATCACAGCTCTAGAGTTCCACCAGGGGAAGGCAGAGAAGGTGCTGTAGTGGGATAGGGGAAAAAGTGTTGTAAGGGGAAGCTTTCCTTGGGGAAGAGGTGGCGAGATGAGTCAGTGGAGGAGGCAGTTGGTGTCAGTGCATCTCCCTTCAGACTAAGCACAGTGCAGCCCTCGGAGCTCGAGGCAGGGCACTCTGTAAGGAAATGCAGGTCTCGTTCCCTTGCCTTGGTGCTTCTTTTGCACCGCAGCCGTGGGGCAGCGTGGGGCGAGTGCTGAGTGAAGGCAGGATGCCTGCAGCAGTGCTGCCTGCCTGGCCGGGCAGAGCTGCTGCAGGGTTCTGAGGCTGCCTGTTAACTCAGCCGGTGGGATGCAGTGCCAGCACAGCAGGAGTTTGTGTACGAGTGGTTTGTGTGAGCAAAGAGCATGTAGGATGTCAAATTTTGTCTGGAAGGCTCTAACAACCATAGAAGACTGTTACGGCTACAAACAAGAGCGTTCATGTTTAACGCTTAAGGCACTGAGCACTTTTCAAACTCAGCTCTCTTACTCAGTCTATCCTGGATAGTCAGGCTCTTGGATGAGTTGAAATGTGGCTGGGCATGCCGAAAGGATTGTGATCGATAGCTCGAGGTCAGTTGGGTGGCTGATGACAAGCAGGGTACTTCAGGGATTGGTCCAGGAACCTGTGTTGTACGGCTCCATCAACAGACGATGGGGATGATGATACTGAATGCACCCTCAGCAGCTTTGCAGGCAATATGAAGTTAGGGAGGGTGGCAGGCACTCTCGATGGCACAGCTTTACTTCAGTGGGACCTTGAGAAACATGATTACTGGGCCAGTAGATGCATGTGGAGTCCAGCAAGAAGTGGAAGGTTCTGTACAAGAGTGATATAACCCCATGTCATTCCATGCTGGGAGACCTACCTGCCGTGATAGAACAAGGGACAACAGACTTGGGTTTCTGTTTGGGAGATTCAAATTAGACATCAAAATACGCTTGTTTGGCCAAAGTGGTGCCAGAGAGGTGGGGGACCCTCCAACCTTGGAGGCTTTGAAGTCTTTTAAGTCAAGTCACTGTCACCCTCGTCCGGTGTTGCCAACTGTCCTCTCTGAGCAGGAGCCTGGACTGGAGCCCTGCAGGAGCCCCTCCTATCCAGTAGTTCTGTGGCTTTTGTTGTGATTGTTAATGAATAACAATAAAGACCCCCCTCCTTTTTATGAGACAGGACCTGACTCAAAATAGTCATTTATATTTGCTTAGGAAGAAGCCGCGTGCTTCAAGCAATGACTAGATTGGCACGCAGGTGCTGGTGGAGTGTGGAGGGTATGCTTGTGAGGGCAGGCCTTGCCCTCGAGCTGTGCGGTACTGGTGCAGATGGAAGTGTTGCCCCTCTATGGCAGAAATGTGTCTTATTTGCACTAAAGAAAGGTGAAAAGCAAAAGTTACTTTGCAGATGCTCAAAAGCCTTCTGAAAGCCAAGTGCAGGAATCTGTTTAAACACAGCTTCAGACTAAGGAATAACCCTCTCCTTCCCTTGCTACCCCTGGTGTCTTCCCAAAAAGGGCTGGGGAGAGGGAAAGTTTATAGATGGACTTGTCAGCATCCGAGAATATTCCCAAAGTGTCGAGAGGCCTGTAAGGACATCCCAATTCTCTCCTTTTGGAGCTTATTAAACAAATTCGTAAATATTCCCTGAAACTTCCATGTGCATCTCAGCAGAGGTACCCTTGACTTGGAACTGTGAAAGGAGGAAAGACCAAAAAAAAAAGAAGGCTCCGGACCAGAACTGTGCTGCAAAGTGGAAAAAGAAAAGATGTGTTGCTTTTTCAGAGTGATAGATGGCAACATGCTTCCTGTCTTGGGAGCCTAAAAGCAAAAGGTTTATTAAGGAGAAGAAAAATCAGTTAAGAAAAGCCCCGTAGCTCACTGTTAGATTTTGTGAATTTTACATTGTCGCTTCCCTGAGGTGCATGTGAAAATATTGTTAGAGTGGAATCAGTGAAAGCAAAATTGAGTTGAAACGCTGTGCGGTGAGCTGAAGCCAGGGAGATTTAAAAGCTGCACAGTGTCTTGCAGGATGAACGTCCCCTGCGTGCCATGCCAGAGCCGTGCTCTGCCCGGCTTGAAAGTGCCTCAGGCAGAAAACATGACTGTCTACTTCCAGCAAACTTTGCGGCACTCTGCAAATAGTAGGTTGGATTTTATTATGATTGATTCTAAAAGGCAAAAAACCCACCAAACCCCACGAAACGCCCCAAGCTTGGGCAGCAGGATGGTGGGGTGCTGTGTTGAAGGGGGAGGCCAGGCTGGGGCTGGGCTCGGCTGGGCGGCCGCAGGGGCTCCGGAGGGGTTTCCAGCAGGGAGCTGTGTGTGTCTGCGGGATGTTTGAACGCTGACCCCCAGCGTAGAGCAGACCAGACTGTTTGGACTACTGGAGAAGAAAAGCATGGGGAGAAGATGTCTTGACTAGAGAGCCCTCAAGGCCCTCGAGCGTCCGGTAATGCTGCTCAGATAGTACCCAAAGCTGTTTGAATAAATTGGTGCTCTTTCTAAGTACCACAGCTTTGCATTCGGGTACACACATACAGACATCTCCGTGAGCCAAAGGAAACGGTGAGCTAATCTGATGTTTTACTAATTCCACACATTGTAGTAAAAATGAGATCTTCCTTGAAGGAACAAAAGAATTCTTGGGGACCTTCTGTCCATAGTCTATCCTAGAGAATGGCCCTCTGTCCTTAAGAGTCCCTTTGCATGCTCTGAGAGATGATGATGCATCATCTTCTCTTTTATTATTGCTATAGTTTGTACTGATTTTGAAGACCATAGACGTTAGTTAATGTCACATAATTCTCTTTTAGAGTAACTGATGGAGAGACATCTTACTGATAGGGAGCTAAGGTGGGAAGGTGGGAAGTAGTTTGTTTGATGGATACATTTTCTAGGCAGTGACTAGTAAATCTCTGTGCCCTTGTGAAGGGCCCACACAGAATGGAAACATAATTCAAAACTTGGAGTCTCTGATAATACAACTTAGGGAAGAATGAACAAACGAAAATGCATGACCTGAACTAGGAAATCCTAAGACTACCTGTGCGCCTTGCTGTAAGAGCGGGTAAAACAGGTTCCTTGTCTCCCCAGGCACCAGGCACTTGTGATTGACTGGTGTAGAGGTACTTGTAGACGGGTACCCGAAGTCAACAACGGCCTCTCTCGGGTGATGTGCCAGATGCTGCTTTTCTTTCCCAAATTGAAGTGCACCAGCAGGAGAGCAGCTGGAATCAGCTTTCCAAAGGGGATGTGTTGATCAAAGGGGGCTCGGCTGCGTGCTCTGCTGGGCCCTGACGCTGAAAGCTGTTCACCACTGCCTCTTGCAGAGGCTCCACAAGTCCCTACGGCTCCGAGCTCCTGCACTTGTGTTGGACCTGCCCCACGCCATACAAAACCTGCCCCACGCCATACAAAACCTGCCCCAGCTCTGACTTCACTGAAGTTCATTGACTGAAGACAGGAGCAGAGGCTGAGCGCTGTAGCGATACGGCAGCCCAAAGTGGAGGAGAGTGCGTGCGTTCCCTGGAATACCCACTAATCCTGTTTAGTTTATCCCCATCTAACGGGTGATTTATATGATCAAACGATTGCGTAAAAAACCTCTACCCTCCTCTGGAGTGCATTTACTACATGCCAGATCTGATGTAAACTGTTTTGAGAAAGTTATTCTCAAATTTTACGTGATGTTGGAATTTTTTTCTGTCTGCTTATAAAGCTGGCACAGTAATTACCATAGTCCAATTGCAAGATGCTGAGAGAAATTAATTAATTCCAAAAATGACTTACAGTAGCTTTAGGAATACAAAAGTTAGTCCTTTAATCTCAGTGTGTGGTTTAGATGCTTCGTTCTTTTCAAATAAAGTTCTCATTTAGTACTGTCAAGTTTCTGCAGAATAACCATTAGTCCTGTCACTTCTTCAGGACTGAGCCTGGCTGGTTTCAAATGCGCTAAGCTTCGCTCTGATCGCAAACCAGCTTTAATACGTGCAGCTGAAGCAATATCCACGAACACCTCTTTTTATCTTGGCTTTGCAGCATAGCATGTAATTTTCTGTACTGCTTGAGCTCCAGCGTCTAGGCAACCAGAGGTGAGCTGAGGACCTGGTTTCAAACTCAAGTCTTTGTTTGTTGGTTTTTTTTTTTTTAAAGCAGACCAGCCCCCAATCTAAGACCTCAGATATTATTCGAGTACATCAAGGCACGTCAAGGAAATGTGAAGTGACATATTTGGAACAAAAGCTTTTTTGTAGTCAGAGGATTTCATATGGGGTCCTGAGCACTTGGTCGGATACGGATGGGCTGGAGGAGAACTCGCCTCTCCCCTGTCCTCCCGTGGGTAGAATAAATGTGACTCAGGTTGGTTGAACCTGCAGAAGGCGTTTTCATGTGGACGCTACAGTTGAGCTCCTTGTGTTTTCCTCTTGGTGCTGAAATGTCTCTCGCCGTCCGGGTCGGTGTCATGTGTTGGGTTTTCTTTTTAAATGCATCCTCTGTGGAGTTGCGTTTCATGTGGTGGCCACCATGGATTCAGACCTGGTTGTTGGTGCTGTGCTCGGGGAAGCGTGCCCAGCTCCCCTGGGGAACTGGTCTTCGTGAGGCTGGAGGGACACAGGGGGGTCAGCAGCGGAGACAGACATAACCAGGTCGTCTTTTTTTAAGATACCTGCTTGAGATGGCATTTAGCTGGCTCTTGTGTTTCTGTCTCAGCGTTCAGGCAGCATCATTGAGCTCTTAGCAACGGAAAGCTTGGCTCAAACGTTGCTAGAAGATGGCTTGCGGTAGTGAACAGGGCACCCACAGCCCCAGGCTCCGCGTGTCGGAGCGGACGCTGTTCTGTGCATCCCTGCAGAGCTGGCTGAGCGGGCGCAGGCTGTGGCCTGCTGTCCCCTCTGGTTCAGGAGTGCTCCGGCTGGTTTTGCTCAGTTTTCCCTTTGTGCCAGGGTGTATTCTAGATACAGACACGTGGTTTAGGAGGGGGTTTGGTTGATTTAAGCCTGTTTTACCTCTTTTTGCAGGCGTGTCAGGAGTGAAAGCAGATCGGTTCGAGGAAGCGATGACAGCAAAGCACTGCGCGCTCTCACTGGTGGGAGAGCCCATCATGTACCCGGAGATCAACCGGTTTGTGAAGCTCCTGCACCAGCACAGCATCTCTAGTTTCCTGGTTACAAATGCACAATTTCCAGATGAGATTAGGTAAGAGTTGGGCAAAATATCTCCCTGCTAAAACATTTGAGTGCTGACCTGTGTTTTAATTCCATTTTATCGCTCGTCAGCTCTGCATGAGCACTGACAATGAAAAAGTCCACTCGGCATCTGTTTGATTTTAACCTTAATCTCCCCATGCTCTTTCTCATCTCTTTCACTCTCCCAGTTTGATTTTCTTTTCTGTGACTCTTAAACAAACTGTGATTACTTCTGAAAGTGAAGAGAATGTAATATAGTACCTCCCGGCGGTGCGAGGGAAGGAGAGTGGCAAGTGAGCTGCGTTTTGTGCTTGGGGACAGGGATAACTGGTGTGAATGTTTCCGACAGCTGGAGCAGGAGACTGAACTCATAAATTGCCTTTTTGGTTTGTGCGCTTCTCTTGCAGTCTGATCTTTGTTCTAAATCCGTAAGACCAGCCATAATGGCTCAGACCAAAGATGTGCACAGCCCAGCATCTCCAGCAGGACCCTCAGTGCAGGATAAGAAAAGGCTCAAAGTGCATACGCATGTGCAAAAGTGGGATCAGTGGTGTTTAACCTCCCTCTCAAAGGGAGCTAGGCTAAATTTTCAAAACATTTTAATGAACTCTGGAAGAGTCTGTGCAAATGCAAAGAATCCTCCTTTCTGATGTTCTTGAGCATCCGGGCTGCTCTTAAGGAAATCTGAAGCAGAGTAGCAAGGGAGTGCAGCACGTGGTGCGAGCTGCAGGGTGGTTGGGAGCTTGTCGGAATATCGTCAGCTGATAACGCTGACAAAGTCCAGCCCCGGAGTTACGTGAGCACGTCAGCGGAGCTGTAGGCAGGGTGGCTTTGGTGTGTCACTTGTCATTTCAGCTCGCTGCCTCTCCGTGTGAGCGCTTTCTGCTACAGCTTCCTTTTCGCTTCCTTCTCCTGGTCTGAATGTGGCAGGGAGGGGGGAGGGCATGCAATTTTTGAGTGAGTAATTATACACTACAAAGGCATTCCAAATGATTGAATAATTGTGTAATCAAGTTACTTTAAGTCATGTATTATGTGCCTGATAGACAGAAATTGCTCTTTCCTAAAAATAGCATTTTAAAAAGAGAGCACAGACTATATTTTGAAGCTTGCATTTCTTAGGATCTGCTGAATGTTTTTAAAAAGAAACAAAAAGGAAAGTGATAAAATGCCAGTCTTGCTGTCTTAAAAATTGCAGCTGATCTTTGGCTCATCAAAGCAAACTATTTGCTTAATATGGGAACTGAAGTATGTGCCAAACCCACTTTTCCGTTGTCAGCAGAGGGGAGCTGTAGTTTAAAAGTTTGTCCTAAAATAGGCAACACGATCTCTGGCGTGCAACGCGCAAATGGGGAACGTGGGCCTGGGTTTAGGGCCCTGCAGACCCCTGGCTGGGTCTCTAGCACGGTGCTGCCTCTGCCTTCCTCTCTTCCTCCTCTTGTATTTGGACCACAGCTCTGTCGCCACCAGGCACACGCATGGTTTTCATGAAGGGAAGGAGGTTTTATAGCCCGTGAGCTCGTATGGAGCAGTTACCTGGCCTCTTTCCCCCTCTTGTTTCTGGTTAATGGCTGTGAACAAGAACCCTTGTGTGTGTGTTTGCATTTATGAGCATCAATAATAATAACAGTGAGCAGATGCTTATTATTGCTCATAAGAAAATGCTTACTTTTATGATATTGCTGGTTCTGGTCTTTGTATCATTGACTTAGGCTGTGTCCTGTCTGGCTCGTGAAACCCCTCATGGCTGGTGGCCTGGAGTTGATTTATTGCTCTTGAGTTGTGCTGTGCTACTCGGCCATGATTTCTGCCCGAGTTTGTATGTGGTAAATGCCGTCAGCTTGATCTCCTGGATGCGATCTCAGCTGTCTAAGCTAGCTTGGGAATTACAACCAAAAATTAAGGAGGAGCATTGGAAAATCCATCCTAGTAGCATGCAACTAAATTTCCTGTTAATTATGAAATGTAGTTGTGTATTAGGAACATCGGTTTGTGCTCTGCTTCTCCCTGGTGCTGGCTGGACCCGTGACTGCCCCTTCTCCTTGTTCCCCTTTGGCACAGCATGCACAAGGCTGTCCTGGCTCCAGTCCTGGCCACGGCAGAGCCCTGGGACCGCTCCGTTTTGGAGCAGTGTGGGGCAGGAATCCCTCCCTGAGATCTCTTCTAATTCCTTAACTTTCTCC
The DNA here is from genome assembly GCA_013398915.1 of Dromas ardeola. NCBI lineage: Eukaryota > Metazoa > Chordata > Aves > Charadriiformes > Dromadidae > Dromas > Dromas ardeola. The sequence goes on along the minus strand of VYZM01016310.1, from coordinate 53,459 downwards.
AGTGAGTCTGGCTCTTGCCTGGCCTTAAGACCGAGATCCTCAGAGAAGAGATGATTTTTCTCAGCTTGTGTTTTGAAAAAACACTCGCTTCATCTTCAGTGGGGCCCCTTTTAATTAAGCAAATGCAGCATTAGGTAAAGACAAGAGTCTTTGGCTATGCTCTTTGAAACTGAACACTTCAATCCACTTACGTCTAGAACATTTGGTCATTTTTGGAGATTGTGGCTTTGGGCTGCCAGTCCAGACAAGCTTGTTTACAAAACAGGGTTGTTTTTTTTAACCTAAAGTATTAAATTTGCGCTGGGCTATTTCATACCTCTGTCTAAATAGGTACAGAGAGAATATGTTTAGATAAGTTGGTTGAGTGTCCATGTTAAGGGGATTTTTCTGGACAATGATGCCTTGGAGGGCAGGGGGGTTGGTGTATTTTTAGGTGGCACTGTTTGGCAGATGAAGAGTGGTTTCTAGTTTCTTCTCATATCCTGTAAACAACCGCATCAAGCTGGGACTGTAGCCCATTCGTTAACAGACTTCACAAAAAAACACTTGTAAAATGTTGTCCTAAAACTGTTAAGAGCGAAAGAGTTACGTGGTGCAATTAGGATGCTGCCACCTCCGATACTTCATCTTGGAGACACCGGGGTGGAAGATGCTGCAAGGGGTGGATATCTGTTACGCTCACTGGCTTTATCAGTTTTGTCTGTGACAAGGGAGCTCATTTTATGTTCTTCCTCTTAATGCCCTTCATTATCCCTTTGCTAATGGACTGCAGCCTTGCTGCTTCTCCTTTATACCCTTGGGCTTTGTGGAAGGGATTAGACTCAGCCCAGGCTCTTCACACGGCAGAGCAGGTTTAATCTTTTGAGAAGTTACCGGTGTTGGGCTCACAGAGGCTGTGCTCACTGGCATTGTGTGACCAGAAAGACTATATTGCAGGATTTATATGAAATAAGAGCCTTGGAAGTGGAAGGAGAACGCGTTGGGGGATTGTGCTTGGTTTTATTTTCTAAACAGCTTTGATTTCCCTTCAAAAAATTATTTGACTGTTGATGCCAGCTGCAGGTCAGGTAAGTTCAACGTGTCCAGCAGTAGAAACTGGCTGAATTATGGCTGTATTTCTATTGAATGGGGTTATTTTGCCATGGGCCAGGGCAAACGCAACTTGAGGAAGGGACTGAGCTTCATGGTTTTTAACCATGGGGGCTGTGGTGAGAAGCAGAGCCTTTCAGTGCCTCGTGTGAACCGCTGGCAGCCTGCTTTGGTCAGCCTTTCTGAATGTGTTACAGCCACACTGGAGTGAGATGTGTTCCAGTTCAGTGAGGAAAAGATAATTAAAATGTCAGCCAAGGCCTCTGTGTGAGACGTTCTTAACTTTGGGGTGTATTACTTATTGAAAGTAGGTTGTAACGTCTCGCTAGTAAGATGATGGTCACTTGGCAGAGATGAACCACTGGACTTTGATAGCTTTCCCTGTAAGTACTGTCTAGTTCCTGTGGCTATGGGACCAGCAGAACGGCTTGTTCGGAGATACTGTATTTTATCTGTGCTTTGGTAGGAAACCAGAAATTCATCTATCAGTGATGGCTGAAAACAACAGTTCCCTTCTCCTTTTTATTTCCAAGGAACCTTGAGCCAGTAACGCAGCTGTACGTCAGCGTGGATGCGAGCACCAAAGAGAGCCTGAAGAGAATTGATCGCCCCCTCTTCAAGGATTTCTGGCAGAGGTTTCTCGACAGTTTAAAGGCCTTGTCTGAAAAGGTACCCACTTAAGAATGTATTTTTAAATATTTTTTCTTCCTTCTGCGCTTCACCTGCTCAGGACAAAAGTAGAAGACTTGAGAGGTTTAAGATGGGCCATGGAGTGGGTTCTGGGTGTGTTGGGAGCATATTTACGTGTTTTGTACATCAAGATGCGTAAAGTCCAGCAGGTTTGATCAGTTTTCCACGTGGGGACAAAAAATTGAATGACAAAAGGAGAGCAGAACATGTGTCAAATGAGACGGTAAACTCTGCTGTGAATATAAGATGCTATGAGAGATGAAGAGATTATAAAATAATAAAAGGTTTCCTAATGAAGCGTTTACACCCAAAGCAGGCTGCTGAAGGAAAACTGGGAGTTCAGGGAAGCCTAGGAAGAGTCAGAAATCCCCATGTGGCACGTGGCACTGGTCCTCTAAGGTTCCCTTGAATTTGCAGTACATAAAGGACATTAAAACGCGTGTGCTGGAGTTTATGAGCTCTAGTCACCCTCCTGCTACATAGAAATCTGCTTATTTCTGGGAGATTTATCCAAAACAGTAGATCTGAGCATAATAGCAGGGGTGACCCTTTACCCTGTCGGTGGTTTGTAGTAGTTTGTGTCCATGAGACAGTGGAACAGTGACCCGAGGGCCCATGGGATTGTGTCTGCTGCTGTCAGCTCAGAACTTAGTCGACTGTGTAACAGTCTTTGTAGTAATTAATGGAGCACTTGCGGTCCCAGCATCACATGAATTAATAAGAATAGTGCTTTGTGAGCATGTCTTCCCTCTCACTTACTGATCCTGTGCTCTGAAGGAAGCAAGTACTTCTGTTTACCCATTTGGCAGAAGCTGACGTGTTACCTGCTGAGATGAACAGACAAGAGAGACTGTTTCATTTGAATAATGAGTTTTTCTGCCTTCTGAGATGACAGTGTTGGACCATTTTCTGCCACACGTACTTACGTTAGTAGATCTGGGAGACTCAGTGTAATTGAGTGACAATTTCTCCTGCAAAGGCATGTGAGGAGCTTTATCAGGCTGCTCACGTGCAGCCGTGCTGGCTGAGCTTTTAAGCAAAATCTCAGGCCAAACTCTGAGCTTACTGAAATCGGGTAGAAACTTACTACATCCTCTGCGCGAGTAGAGGAGGCCGTGGAAAGAAGGGGAGCTAAAATATCGAAGGCCAAAATATTGAAAAAGTCTTTGGGGAACTTGCTTTTTCCCATCACTTCTTTGCTTCTGCCTCTCTTGACCCTGGATAGATGCGGTTCGTTCATTGCTGTGTGTTGTCAGAAGTGTCCTTGCGAAGAACTGAAGGTGAAAGTATTGGCAAGTCTGTCCATACAGCTAAAAATACTCTGGTCAAGGTGAAGAGGAGACGAAAAAGCAGCTCAACTAGCAGGTGCATTTTCTCCTCAAAGGAACTGCACTTCGAAGAGTCCTTGAAACACTGATAACACAAGAGCCAATTAATAGTTGCTCCAGTTGGTGATACACTGTTCTGCCAGCCCCTGCTCAGCTGCATCGTGCATCATCACACGTTGGGGACAGCAAGAAGTCTCGGGGAAGCTGTTTGTTAGGTTTTTCTCGTAATGTTGTACATGGTTCTGGTACCCCAGAATTATTTGAACTACTTCTGGGCAGAAGCGCCTTCCTGTTTTCCTTTGGAGCGCATTGCTTGGTGTTCACGTGTGGTGTTAAGCACCGCTCTGTAGGACTGCCATGAATGGGAGGTGGTGAAAGCTAATGCGCCTGCTGATTCTTGAGAGGTACAGCTCCTGTTTCAGAATAGGTGGGGAAGTGCTGACGCACTGCGTTGGGAAAGTGATGCTAATTTATCTGGAAACAAAATACAAGTCCCATATTTTTCACACTGCCTGACAAACCATCCGGGCTTATTCAGTTCTCCCAAGGCTGAGACAAGCTGGCATTGCAGCTGATGTGAGTCACTGCTAGTAAGAGTCATGGATAGGTTTGATCCATGCACATTTGAAAGACAAAAATGGGCGAAGGGAGTTTTTAAAACCACAAGTTGTACCTTGCTGTGCTTGCTGTTGTTGTTTGGCAGGTGCCGTTCCTGCGCCGTTACCTTGCTGGCTGCGGTGGCTGTCGGCTGCCCTGGCGCTCGGTGCCGTGGGGATGTGTATTTAGAGACAGGTCCTGCTGCAAAATGTTGATGATCTGAACAGACGAGTGGGAGAAAGGAAGAGGAGAGGACATGGTCCTAGGTGAGAAAGCAGTGAGGATGTCCTTCTTAGCTGTTCTCTTTCCTGCCACCAAAAAGCAGGCTGATTCTTGTGAAAAATAGAAATGGAGGGGCCTGAGCAAAAATGTGCGCTGTGAATCTGTTGCCTTAGTGAGGTAGTTATGCTGGTAACGGATTTTGTGATTTTAACTGAAGTTCTGCACAAAGTTCTTGAGCCCCTAATAAAGGAGCGAATTTAATAGTGAGTTGTTCCCAGTATGATTTGACAGCCGCATACAGCATGTTGGTGATTCGTTACTACAGCATTTCCAAAGGAAGTTCAGGAATAAAAAATAAAAATCTTGTGTGGTATTTCTCTCTGCAGCAAACAGCAAGAAACCCCCTCTTTGTCCACTATTATTTGGAGCGAGTTTTATGCTTTCTAGAGTGATTTTTATCGAGATGATCTTCGTGTTGAATTTTCTATGCTAAGAAATGTTTTTTTTGAGGAGTTTGTTAAACAGCAGGTAGAGTCCCAGAAGGCTCCATTTGTTTCTTGTCATGTGTCTTCTGCCTTCCAAATTAAATTGAGAAGAAAAAGAAAGACGTTAACGTGCACAATTGAGAATGTGCCCTTTCCAAACGTCACGTTTGAGAAGTCTTGTAGTCTCGTCCTCTGACAGCCTTGAGTTCGTAAGAATGATTGAGAGGTGACTTGACTTGATAGACAAGCGCTTGGAGGAAGTGCTGAGGATGTAAATCCTTATTCTCATCCTAAGGATCTCTGTTCAGTGGTTGAAAGGCATTTCCTCCAGCCACTGCTGCTTCATAATGCTGTATCCAAATGAGAAATGACGTACAAATTAATGATGAGGGACCAAAAGCTCAGGAGGGAACAAGTAGATTTTCCATCCCTTGAAGTTCTGTGATCAAGCTGATGCTTTTTTCAAAAATACCATTAACCAAACATGTGCTGTCTGAGCGAGAAAATAAGGAAGTGATGTTTTGTGAGCTCTCATCCACCAGCCGTCAGACTTGTGATCTGTTTGCGTTTTGACTTTGTGCTCTCTTTCCCTCAGTGTTCCTTTACCAGATTCTGTAGGTTGAGAAACTTTGCAAACTGTTGTTCTTGTGGTTGTCATCCATAAATCACCAAGTGTTTCTCAGGCGATAGGGATGTTGACTGAGACAAATGCGAATCCCCCACTGAGTTGCTGAGAAATGAAGTGGAGATGCAGTGACCCGGTACGGCAACAGTGCTCACAGATTTCTGCCCAAGCACTCTGGCAATAACTGGAGAAAAGATGACAATGGACATACCAGCAGAACATGCCCTGCTTGTGGTTCAACATTACGTTATCAATATCTAAAGGGCGGGTGTCAGGAGGATGGGGCCAGAATCTTCTCAGTGGTGCCCAGCGACAGGACAAGGGGCAACAGGCACAAACTGGGACAGGGGAAATTACGTCTCAACATGAGGAAAAACTTCTTTCCTGTGAGGGTGGCAGAGCCCTGGCACAGGCTGCCCAGAGAGGTGGTGGAGTCTCCGTCTCTGGAGACATCCCAAACCCGCCTGGACGCGTTCCTGTGCCACCTGCTCTGGGTGACCCTGCTCTGGCAGGGGGTTGGACTGGGTGATCTCTAAAAGGTCCTTTCCAACCCCTGAGATTCTGTGATTGCAACATCTCTGAACACGCTTTTTTTTCACCTGTTGAGAGAGTAAGACAACACTTGAAGGAAGTGGCTGCCGGTCCATGGACGTTCATGGGCTTGATGAGCACTGGGAAGAAGGTCCCTGGTGTCACTCGTGTGCTCTGAGGAGCACTCATCCAACCTTGACATGGTGTCACCTCTTCTGTCTGTGTCTTCTTGACTTAATCATGATAAATCCTGTCCAATCTGCTTGATACGCTGTCCCTCACAGTACTTGCTGTGCTGCCAGACACCAAGTAGGCATTGCTGAACTGCTTTAACTTTCAGGGGACAGGTGCCAATGTTCTCTCAAACAGATTGGAGCCACACACAAAGCAAACAGGGGAAAAAACCCTTTAGGTTAATAGATGTTATGGCACTGCAGGAACTGATGATGAAGCAGAACCTTATCCTTCCTGTCCTTCCAGGAGGGTCACAAAAAGCAAAAGAAACAGCTTATTGGCACTTTCTGGAATTCAGTTAGACCTGTGTCTTTAGAAATCATACCAACTCTTGCTTTAGATCTCCGGTAAAACCTTGCCCTCAATCTTCTTCTTGAAGTGAATTAAGATTTCATAGAGAAACAGGGTCGTGGCTCTGTGGGCGAGGTGTAGCAAGTGTATTTTTTTTTTTCTTTATTAAAAAAGGACCAAAAAGGGAAATTCTTAGCTCTCCGTGCCCTAGGATATCACATATTTGGCACCCGTGGCTCTGTGCTCCTTGCTGGGAGGTGCTAGAGATGGTTTGTCCAGAGAAAGGCATGAAATATAAAAACGTCTCCTATTACTGTCTTCCAGCTCTGCATTTCCACGCTGCTTCCAGGTACTTCTGCATTTCTGGGTGATGAGGCCACCGGTTTGCAGAGTTAAACATTTTCAGGCTTGCCGCTGGTGCTGTTTACTTTAGTCTTTTTTTTTTTTTCTCCAGTGTGATCCTTTCTTCAGAGTTACCCTTGGCTTCTATGTGATTGTAAATGTAGTGTAAATACATCGGGTTACACCTTAAGCACGTTTTAGTGCTTGTTATATTATATGACAGCGACAATTCCTTTTATGAAAAGAGCACATTTGATTTGCCTGGAGATTATTGATGTGGTTACTGGGGGAGGGGAACTGGTTTATAGCGCCTAGTCTGATGTTTCTGAGCTAAGTGACTTTTTAAGGAGAATTTAAATGTGAAATTTGCAACAGATGTAAGAATCAGTAATCAATTTTGCCACTATAAATTTAGAAGAATTTGACTCTTCTGCACAGTAAATGCTCTCCACCAGCTGTGTGCTTGTTTTAATAGTTTTGCTAATGAGACTTCTGGTGTAAGCCTTTTGAAATGCAATATGATGAGTGTTACAAAGGTACGATGTTTAATATTAAGTTATTGTTGCTGAAATACATCATTTCCTTTCAGTTTAGCTTACAGCGAGCAGCAATCCAAATGAGGCTTCAGCGAGATTCTTGGCTGCAGAGGGAGTGAAATCTTATTTCTTCTGCCTGTTCCAGTAGCTCTTGGTTTGCTTGCAGGCAAGAACAGGGGAAAAATGTTCATATACACACTCTGCAATCAAAATGATGTGTTATTCCAAGCTGCTGGCTGTGACTGTGTGTCTCCTGAAGACAAGATAGTAAGGCTGAAGGGGAGGCAAGGTGTCTCTGGCCACCCAGCGAGCCTCAGCCAGAGGTGTGGGTAAAATCCGTGTTGCCTTAGTCCTTGTCCAATGCTTTGTCCGTTATCCCACATCAGTCCCCTTCTCCTCGTTGTTGGCTGGTGCTTTGGGGTAGCCAGGCCTTGTTCCTGCCAGGGGAGCAGTTAGGGCTGCAAGAGGCGGCCCAGCTGCCACCCTCATTGTTTGGAGGAACTTCTCCCGCTTCCCATGTCTTCTGGAAATGGGCTCTGACCTGTGAAGTGTAAATGGGAGAAACAGAGGGCCCTCCTCCTCCTCTTCCAAGTTCACTTCTCTTTCACTCCCTGACTCGCACACATTATTTAGCTTGCCTGGCTTTCCTGCTACTTAACATTTCAGAAGCGTTTGCTATTCTTACCCTTTATTAAACATGATGTTTTTTTTGCCGTGAGCTCTTCCTTAGAGACTGCATGAGAGATGCCAGACTTGGCTTTTGGAGCAAACCAGTCTCTATTCCCCCTTCCAGCCCTTCTGTTATTTATTAACCCAATGGCTGCTCCGATTCCTGGGGCTTGGCTTTGGGAGCCAGAACTCCCAGCTACCCCCACAGGCTCCATGGTCTTGGGAAGCATCTTCTCACTTTTTCATTCTTTAGCTATGAAATAGAGCAGTAGTCTTCATGTAAAAGCACCCTGAGAAGACAGAGCATGTGTGTGGGTTTATGTGAACTCTTAAAAAAGGAAAGAGCTAGCCTAAAATTCTGCTTGTGGCAACTAGGCAAAGGAAACTTGTATCTGCACTTTATTTTAAAACATGGTTTTATTTAAGCCTATAAAGCTGAAGTAACTGGGCCGAATGCCGCAGATCGGGATTGTGCAGAGCATTGCATAATATCCCTTTCTGCTAAGTGCATTAGCTCTTGGATTTCCCTACTCACTGACCGATTATCAATGGCTCTAGCATGATGATTCAGATTAGAAGCACTTATTGGGTTCATTGAATCTATTCATTTGACGTTTCAGGAAAGATGAGTTGACAAAGCATCTGCAAGAGTGTCTCGGATGGTGAGTGTATAATTGAGGCGAAATAACTGCAAACAAGAAAATGGATTTTATGGGAATGTGGTAAGGGTTGTGCTGGTGCTCCTCCGAAGCAGAGGGAACATACTCATGGACTCGCGCAAGGCAAATGGAATCAGGAAGACTTACTGCTTTGGAGGGGGTGAGAACCCCTCTCGTAAGGGGTTGGCTACGATGGGCTGAGCTGGGCCGGTGCGTTCGGATGACAGAGGCGGGGCCGCTGGCTCCAGCCTTGTGGAAGGAGCTGGAGTGACACATGGGCTCAGCGCCCCAGGGGTATTCAGCGCTGCGCGTCGTCTGGTGGGGTGGGCTCTGGGAAGGCTCTCCTCTGCTCGGTGGGATCAGCAGGCTTGGCTCAAACTGCTGCTGAAGGTGATTTGACCTAATTTAGTTGGTTTGGGGCTGAAGCAGCTGAAGAGTGCTCCATCTCTTCCTCTGGTTCTCCAGTAGGGCAGGATCCTGCAGCAGGTAGGTGGCAATAGAGCTCAAGGAACAGTCTTGTCTTCAGTGCTCTGCTTGTCAGCAATCTTCTTCCTCAGCTCCCATTTCAGCTTCTTTGGGGTACCTGAGTGCCAGCGAGAGCAGAATCTGACCTCAAACTTCCTTTGTCAAATTGACGTTTAGCCAGAAACCAGCTCATGCAAAGAAGTGCTGTTTCTCCTTCTTGCTTGTGGATGTTTGTGCCTTGGCCCTGTTCCTTTTTGTGGCTATCTGCCTTTAAAAACCCAAAGGGAGCTGGTGGCACGAGTTGGGTATTTGTAGCTTTGGCCACTTGCTGGTGGGGGTAGATGATGGCTGTGATCAGGGGGGTGGTCTGTGACCTCCCAAACCACGTGCCCCATCCGTCGTTTCCAGAGCTGCTGGAGTAACCCATCTGGAGCCTCGTTGACTTGCAAGTTGTGGGCTTGAGAGCAAAGTCCTGCCTTTTCTCCTTGGATGAAAATGCTGTTAGATTTGCCAATGTAAGAAATGCAGGAACTACAATACGTGGATTCGATGTCTCCTCTGAAGCTGCTGAACTGCTGGGGCATCTTTCATACAAATTTGTGGAGTTTATTGTCTTGTACGTACTTGAATACAGGAAGCGGGTAATTAATAACAGTGACAAAAGGTCAAAGCAAACTGCCAAATCAAAGGTGACTTATTTTTCGATTTTGACACAATTGAGGCCTTCATGGTGGGTGATCTCGGCTTCTGACAAACTTGTTCAGCCATTTCTAAGTGCAGTAATGGGGTGCAATTACTGTGCTGACAAATCTGGGGATCTCCCTTTCTTGTTTTCCCAGAACACTTGGCTGCTCATAAATCTGTTTGGTGGAGGAACCAATATTAGATGCACGGTAAATGATCTCCTCTAACTGCTTAATTCTAAAACCAGAGGAACACAGAGAGTATAGGTGGTGGTGAGCCCTGGAACTGGAGAGTTGATGATCCATGGTGCTCATGCAACTGTTTACAGACCTGTAAAAATGTGTGTCTGCTTCACTGCCGTTATTTCATTCTGGCTTTGGGTTGAAATTTGCTTAGCAATCTTGGGGAGCCTTATCCCCCTCTAGGGCTCTTTTGAAGAGCCCAACTTTGTGTGAAAGTAGGAGGATCTGAAGGCTTTTCATGGAGACTGGGTCTCTAAAAGAGTGTTTTAATTTGAGATGTTGGAGTTACAGGTAATATCAAGCACGTACCCCCCAAGGCAGGCTCCTCAAACAGGAGAAGTGGCGCTGTGCATCCAGAAACAATTTGGACTTTGTTAAACCCTTTGTGATACTTTTTTTTTTTTCTTAAGAAGCAATGTAACTTTTCAGTCCCTATATCAGACTCCTGGATGCCTTTGAAATGTGCAAGACTTTGTTACTCTGTTACAGATTGGGCTCAGACTCCTTTACAGAAGGTAAAGACTGCATAGCATCTTCTTCTCCCGGCGCTTGCTAGGCAGCCTTCCTGCCAAAGGCTCTGCCTGTGCCGGCCATTGACCAAATAGAAAGCTGCCGTTTCTGGTCAGGCTGCCGAAGAGGCACATCCCTACCTTCCACTACTGTAACGTTAATTTAGCAGTAGAACCTGTACCTCAGTGAAAGCAGGTGAGGAGATGGTGCTCAGCAGCAGCCACGCGTGGTGCCTCGCGCCCAAGGTTTGCTCTCAGGTGGGTTCATGAAGCCCGCTGCTCCCCTGCTGCTCCCCCGCTGCTCTGCAGGAATGGAACGTGGCGTTTAGACCCTGACACTAGCCCCGGTTCTTGCCATGACTTTGGATTACTTCCGCAATATGTGTTAAGGGGTTAATTCTCTTTCCTTCTTCACCCAGCCTCTGTTGCGTTGAGCAAATCCTTCTGATTCAGCTCTAAATACTCCATTTTCATGCATTGCTTCTGTTGCAGTGGTCTGTGGGGAACCGACTTACAAATCTGATGGACCAATACCACACTTGGAGTGAGGCGGGGACGGCAGGATGCTGCACGGCGGCAAGCGAGGGCTTTAATGTGTTGTGTGACGCTTCAGGAACATCCCATCTGGTAGCTTTCAGCGATGCCCGGTTACTTCATGGTTATGTCTCTGCACTTGAGAGCACATCACACGCAGGAGTGGGACTGAGAAGAGATGAACCTTGCCTGTGACTGTCCCCTTTAGAGGGGGGTACACGGGGATGTCCCTCCAGTAGGTATAAGCAGTCCAGATGGGGTGTGCAGTCTGTGATGGTCACACAGTGGTCCTGGGGCACGTGAAAGAGCTTGTGTCCTGGTTTGAGGTAAAACAGAACCGACTTTCTGTTCAGTAATTTTACTACTTAGCTCGGCCTCTTCTAACTCTCTGAAATTAACAGCATGTTGTGTTGAAAACGGTTCATTCAGAGTGATAAGACCAATGTTTAGAATTTGTGCCAAGGAATGGTACGCAGAGAGGCTCTTGCTTGTCCTTATTGGTGTAACAGCCAAGGTCAGCTCATTCCGTTATTTGCCCCGTTAGAGGGTGGGAAGCGGAGGGGTGTAGAGGGGTCCCACCTGTGGGGAGGAGCGGACAGGACAGGGGACCCCAAACCGACCAACAGGGGCATTCCATCCCACCTGCCCCATGCTCAGTATAAAAGCTGAGGGATCAAAGGGTCAGCGCCCTTCTTCAGTGGCTGACGTCCGAGGAGGACCCTGTCTGTTCATCCGCCTTTGATCCCCATCGGTGGGTTCCTGACTCCATCTGTGGAATCCAGTTCCCACCCATCGCTGAGTCCAGTCTGGGACTTCCCCAGTGCCTGCCAGTGACGTCACCCTGGGAGCTTAATATGGTTTTGTATATACTGTATTGATTTCATTATTTTCCTTTTTATTTTATTATTAATATTTCATTAAAGTAGTTTAGTTTCTTCTAAACTCGTAAATCTCTTTATCTCTCCTCCTCCTCCTCTCCGTGCACGAGAGGTTGCAGGGGAGCATCAGTCACCGTCCATTGGCCAATTTGGCCCAAACCATGACAGCTTGTAGTGGGTATCAGCATGTTGAGACAGTTGCCTGCAGTGGATTGCTGGACGCATCTTCGTGTGGCTGCAAGGGGACCGGGGTGCCGCACAGAAGGGTAGTGGCAGTTCCTTGGCCAGCAGAAGCAACTCTCGCCTGTGAACTGCCAGGCTGCAGGGTCTCCAGACGCCGCTCTGTGGTGCTGCCCTGGCGGTGGGACTGGGGCAGCCAGGAGGAAACTCTCAGCAGACGGGGTGATGGGCTGAGGAGCTCAAGTATCGCTGCCTGCTCTGAGGCGGTGATCTCTACAAGTTTTCCTAGAATATATCTGTAGGGAGCAATCCTGTAAACCAGTGGGAACTGAAAGGAGTCCAGCTCCTCGAAGCTAAAGCTCAGAGGTTCACAACTCAAAACAATGAGCCAGATACAAAGCCTGTGGGAGCTGCTAAAAGGCTCCCAGTGCTGCATCTGAACGCTCGAGTAGTGCTGGCGAGAAGGGTTTGGAGGGGGGTGACGGTGGCCACTGGCAAACAGGGGTTTTGCTGCAGCAGGATTGATCTCCAGACCCCAAGTGTGTTGCAGAGCATCGTCCAGGTGCTGTTCAGGGACTGCTTGTACAAGCCTGCCCGTGCGGAGCGTCGTGCCCGTGCGGAGCGTCGTGCCCGTGCGTGCTCGAAGGGGAGTGTCCCCTCTCCATGCGACACCTCCTGGCACACCTGGCTGTGCCCCAGCACTGGGCAGGAGTGCTCTCAGTCCCCAGTTCATGCTGGAGCTCAGCCATTCAATAGGATGGGCAGTTAAAACGTTTAAAGCTTATTTACCTTTCCATAATGTTTGTTACTTTAGAGCCTAACTCCCAAGTTAGGGCTTTACAAGAGCGGTAGGCTTGCAAGGATTGCTTAATTAATAAAAAAGAAATTTATTTCAGACTCCTTGTTTATGTTGCGCTTTGCGAAATGAAATGGGCAGGATTTTCAGCAAATCGTGGTGGGGCTTTCGGTTCTATTTTTAGGTGATTTGGACAAAACCCAGACGAAAAACATTATAAATCCTTTGCTTCGCAGACTGCGAGAGTGATTTTTAACAAGGCAATTATGTTTTTATGGTGGTTTAATCTCTGCTTTCATTGCCTGACTCTTGAAGTTGTGTTGCTGGTTTGTTGTTTCCTGAGATAATGAGTGTCAGTTTATTCTACGATTCTCTTAAATACAGTAGCCCCTTCCCAGGCTGCAGTGGAGCCTGCGTGCCGTGCTGTTAGCCATGCACCCATCCTTCTGCAGCGCTGGCTGCCGCTCTCTGAGTTACACCCACTGAAGTGCTGACATTTTGTCAAATCACAGATTCTCTTTTCACCTTACTGAAGCGATGCCACTTGATTTTTCATTATCCTGCAATTGCTCGCTTAAACTATCCTTGCTTAAACCATCATTAGTACAGGATTATTTAAAATGCAGTTTATTCTTCCATCCTGTATCCCCCGTTGCTGGGCAAAAAGCACGGAGTTTGAGGAATATTCTTTTAGAGCCCTGCAAAATTTCAGTGGGACGTCGTTTTCCTGGCGAAGATTTCCAACTACAGAGGTCTGTAAGGAAGCATCCAAGTCTCTGGCTGGATGTATAAATAACTGCGGGGATGGCTTAAAAATCCTGAGCACCTGGGAGCTGACGTGGGGGAGGCTGGGTTCCTCCTCTGGATCCAAAGTCACTTTGGTGAATGTTCAATTCATTCTTTAGCCAGAAGTGTTTGGCTAAAGTTGGGCTCTGTTTTCAAACTGCTTTTATCCCTCGTTTTCTTTTTTTTGCACATACAAATGCCATTCGGGCTTTCTCTTTCAGTTCCTCAAGCTGTGTGTTGAGATACTTTGCACATTGTTCTTCAAGGCGAACTTTCCTCCTTGTCGCCCTCTCTGGGGCTCCCCTCCTTCTCTGTAGTTTGGTCTTAATAATTGTCCTTCTCTTGACTTCCTGTCCTGGTTTGAGCGACACAGGATTAATTTCTCTTCTAATGCCTGGGAACACTGCACTTTTAGAAGACTCCCCAGTGTTTGAATTCTTGAAAGTACTTACTTTATAGCCCGCTCTGGGGTGCGGGTTTCAAGGGGTCAGTGTTTTAGAGTTCCCAGGTTGGGGATGAGGAGGAGCGAGACCCAGGCACTTGACCCAAGCTGCCAACAGGATTATTTCATACCATGAACGGCACATTCCATAGAAATCAGAAAGTTTGCTGAGGAGCTCTCTTGCTGGCTGCCATCCTGAGAACTCCTGGCCCCGGTGCCGGAGCCCTGAGCCCTTCCCTTCCTCCCGCAGCCGTGGCGCTCACAGGGTCCCACATTGGCTGTCCCTGCGGGGAGTGTACGGCTGAGTATAATCCTCATATATTTCATACTGGTATTGGGGTCGATCTTATTTCTTTAGTATTATTGTTAATTATTTCGTCTTATCCTATTAAATCTATTTATATTTCAACCCTTGGGTTTCTGTGTTTTCCCCGATTCCCCTTCCCGGGTGGGGAGAGGTCATCAGGTGAGAGATTAATTGTCTAAACAACAAAAAATTGTTATGGGTTTTTCAAACTGTAACGCTTCCTTGCACTGCCAGGGTTGTAGCGGTGCACTATGAAGTGACGTGTTTGGAATGGTGCCTCTCCAGGAGCACAGCCCCGCTTGAGACATCGGGTCCTGGAGCCAGAGGGACGTGACACTGTGGAGCTGTAGCTGGGACACTCTGGGAAATGTGAAACGAAAGGGGGCTGTAGGAAGTCCCAGAGTCGTTTCAGCTCTTCCCATCCCAAGTCTGGCTCTGGATGCCTCTTCTTTCCCACACGTGACCAGACACAAGTGTCTGCCCCATCACAGAATCACCACAGAATGGCTTGGGTTGGAAGGGACCTTAAAGCTCATCTAGTTCCAACGCCCCGCCATGGGCAGGGACACCTCCCCCTACAGGTCCATCCTGTGACCTTGCATGCAAGGTGCTGGGCCAGAGGAAAGTCAAGGTGTCTACTCAGCTTGAACAGAAATAATTTTTATGGTCAGATCAAAGCAAATCAATGATTCTCCTGGAATTTGCCCCTCTTTGGTGAAGGGGCTGTTTTGCAGATGGGATGGAGCCAAGGTGGCCGAGCAGGTCAGCTCCTGGCCCAGCTCCTGCGCTCACCCTTGCTTTGTGTTGAAGAGCAGCAGCTGGAACGGGCCGAAGAGCTTGTCATTCAGTGCCTGCGTGGCAGGTCCCTGCTGCTGCGGCAGCTGCTGCTCGACCCCCAGGGCTGCTGCCGTGCTTCGTTGGAAGACGCCCATGCCGAAAAGGTCCTGATCTCGCCTACGTTTGGGAGCCTTCACAAGAGCAGCCCCTGTCAAGCTTCTGGTTTAAGTCCTTTCAAAGTCAGTGGGACCTGGGCACAAACTTGGAGCGTTGCTGGAGGTTTTATCCTGGTGAAAGCGCTTTTTTTTTCATTTCACGAGTTCGCTTTCTGCTCAGATTTGAGCCTGTCTTGGGTTGTGCTGCCTCTTTGGCGCAGGGCTCGGTGGGAGCGCTACCCGGGCTCCTGCTAATGCTGTTGCTGGCTGTTTGGTGTTAAACATACTCTGTTTCCCCAGGAAATGAAATATCGTCGGGCTGTGTGGTCTGTTTAACAGCGAGCTTGAAGTGTTTTTTTGCTGATGATTTGATATGATCTGTTTTAATGCTGTTCTTCTATTTTAAGTTACATTGCGTTGGACATTTTCCCCTTGGTATAAATTTTACATGATAATTCCTTGAAACTGCCCTAGAAATATTGAAAAGAAAGAAATAATCACTGGAATACTGTTGGTGCTGATTTACAAGAGTAAGTGTATTAAAAACGAGTCCATGAAAAATGGATAAGGAGCAGTCATGGTTCTGGATTTACTTAAGAAAAACATTTTTAGGGCTCAGAACAAAGCTGTTGCTCTACTTTGTTTTACTTCTAGGGTAGTTTAACTAAATAAACTGATTAATTTCTATTGAAGTGTGAAGCAATAAAGTAGATTACAAGCAATAGGTGGCGAGTACAGGAAGAATGATTACGGAGGGGAATGTGACTTAGGATGCTGGTTTAGGAAGGTAAGATAATGAAATCTGATTTATTTTCTCCTTGGTTTCCAGTCTGGATTGCTTATTCTTGTGCTTCGTACCTCAGCAGGGCTGAGGGACTTTTCTGGCTTAAAGTTTTGGCTTGGGAATTAGAGCTGATGTGCTTGTCTCACTCCAGGATTGTCTTTTATTTTGAGGCAGAATTTCAAAGCAGGTCAGTACAAACCGATTTTGTACGATACGAAAATGGTCATGTTGACTCGTTTCTGTTCTTTAAAAAAACCCACAACCTTGTGCAAACCAAAAGTCCAACTTTCATGTTTCTGTAATTATTAATCATGACGGTTTTTTCATCTTATTTTCAAGGCTGTAGAAGAATAAGAAATTTCGTATGGCTTTCAGACTTCCCACCTCAGAACAATAATACTTTATAGAGGGAATTTTGTTTCTTACACAAGTATGTTAAACCAGAAGGAATTACGGTCTGCTTTGCCCCTTGGCCTCATCTAAGGGGGCTGACTTGGGACCCAGGTGTCAAGACGAGATCCACACCCTCATTTGGGTGTGTGCCCCTGGTCATGGGTTTTGTTTCCTGATTCTCTTGCAAGGAGCAGGAATGGCTTTTGCATGAAAAGCTCGTAGCAGGTTTGTGGGGGTATTTTCAGAAGTGTTTNTTTAGAAAGTTTTTTTTTTTTTTTTTTTTTTTTTTTTTTTTTTTTTTTTAAAAAAAACAAAACCCTTACATCCTAGTTTCTTTGACATTAGAACTTAGCTGGAGCTGGTGCAGGGTCTTTGTTTTCCGGCTTTAAAAAGAGGGTGGTGGTGACGAGGTTGGTTTTCTCCCCTGTCTTGGGGATGACATGGGGACACCTGTCGTGCTGGGAGATCCTGGGCAAAGACCGAGGGCTTCAGTGCGGATCTGCAGGTGAATGCCGGGATGGAACACGCTCAATTTTCTAGCAGTAAAATCCAAGTTCTGAGCTTTGCTCTGGTTTTACAGCAGGGTAGCTAATGTCTTAATTATCCCGTGGTAATAGGCACCTTTTTTAGCAATGAAGACAAAGCCTCCGCTTGCTTTAAACTGGTGTATTAATAGCAAATGCTTGAACAATGTGTGTTTTTAGTAGGTACCTACGCAGCATAACCTATTCAGGTTTTTTGCTTTAATGACTGTATTAGCCTGAAGAAAGGAAGCTGAAAACTTTAGTTCTCTGTGTTGAGTTAATCTTTGAAGGGGGAAAAAACCCTCCTCTGCTGTGTAAATCTGCCCAGGAGAATGCTCTCAGGTGTTTGCAGTGTGACTTTTAGGAGGACGTCATCTCTCCAGTGCCCGTGTTCAGGGCTGGTTGTGTAGTGACAGATGAGCCCAAATGAAGTGATGAGCCCTTTATTTAAGGGGAGGGTCCTGGTTGCCAAAAAAATAGATTAATCTGCCATCCTTTCAAGGGCACTGAGTCTCTCCCTGATGGTGTTCTCCTGGAGCGCGATGGGTGACACAACTCCTCTGCAGAGCTGCCGGGAGCCTGGAGGCTCAGCAGGGCTGGATTCGGGAGAGGCAGAAGCGATCTCCAGTCCTCTTGGAGAGACTCTGTCTCCAAGCTGAATGGGAAGGGTTTGGAATGCTGTGAAATTTTTGGTGTGTTGGCATTTGAGAGTTCCTTTTGCTGTGTTTTGGATCTTTTATCCTTCACGGGGTTTTATGCATAAAAATGCGTGCTATTGAATATGGTGAATAGATACTTGGCTGCAGGGTTGTTTTTTTTCTGATCACATCCCTATGACGAGTAATTTCCAAGTGTGAAAATTGCTTTGATATCTTTATTCAGGACTCGCTCACTTTGTGAGACGTTGCATAACCCGACCGCGGGAACCGCGTCGAGCCTTCGCAGAGGGCGGCATCTCCCTTCGCAGGGGCTGTCGCCGGGAGCCTGCCAAGAGCAGCAGCGCTGTGCTGGGATGGCACACACCATTCCAGTTTTTAGGCTGTTCAGTATCACGGTCAGAGCGGGTCCTTGCCAGCTGGGAAGCTCTGAAAATGTGTCATGAAGTCAGTTTGCAAGCCGAGCCTGTCATTGAAGGGAATAAGAAATATTAATGAAACTAAGGAGCTGGCTTTTGAAGTGGCTTCCTGCTCATCATCTAATACCTGCAAAGGATTTGTGAAATTGTGTGAAAGAAAGAGCAATTTTTATTTAGAGTCTGCACTGTAATTTCTTCTCCCCCAAGAGTGCTTTTTCCAGTTAAGCAAAGCGATGTTTCTATTGACAATTTTGTTTTTGTTACTTGAGTTTCATTAGCTGCAAAATATGGATTTACATCGAGTTGTCTGAGTGAGATGTCATTTTTCTAGCAATAACATTGTTTTATCTATTTCCAAGGAAGGTATATGAGTGTTCAGAATATCTGGCTTTAAGCCAGCGAGTAGAAATCCGGGTTTTGTTGTGTTTATTTCCAAACAGTAGGACACTGTAACTCAAAAGATGAGTTCAAGTGACACAATCCAAGGTGAGGGTCTTGTGGGACCTCAGTGCGTGGTTTGGAGGAGGAGGTTTGTCTCCTCTCTGCCCTTTGCAGTCCCATGAGGTCCAGTCCTTCTCCCCTGCCCCAGCCGAACGCATCCCCATCCATCAATCCAGCAACCTGCTCTTTGCAGCACGGCTGATGTGTTCCCCCCTCTCTCTTCCTCCTGAGATTAGACCTGAGATGTTTTATGAAGAATAATTATATTTGATCTACGAAAAGATGAATGTTGAGGAGGGAATTAAAAAGAAATGATAAAAAAAAAAAAAGCCCCAATCCCTCTTGGTTATTGAAGCAAGAAGGGAGCACTTTGTCAAACTGACATGTGAATCCTTTATTAACATCTCCTGGGCCAGCAGATGCTGGGAGAGCAGTGTCACCTCCCGGGCTCTGTCTCGGTCCCAGGTGTGTTCGGTGCTTTGGCCTTGGGGTTTGGCCATCGGTAAAATACAGTGCGTGCAGAAAATGCTCATTTGCAACTGTTATAGGACGAGGAAAATTTTAGGATGGTTTCAAAGGAAAGTGTAACCACCCTGGCAATGGGCAGAAACGTCAGTGCTGTGGTGCTGCTGCGAGGGCTGGGCTTCGCGGTGGGGACGTCACCCCGCTGTGCTCCCAGCTGGGTTGCGGGGCCACGGCAGCGCCCGGCGGGGTGTTTGAGGGTG
The DNA here is from genome assembly GCA_013398915.1 of Dromas ardeola. Taxonomy (NCBI): domain Eukaryota; kingdom Metazoa; phylum Chordata; class Aves; order Charadriiformes; family Dromadidae; genus Dromas; species Dromas ardeola. Next base: position 34,464 of record VYZM01016310.1, on the reverse strand, counting down.
AGCTGCTGGAGGGGTGCAGGCTGCAGCACCCTGGAGACTCATCCAAGGTTCACCCAAGTCTCGGCCACCCTGCGGGGGACGGAGGGAAGGAGCTGCATCCCCGTCTGCTGTCCCGGATCATGAGTTTGAGCTCTGACCACGGGGCACTGCTGTTACTGGGACCAGCACATGAGACACTCTTGAGACAAAAATTTTGATCTCTTTGTCTGCTGAGTGAGACAGCAGGATCTCAGGTCTGCTTAACGACATATATTTTATAGTAAGTATCCTTCCCTCATGCCCTTCAGGTTTGTTTTCCCTTGTTCCCTCTTTGGGCATTCAAGAGATGCAACGCTTTTTGGGGTGGCTTGGAAAGACTTTTAGCAAGCATTGCCTAAAGTGGGAATGCTGCTTTTCCCCAGGTTGGTTCTTCATTCCTTTGTCCTCAAGTCTACTTTGCCTTCAGGTGTTGGGGGAACAGAAGGCTGATCTGGCCCCTGTTATCTTGCATTTTTGGCACCCCATTATAAAAGGCTGACAGTTGCTACGTAGTTTTCAGAATGCAATGAGAGAGAAAGTGCGATATCTCTGTTTCTTGAGCATGCTGCCAACACTGATGTGGTTTGTGTCCTCCAAAGATTAAGATCTGAAAGACTTGAAGGAACAGGTCATGGTGTGGTATGTGCTAAAGTAGTTCTCAGTGGTTTTCCTCCTTTTAAGATATTTTTCTTTCTTTTAAGATATTTCTTGGACAATATTCAGTATTAAGGTGCCTTTAATGGACCAACCACCACAAACAGTCCCAAAAAAACCACATGTGCTGTATTTTAGAGAAGTCTGCTGTGATAAACTGAGCAAAGGTTTGGGAAGGCAAGGAGTATTTGCTCAGTTTCTACCCATATACTCAGTGTCCTGTGTGGGCAAAAGCACCTCCTTAACTGCTTTTTATACCTGAGTTTGTGGGTTGAGAGTTGGAGAAGTTCATCGGAACTGGGTAGGATCACAGAAACATGTTGTCTCTGCTCCTTGCTCCTGAGCGCTGTACACTGACCTGAAGGAACATCTCCCAGCATGAAGGACACACAGGACCCGATGCTACTTGTCCTTAAGCAGCAGCACGGGCCCTTCCTTATGCTATTTTGGCAGCTTTTAAGGGTCAGCTTCGTGGTTCTGCCCTGTGTTGTGACCCATGCTCATTGCCGTTATGATGATGTGCTCGGTCAGAGTCACATCTCCTCCGAGTCAAGTGATTTACTGGGAGTAAAAGCATTGCTGACCCCTGAGGTTTGGGACAGAGAGGGGATTTCCTGGTAGAGAAGGGTGGTCCTGTAGGGATGATGCTTTCTGGGGCATGGAGCACGTGTGGGTGCCTGGAGGAACCTAGCAATGATGCTACTTAACCTCTTGGGAGGCTGCTGAGATTTTTGGCAGGGCCAGACTCCCCTGTCCTCAGCCCTCCCGGCTGCACGGTAAATGCGCTGTGACTTGCAGCCATGCAACAGTTTTGCATGCCTTGCAGGGACAGAGAGGTGACCTTTTTTCCACCGCTCAGCTGCAGATGGGAGCAGAAGCGTCAGGATGTCCAGTGCAATGTTCTGCTGCGGCCCCACAAGGAGACTGGTTGGGCCTGGAGTGCAGCCAAGGAGGCTTCATTTGCCTTTTGAGCGTTCATAACTGCAAAAATAACCCTTTAATAGTCAGTTACTCTGTTTCTGAGATCAGCTCTTTGTGGAGCATGCTCTTCAGCCATGATCTCAATCAGGAAAAAGCTGGAGATTGCTGCGGAATGCTCTCCTTCCGGGGCTGGATGTGCGTCCTCGGCGCTCAGAGCAGTGGGTTGTGTTGGAGTGAGGACACATCCCGTCCAGACACTTTCCGTGGAGGTCTGGAGCTGTTGTGCCATATAACCGCTCTGACGACTCTCTGCTTTTCCTAGTATCACTTTAAAAGTTATCCTGATGTTGCGGATGGAAATATTTGACGTGGTTATTATTAACAGAGATTCAAAATTTATTAATGATTTGAAGTAGATCAAGGGGTTGAATTTTAGCAGCACTTAATCATTAACTGATTTAAAGGTTTACAAAGTGATTTAACAAAATATTTGAACAGTGACTTAATTACAGATATGAAGATGACAGGATTCACACTGACTTATAAGGTATCCCAAATCAATACATACACATGTAAGCAAAACCACAGGTCTCAAATTTACACGTATACATATAAGCAAAAGCATATAAACACACACACACACGGGTCTCTGCTGGAATCAAAATCTGTTAGTAGTGGTGACTAATGAGCCGATGGGTACCCCTTTTAACTCCTACACATGCATGGACAAACGGAAGACCATCCTTATCCGTAAAAGCTAACGTGTATATCAGACGCATAGAATCACAGAATCGTAGAATGTGTTGGTTCGGAAGGGACCTCTAAAGGCCATCTAGTCCAACCCCCCTGCAGTGAGCAGGGACATCTTCAACTAGACCAGGTTGCTCAGAGCCTCATCCAGCCTGGCCTTGAATGTCTCCAGGGATGGGGCCTCCACCACCTCTCTGGGCAACCTGGGCCAGTGTCCCACCACCCTCAGTGTAAAGAACTTCTGCCTAATGTCTAATCCAAACCTGCCCTGCTCTAGTTTAAAACCATTGCCCCTCGTCCTGTCACTACATGCCCTTGCAAACAGCCCCTCCCCAGCTTTCCTGTAGGCCCCCTTCAGGGACTGGAAGGGGCTGGAAGGTCTCCCCGGAGCCTTCTCTTCTCCAGGCTGAACCCCCCCAGCTCTCTCAGCCTGTCCTCACAGCAGAGGGGCTCCAGCCCTCAGATCATCTTCATGGCCCTCCTCTGGACTCCCTCCAACAGGTCCATGTCCTTCTTGTGCTGAGGGCAATAAAGGTGGAGAGGTGGCTGAAAGAGACAAGCCTATAGTTAAAAACTTCCCTTTTCCTGAATTTAGAGTCCAGCTCGGACAATTGGATATTTTGGTGCTTTCCACCTGAACTTGCTAGATCTTGGGGTCCTGGTATTCCCCCCTCTGCAGCCACAATCCATATATTGTCAGGAGTGATCGATCATAGTTACCATTTTCAAATGGTAGGAGTCAGAGGAGCCAGGCACGCTAAGGGCTTGCCATAGTGTGCTGGTCCATTGCCCTCCACCTTTTCTCTCTTTCGTGTTGGACCATTATATGATGTTCTGGTTCCTTTGTATCATTACGTGGCCCAGGTGGGGAGGAAATGAAGGCCTGAAGGAGGGGGGGCTGCACCCCCACACCTGACTTCCCCAGCCTTGGCTAGGTTTGCTTCAGCGTGCCCAACTACTCTGCACTGTGCTCCCAGTTCTTCAGTAAGGTCCATAATTGCTGATTATTTCATCTTCCTTGATGACAACCTGATGGGCGGTAGGGCTCCCGCTGAGCTGTAATTAGGCTGCCTGGCTGCGGCCTGCGCTGCCTGGTGCCCTCCCAAATTGTTGCTTTGTGCCGATGCTCGCCCAATCTAATGGAATCTTCTCTAAAAGCAGCTGCTTGTAGTCCTTCCTCGTGGAGCCGCTCTGCGTGCTGCCCTTGGTTCTCCTCCTGAAAGGCATCTGAGATAAATCTCCGACTCCCGGATGGGCAGGATGGGAGCTGTCGAGGTGGGATGGCACCTCTGGCACTGCCTCGGCCAACCCTTCTGCTCAAAGCAGGACCAGCTCGGTGGGCTGGGTATGAATATCTCCAAGCATGGAGACTCCTCAACCTCTCCGGAAACCCCTCCTGGCATTCAGTCGCCCTCCTTGTAGAAATTTTACTTAAAAATGCAATTTTCTGTGCTTCAGCCTGTGCCCATTGTCCTTTCCCTGGGTACTGCTGCGAAGAGTCTGGCTCCATCTGCTTTATTCTCCCCACCAGGTATTTATGGTATTTATTTACAAGGGTATATTCTCTTGTTTTCTTTCCCATCTCTTCTTTTCCTTTGCCACCCGACGGGTATTCATGGTCCTGCCAGGCCCTGGAGCTGCCCCTTCCTGGGAGGTCGATCATCTGCACAAAGAGCTTTTCGGCGTGAAATAGATGCGGTTCCATGTCCTCAACTTTCACCCCTTTGAAAGGCTCGTTATCGTGTTAACTTTTTCTTTTCTGCTAATGTTATTCTGATGGCTGTCTGAAGTGAAATAATGGTTACTTTTCCTGGAAACGCGGGGCGTAAAGCGTTGCAGTCTGGTTTTATATCCTGATGGTTTAGATCATTAAATTCTCAGGGCTCAAGCTCTTATTTCTTGTTTTTCAGTGCTTATAAGAGGATCTCCTGGGGCCCTATTGTACAACCAAATACAAATAATACATTAATAAAACAGGATTGTGTATTTGTACTGCTGGCAGTCTGGAAGGATTACTTGTATGTAACATTTTGCGGTGTTAGGCCCTTAGTCATTTTGATCTGTCCCTTTACCACTTTAAAAAAGTGACTTTTCTCTCTGCTCAGACAACGCTTGAGAATTGTTGCCCTCTGGGAAGAGGTTTCTTCAGTCCCAATATTAATTTCTGATTTTTCTACCTTTTCTCTGTATCCCTTTGGCAGTGTTTTAGTTTCTTTTACCTGTTTCTTTCACCACCGGTCATGATTAGTTAATACAGTTTTTGTGATAGTTCAGTTATTGAAGTGATGGATAATGCACACGGGCTGCAGTTATTGCTTGTCAGTTAGTGCTGCCCTGTGGGGGGAAAAGCCCTTTTAATGTGCTTGTAGCAGTTTTGGTTTTATGAAGTACTTGAACTTTAAAGTTAGACTTCTAAAATGATCTAGGATGTATATTAGAGAGTATTTAAAAACGAGATTTAAACAGGGGAAAACCCCTCCCTTCCTGCAGACCTTCATTGCTGTGAGAAGAAATACTCGCTGAAGCGTTGTACTTAATGTACGTTAGAAAACGTTGCGATAGAAGTAAGCTGATGAGGTTTCATCCCCTCTGCAGAACTGGTCTTGCAGTATTGCCTTTGCTCAGCTCTGCCGGCACTCCTCCTGCGTTCAGCCTCAGCTTCCAACCATTTTTTGGTGGCCTTTTATGTTTGCTCCCTCTGCAGAATGAGTCCAAAATGAATAAATATTTTAATTTTTTTTGCAGAAAAAGTGTTTGCATGTCTCAGCCCAGTTCCAAAGTGGGCGAGAGAATGGATTGTTAAGAGTTGTGAGAACAAAGCATGGACAGCAATTGGGGATTAGCCCCGAAAAACCATGTTTTAGATAATAGAGGAAAGAAGTGAGCTGGTCCCAGCACTTGCAGGCACAGCGATGCGGGGCAGAGGGTGTCCCCTCTCACCCTGGCTTGCAAGGTGACAAGTGACTGGACTTCAGACAGCAGAGGAAAGTGGAGGGAAGGCTGGCAGACTGCTTGATGGTCGTCATTGCACATGGATGTCCTCTGCCAACATAGGAAATGGTTGTACTTTTGCAAAATTCTTGCTGGTCCTGTTGGGTTTTGGTCACGTCTACCTGAGAGCGTGTCCCCCTGCTGCGAGCCAGAAGCAGCTGTTGGTGGCTGCGTGCCTTCACACCAGCTTCACACGTCACAACCTCCCTTTGTATTGGTGGCAGCTACTGGAAAGCAGGGCAGCTCTTCCAGTTGCTGTCAGTATTCTGTGGCCTTCCCTGAACCTGCCCCATCTGCCCTGGCAACTGCAGGGGCCATTTGGGGAACAACCAGACACAGGACACTTGGGGAACAACCAGATGTGTATAAGAGAAGTCAACAAGTGCTGGAGGCTGTCCCTGTGGTCCCAGGCAGAAGCAGGGCTCTGTAGGGTCAGCCCCATGTCTGGGAACCTTGGGAACCCCTCTCTTCTGTGTCAGCAGAGGACTGAGCCACATGTGTAAGGACAAGCAAGAAACCTTCCTCCGTGCTGTCTCCTGGCGAGCCGTCCCGGGGAGAGAAGTCCCAGTGATGGCTGTAAGTGTAGGGCTGAGGATTGGCGAATAAGAACCAAGTGTGTACTTGTTTCCTCTTTAATAACCATGTGTGTTAATCTTTGCAGCCTGATTTTGTCCATTTTTAATAGACTAGACTTGGATTTTTTTAAAATATATTGCTTCCACTATATTTTGGCAAGAAACATGAGCTGCAGGCGGTCCCCTCCAGTGTGGTCTCCTCTGGGGTGCAGATGTTTGGCACATCCCTCTGCCAGCAGGGACGGAGGGGGGAACCATTGTGTCCCCCCCAAAAACAGAGAGTGGTCCTCTGAAATCACAGCATGGCACTCCCTGGGTCGTCTCCCTCTCTGATCAGTTGACTTCAAGTTTTTGCTCCTAGATGCTGTTCGTTTTTTATTGCTGCGAGCGGTCCTTTGGTCCTTCCCGGGCCTTAGAAAATGGCTTCTACCCTTTTGGAGATCTCATAAAGGAAATGAACTTTGGGAGAACACTTTGGGGCATTTTCTAAGCTTGCTCCAAGCGATGTGACAGTACCGTCGGTGACACTTGTCACGTGTATTCCCCAGGGTAGTAGGTGCCCTCCTGAAGTGCCAGCACTTCAGTTACCTAAAGCTCTTGCCCTCGCTGCTCAGCAGAGGTGACGTGCAAAGCTCTAGTTGGTCCACTTCACACTTGGGCTAGGTATAAATACTTTTAATTAGCCTATAGGAGCTTTCCGCACATATATTGATGTTATTTTTTTCCCTTAAGTCCAGCACTTGAGACCAGTTTCTGCCTGGTCCAGTCTCTTATCTGTATGCCATGTTCAAACTCACTAAATAGTGCGTATCTGCTGTCTGAGGATCGAGTGGATTTTCTAAGACTTTCATCCCACCACCCACAAATGGATTCCCTGTGTTTTACGTCTCCGTGTTACTAAGCTTGAGAGGTTTTCTTTTTTTT
>VYZM01016310.1:0-27578 GCA_013398915.1 Dromas ardeola | reverse complement strand
TTTACATCCCCCGCTGCTGCTGCAGCCTCTCCTGCCGGCAGCGGGGATGCTGCTGGTGCTGGGTTTAAGAGGCTGCGCTGTCCCGCTCGCTGCGTGCACGTTGCCAAGCCACGTTTTCTAAGGGCGACAGTGACGACCAGAAATCTGCTCTTAATTTTAGCACAAGGCCATCCTGCCAAAAAAAAAGAGACACCCCTAAAGGCTTCACTTTATGGTGGATTCCCCACTCTGATGAGTGCACTGGGCACCCGACCTCCCAGTCTGAGGGCTGGGTCTGAATCAGCAGCCTTCGGTAGGGGCTGGTATTAAAAATATAATTTTTTATTTACTGTTGCCTTGAAGCTGCCTGCATTTGTTTACCACTGTGAGCTGACCTTTGGGGAGACATTTCTTGATTAATTGGGTATCTAATCACTTCAGACGATTGGCAGGCGTGCGCGTATCCAAGTTTTTCATCTTGTTAAATATTTTCCCTCTGGTTTCTTCTTTCCCTGTTACATGGCAAATTATGTGTTTATTTTTTATATTAGCTCCTCCATTGTTTTTCTTTCATAATTAACTGTTGACTTCATACTTGCCTGTTGTCTCTTGGCCTGAACCTTTCTTTGGCCAGTACATTCAAATCATAGAAGCTGTAGTCTCTCGTTCTTAAGTATGTGCTTCTAAGCTATGTGTAAGGGCCAGATATTTTAATTCTTGTAATATTTGGCCTTCAATAATAATTCTCTTAATAATTCTTTAAAGTTCTCTTCACAGACTTTTTTTAAAAGAACCTCCGCCTCTAACTTGCTTTCTGAACACACTGTGACTCCTTGTAGGTATCGAATCCTCCCTTGTGTTTATCCCTGGAGAATTTTGCAGTTTTACCTGGTGCTGTAGGTTCCCAAGACGCCAGGCAGCGAGGGCATTGGGGCACTTCTGCCTGCACTGGATTTAGTTCTTAGAATCATAGAATGGTTTGGGTTGGAAGGGACCTTAAAGGCCACCCAGTGCCACCCCCTGCCCTGGGCAGGGACACCTCCCACCAGCCCAGGTTGCTCCAAGCCCCGTCCGACCTGGCCTTGAACCCCTCCAGGGATGGGGCAGCCACAGCTTCTCTGGGCAACCTGGGCCAGGGGCTCACCGCCCTCACAGCCAAGAATTTCTTCCTGATACCTCATATAAATCTCCCCTCTTCCAGTTTAAAACCGTTCCCCCTTGTCCCATGGCTCCCCTCCCTGATCCAGAGTCCCTCCCCAGCTTTCCTGGAGCCCCCTGAGGGACTGGAAGGGGCTCTGAGGTCTCCCCGGAGCCTTCTCTTCTCCAGGCTGAACCCCCCAGCTCTCTCAGCCTGTCCTCGCAGCAGAGGGGCTCCAGCCCTCCCAGCATCTCCGGGGCCTCCAGCAGCTCCGTATCCTTCTGCTGTTGGTGCCCCAGAGCTGGACATACGTACATAAAGACCTGCCCCCTGCTCTGTTGGGACTTTAGCTGCAGGAAGAAGATGCTCCTGGTTTTTGTTTGTTTGTCCTTCAGTTATTTGTTAGTAAATAATTTGGAATGCTTCCACTGCAAACCAGTATAGAAAATATTTTTTTTTCTTGTGGAAAACATAAATGTGTTGGTTTAGGTAAGTGACGTTTTGATTTTTATACTGAGGACAAAATTCACTTATGTGGCATGTAGATCAGAGGCTCTGGAGAAGTAAATCATGGCTAGATGGGGGATTGGTACTGGGATGTATCGGTTTTATCTGGGGAAGAGTAAGAGCATGAACTTTTGAATAGCCTTGGACTGGGACTCGGGGTGCTGGGATCTGTCCCTGCTTTGCCCCTGGCCAGTGGGTGCTGTGGGAGGTATCACAGTGAGAAACGGTCTGAGGTTCAGTGATGGAAAGCTCAATTCAGTAGCGGATCTCCTTATTAGCTGATCTTTCTGGGTTGAAAAATGTAATAAACTGAGTAGTGTGCATGCTTCCCACACATGGTAACCTTCTGCTACGGGCACGTTATGGGTGATGGGGGAGGGAGAATCTCTTAACTCATCCTGAGTCTAAGCCTGGGTGTTCTGGAGCAGGAGAACTTGATCCCAGCCCTTTGCTGCTCTGCAAAGTCCCAGCTGTGGCATAAGCCTGGCCACTGCCGGGGAGTCTGGGGTTGCCATGGGTTTGTTACGGTGCTCCTTTGCTCTGGCTAAACTGGTGCTTTTGTCACGTTTCACAGTCTACAGCGTGCCAAGGAAGGAAAAGGAGTTAATTCAAGAAACAATTTTGCTGGAAGATTGCTCTATAAATAAATTCCAGAGATAAGAGAAATGAAACGTTAGTGGAAGATGGGGAGGGGGGATGGAAGCGAGCAGATGTAAGCGGTGAGACTGGACTTGTTCCATGGCCAAGTGCTTATATTGACAGTAGAAGTCCTTTTGCCACCAGTAACTTCTTTGGTGAGCAGCCCTTGGAGGGGAAATCAGAATAACTCCAGGGAAGGATGTCCTCGAGTGCTGTCTGCCGCTGGGCACAGAAATACCTCAGGTCTGGGCATCCCAGAGAGGCAGCGGTGTGGCGAGGAGCTGTGGGATGGAGAGGACGGGTCCGTGCGGGGACGTTGCTGGGCAGAAATGGGGCTGCCCTGCTGCAGAGGGTAGCGAGGGGAGGATGCCACTCCTGGAGTCCTTAGCGCTGCAGCCACCACGTTTGTTCCTAATGGTTTGCACCGTGCTTTTTATAAGGCTAGGTCATAAGCAGGGTATTTTCACTGTTTCCCGGTTGTGATTTTAATTGTCACTTTGTGCTTCCAATAAAATGTTCTGCATAACTGATGGCAGGAGAGTCTTCTCTCCACGATATTGTACCTCATGTGCTGGAAGAGTTTGCAGACAGGGGCAGGCAATGGTCTGTCTGTTCTTCTTCCTCCTGTCCAAGAGTCACCAACACCAGATGATCCAGCTGGAGGAAATAAAATATCTGTATAGCAACTAACGGTGAGACTTTATGCCTGGGGAAGCAAATCAAAGAGAGATAAACTTCCTGCTTATTTTCCCATTAAGTTAAAGCTCCTGTAAAAGCAAAGTGCCTGGGATATATAGAGGGAAGATAAGTCTTCATACAGCCAAAGGTGGCTCAGCTCACAGATGCTGCAAGTAGCTTTCTTGAAACATGTGAGGTGGCTCCTGGTTTGGGTCTGGTTTGTTTTAGCCCCTGGGTTCTTGGAATAAATTAATAATTTTTTTAATTATTTTTTTTTTGCTGTTTGGAGCTGGGTGGAAGGCTGGAACATCCTCTCTGTGTCAGAATGTGTTGCTAATGTAAATTTTCCTTTATTCCAGCAACAGCGCACTGTGTATAGGCTGACGCTGGTGAAAGCTTGGAATGTGGATGAACTCAAAGCCTATGCTGACCTGATAGCCCTTGGTAAACCAGACTTCGTCGAGGTGAAGGTGAGCTGCATGGAGCTATTTTATTTTTTTTTCCATCAGTATTTTACTTTTTTCCTTCCCATCTCCTGCCCCCTCCCAGTCTTAAACTTACACAAGTAAATGTAATTCTTCCAGAGATTTCAGTGATGCATAAGGAACTTATCTCTTGCTTTTAAAGTTAGGCAGCCAGGTTTCTAATATTTTACGTGTGCATTTGGAGTAGTCTTCGCTGTTACACAAGACAAGCTTTGTACCAGCCAGCATCAATTTCTGCCCAACGGAATCATAACCCTCTGGTCTCTTCTGTATTTCTCATGAAATCAGAGACTGATAAATAGATGTTCCTTCTTTTATGTCAACCAACATTTTAAACAAAATATTCTAGGAGAAGCTGATAGTTTGTGGTATTATTCTTCCCATCCTGGCCTTGAATTCTGCCGGGGGGAAAGGGTGATGATGTCTGGCTTACTGATGTGCTATTTGTCAGGCTGTGCAAAACGGGGAAAATATTACCCTCGGGGAGTGGAAGAGCTCCGAACAGGAGCATGTGAGTTACAGCAGGGCAGGAGGTGCTTTATCTTGGGATTAATCAATTTAGTGTATAGAGAATGTAAAAAAGGCACATTACAAAGTGTTCTGTAAAGAATCACTATCAGCATTTTCATCCAGCATCTCCCTTGCAGACCAGCACGTTTACCTCAGGTCTGTATTTTTGCAGCTCTGTTATTTCTGAACTTTCTTTCTCTTTTCTCTTTCCTCTTTCCTTTCTCTCTCCTTTTTTTTTAACCTTTATTTACTGCTGCTTTGAAGAAAAAACCTGGAGTTTGCTGCAATTTCCTTATGAAACAAAACCCAAAGGTTTTGATACTATCCGTATTGAGAGGTCTCTTTCTCTCTGAATGTGCTGCTGAAGTTGATAGCTTAATACAAAATCAGATTTTGAGTACGGTTTGGGGAAAAAGTCTGAGTTTTACAATGTGTATCAGACTGTTTTATATTCCTCAGGTAAAACCCAGCAGGATGAGTGCTCCTATGGGACCCTTCCCACCTTGCATCTCCTGACTCTTACTACAGCCTGGTAGTACCAGATCCTTTTCTGCAGCGTGTGAGGAGGACGAGATGAGTGTGCACGACAGCGTGGAGTATGAGGCTGTCAGTGTATGTGCCACTTAGACTGCTCTGTCATGTGTAGCGACTTTAATTAGTAAAATGAATCAGGTGTAAGTTAATCAATGTTTCTGAGCACTCTCCAGGGCGAACATCTGTCTCTTCCAAGGCAGAGGGCTGCCGTTGCCTTTGCCTGGAGAAGAATTCAGCCATGGTTTCCCAGCAGTGTGGAGCTCAGCTCCCCCAGGGAAAATCATGCCTCGGACTGCCAGGGAAATAGTCAAGAAGAGGTGGTTGTAGAGGTAGTCCCAGGGTGGTCCTAGATGTGCTCCCGACACTCTTCCAGCTGGGACGGGCTCCTGCCCGCACAGCTTCAGTTGAAAATGTCATCTTTGCACTCCGAGTACTTCAAAGTGCTCATCGGGACTCAACCAGCGAGGACATTCTCTGAGGAAGGAATATGCATTGAGCACTTTGCCATGCTTGCAAAAGTACCTGAGGCAGAGAGGGGTTGCGTGACGTTCTCAAAAACCACGTAGGGCGGTAGCGTGGCTGTGGCTTTATCATCGCTCCTGTACCTGCCAGCTGCTGCAAAGGGTTCAAAGGGGTTGCAAGGCAAGGAAGGCAGAGGGTGCTTCTGGCGCCGGATGGCCACGTGCGGTTTGGGTGGGTTTGGGTCTTTTCGTGGACTGATATAAGTGTAAGTTTGCAGTTTGGTTTGGTTTTTTTTAATAAAAAGATGTATGCTTCTTCATGTTACTTAATTAAATTTGCAAGTGGGATGCTTTGATCTAAATGTCAGTTGTTCAGAAATATTCCAGCAGGTAAGTGAAGTTCTGTTAAGTGCTGGGGACACAATTGTCTACTACGGTGCTGATGCTTGCCAGATCATGGTGTCTTTCTTCAAGCTGGGGGCCAGAACATCTCATGCCGGAGTTTCTGCTTCTGTGAATGGTTTAGCATTGTGCCTGTACTATGGCCACAAAAGCAGTCTGTAGTTGGCATGTGGAAGGTGTCTTGTCTTTCCAGTCCCAAGAGCAGTACTCGGGGACACAGGGAAACTCAAGCTTAAGCCTTTTCAAAGGATGCTGCGTCTCTCTCCCTTGTCTCTGCTTGTTGCTGGACTTAGGCTGGGAGCGATGGGAAAGTCTTTCCTTCCCTGGTTACAGCTCTCATTGAAAACCTCAGTGCAGTGTTTCACAGCCTCAGATTCAGTTGTCACAACTTCACAAATACAGATTGCGATCTGTATACTCAAAGTCCAAAAAGCATCTTCTACAGTTTGTTCTTCATTTCCAGTCTAGTGGAGGGAGGACGATTTTCCAAAGCTCTGAAAACCATACAGCAAGTCTGACAGTTGCTAAGCCCCACAAGGCAGAAGTGAGAGGCTGAGTACAAGAAAACACACTAATTCCTTTTCAGCTTCGGCAGCAGAAATGAGTTGTCAGGGTGCTGCTCCACCTCGTCCACCAGCAGGCTCTGAAATAGTCTCCATTTTTTTCTATTTAATTGAGCTTTTAAATAGAGCTGTGCTGTCCTGTTATCTTAATTTTGAAGACAGGAAAGCAGGGTTCATGTCCTTGAAGTATGAAGCACGCCGTTGTGAGCAGTGGTGCTGGTGGTGCCCATTTGCAGTGGGAGCTCAACTGATGTTATCGGTGTCTGAAACAAATGGTGCAAATCTATGCTGACACAACTTTGGGGTTTAAATGGCACTTCCATCCCTTTTAAAAGTCACTAATTTTTGTGGTGGCTTCTCTGGAGCAGTGGATTTGCTTGACACCATGTTGTGTTTAAAGAGACCCAAAGTTGGACGAAAGGTCTTGCTCACAGTTTGTTACATGGGATGTCTTTATGTGAGAGCAAGGGGTTTTTCAACACAGTTGCCTCTTCTTCCTTGCCTCTTTGGAGCAAGCGTAATGTTCCAAAAGGTGGGCACTTGGTGCTCTGCAGAGGGCAAGTAGCTCACACTACGTACAGTATTACCCAGCCAGTGACCTTATTTGTTTCACATAGTTTCATCTGCCAGTTCCTGCTGAACAGCAGCGTTTCGGAAGTGCAGAAGATTTGGCTCAGTGGGGAGGTGCAATGGCTTTCTCCTCGTGCTGCACCCTCTGTGACTTTCAGATGTGAGGGGATTATGTGGCTTCTCACCTCAAGCGTGGAACCAATTTTTCCCTTTTCTTGGCCAGAAGGAGGAAGTGGCTTGTTCTGCAGTGGCTGATGGATGAGGAGTTGGGTTGCTGCAGGGTGACGAGAGAGTCCGGCCAAGTACCGACAGGAGAGTCTGGCAGAGGGGATGTCACCTTACGGATGGCTTCCTTGGCTGTCCTTCTCTGAAGTGTGGAGTGGTTGCTGGTGGGGTGGGGTGCCTCCCGCGCTGCTGGACACCATCGTGTTTATGGTGTCCAGTTCTGGGCTCCCCAGTTAAGAAAGGGAACTTCTGAAAAGAGTCCAGTGGAGGGCTGTGAAGATACCGAGGGGCAGGAGCATCTCTGTGCTGAGGAAAGGCTGAGAGCCCTGGGGCTGTTCCGCCTGGAGAAGAGCAGGCTGAGAGGGGATCTCATCAATGCTCAGCAATAGCTAAAGGGCGGGGGCAAGAGGATGGGGCCAGACTCTTCTCAGTGGTGCCCAGCGACAGGACAAGGGGCAACGGGCACAAACTTGAGCATAGGAAGTTCCATCTCAACATGAGGAGGAACTTCTTTCCTGTGAGGGTGGCAGAGCCCTGGCCCAGGCTGCCCAGAGAGGTGGTGGAGTCTCCATCTCTGGAGACATTCCAAACCCGCCTGGGCGCGTTCCTGTGCCACCTGCTCTGGGTGACCCTGCTCTGGCAGGGGGTGGGACTGGGTGATCTCTAAAAGGTCCTTTCCAACCCTTGTGATTGTGTGTTGCTGCTGTGCCTGCACTTGGACCCTTACCCCATGGTCTGACCAACCTAAAGGAGCAGGTTACTCTCCTTTACGTTCAGCTCTGCGCTCTGCAGCCAGCTTGTTTTCTTCTGATCATCTTCAATCCTGGCTGGCAAAGCTCTTGTCCAACGCCCGACCCATGAGACCAGCCTTCCTTTGCAGCAGGACCACTGGTGCGGATGGACGCTGCAGTGGTTTTGGAGGCATCTGAGCCACGTTGTTGAGCAAACAGGAGTTGAGAAGGCTTCAAGATGCTTCGTTGCTTCTGCCTGTGTGCCTGCAGGATGAAGCAAAGAGCTGGGCTCTCTGTCCCTGCTATGTTTGGCTGCTCTGGACTAAAAGGTGAACAACAATCTCCTTCTCAGCAAAGGAGGACAGCAGAAGAGGGGCTGCATCCTATGCCCCAAAGCCTGGGGGTTTGCGGTTGCGTAGGCAAAGTGTACGTAAGCAGAGTCATCACATAGATATAATCCCACAGCATTCAAAGTGGTGCTTGATACAATAGTACATGAAGTCGGGAGTTAAATTCAGACCCAAAGGAAGACAGGCAGGATTGAGGTCGGTTCAAATCATTCCTTATTGCTGTTGGTATTCCCTTTCATTTCTCCACTTGGACAAAACCTCCTGCCAGTGTGTAACTGGCCTTTAGTCCAGCCCAAGCAGTTGTGGTGTTCCCACAGCGTTTGTGACCTGGGAATTTTCCCCAAAAGACTTGATATTTTTCATTAAAAGTAATTTCTTGCGTTCCTTTGAGAATGAAGCGTATTGAAGATTCTGCTTGGCATGTGGATAGAGCTCAGCTTTTTTTGTTGTTTGTTTTTTTCAAAACCCCGGTGTGTTGGGTTAAAAAGGCAAGGACCAGGTCCTGCTCAGAGCAAATAAACAAAAAAATATTACAAGATGCTGCAAAGCGTCTGCCAGAAAATGAGGCTCATCTCAGCGGGATTTCTTGGTTAAATGCTTGAGATAAATGACGTTCATTTAAAATGAATGTAGCTAATCCCCTGTTGCTCCGGAGAGGCTCGTGGGGTGGAGTGGATAGAGATTTAGATTCTTGCAGGGTTTAATACTTGTTCTCATTTACATGAGCATCTTACAGCGGTGTAACTCTGTGGGACCCTATTCTCTTATTTAAGCCAATGGAAATTAGCCTTGATTACCCTTGTGTAAAACCCAAGTCAAGGAAGAATCACTCATGTGGTTATTAAATACGCATCAATTTTATTTATTGCCTTAGTGTGTTTTAATGCCATAATGTCACTGTCACAGTTGTATGAAGTTGATCCTTATATTTAAGATCTAGAATGTGCAACTCATCTTTTTGCAATGATACCCTCTTTTTGTTTTAAAAGCCAGACGCTTGTGTTGACGTGCAGTATTTTGCCATTCATAGTCCTTCTGAAACCAAAGGGGTGCTAAAGAACTCGTTCAGACCTACTGGAGTGGAGTGTGCTGCGGGGTCCCCTTAGTGCAAGGCCAGGTGAGCGCGCAGAAACCCAGAACCTTTGGTCACTGCAGACAGACCAGCTGGGAGCAGCTGGGCACATGAGCGCCTTTAATTGTGACTGTGTCCACGCATCTGTCACAGATGGAGCGATGCACTTCACTCCTAGAGAGAAGCAGCGATACGTTTGATACAGAACAGCGATTTAACGAAGTTTCACAGTAAATGTGACAGTGGTTTAGCAAGGATCGATGGCAAGGCACACCTGGTTATTTACTGCACAGAGGACAGGGTCAGACGAGCTGTCAGGGAGACCCTCTCGTTGAGTGCAGGTTCAGAAAGGACCCCCTGGCTTCTAAACTCCTCCTCAGAGAGGAGTCTGGGTGAGGCTGGATCCAATCCTAGTCCCAGATTTGGTCAACCATTTATGTCTAAAGGATTACATATGCACAATCAATCCTTTATATCACTTAGGTAAGATTTCCAAGTTTAGCATGCTATTAGTCACTTACTGAGGATCTGGTGCAGCAAGGAATCTCTCAGTCTCGAGGAGTAACCTTGAGCTGTGTCCCTGCCCAAGGGGAGATGCTGGCGTGCAGGCCCTGCTGAGCAGGAGAGCTCACAGGGCTGTTGGGCTGTTCACTATTTATGGGGGGATGATGATCGACCTATAGTCATATTTGCATGCAAGTACCCGCATTGCTCACGTCAGCCCTTGGCTATTGTGTTGTTATCTGTCTCCCCGAAACCACCTTTGAGCCTGATACAGCCATCACGACCAGATGCACCTGTGATGACCGTCACGGGTGGTTATGGCTTGGGCAGGGTCACAGGACACAAAGACCAGGTTGGCGCCTGGGGGGGGAGCACACGGTCACAGCGTCCTCTCCACACTGCCAGGAGCTTTAAGGTGCGAGTGCAAGCGGGCATGTCAAGGGTTCAGAAACGCAAACCGGGCTTTGCATTTCAGGGCTGCTTCTGCAATGGTGTGGGAGATCTGGTTGCTCTGGTCAGAGCCGCGAGTGGAAGGACATCCCTGGGGAGGTGGTCTGTCTTTGCTAATGCGAAGCTTCATCTTGCAGCTCTCAATAGCAGCGTGGCTTCCTGCCCGAGCAGAGCCTTGCTGCATCTCTCCATTCATTTTTAATTTAAGGAGAAAAAGGAAAAAAAAGCCTGCCTGGCTTGTCCTTTGTTGGAGGGCTGTTCGTACCATGGTACTCTCTGAGGGCAGGACCAGGGCAGAGCAGAGATGGGTCGTGGCACTGCACAGAATTTCCTCAAGCCTTCGGGAAATCAGTTTTCAGCCACTTGAAAGCACTTGTCCCTGATGATTGTTCTGCAGCTCCAGCACAGCATCCTCGCGCTGAGCTCCTGGTGGTGGGTGGGCCCGGTGTCCGGCGGAGCGAAGGACGATGTTCTGGGACTGCAGGTCCCACTCCTGGCGTCTGAAGCTTTGCTACAAATTAAAATGAACAAGTAAATGTCTGGAAGGAAGGACCAGAGGGAAGCATCTGTCCCAGTCTGCTCAGTCTTGTCATATTAAACAGTAAAGATTATTTAAGTGCTTAAAATAATGAGGAAAATGAGCTCTGCTTTAATGAGTTTTTAATTGCATGCAGCAAGAGGCGATTGCCCCCACCTGTCAAAAAGCTATTCAGTCTTGCTGCCATTCCAATCTGCATTTAGATGAAGAGAAGGTGAAGTTAAAAAATCTTCTGTCCTCGTGCCTGCTATAAAATAAACCCGAACAATGTATAATTTCCATACCTGAAAAAAAAATAATTGACCACTTAGTGTCCTTCAAACTGCGAGCCATGTCCAAGGGCGAGACACAAGGCATGGATGTTCCAGGGGGGGCAGGTGGGCAGCGGGGGGGCTGCAGCGCCTCCCCATCATGCTGGGGAGCTGCAGGGCAGTCGGGCACCCAGGATCACAGAATGGTGGGGGTTGGGAGGGACCTTTTAGAGATCACCCGGACCAACCCCCTGCCAGAGCAGGGTCACCCAGAGCAGGTGGCACAGGAACGCGTCCAGGCGGGTTTGGGATGTCTCCAGAGACAGAGACTCCACCACCTCTCTGGGCAGCCTGGGCCAGGGCTCTGCCACCCTCACAGGAAAGAAGTTCCTCCTCATGTTGAGATGGAACTTCCCATGGTCAAGTTTGTGCCTGTTACCCCTTGTCCTGTCACTGGGCACCACTGAGAAGAGTCTGGCCCCATCCTCTTGCCCCCCGCCCTTTAGCTATTGCTGAGCACTGATGAGATCCCCTCTCAGCCTGCTCTCCTCCAGGCAGAGCAGCCCCAGGGCCCTCGGCCTTTCCTCAGCACAGAGATGCTCCTGCCCCTCGGCATCTTCATAGCCCTTTGCTGTCCCCTCTCCAGCAGTTCCCTGTCCTTCTTGAACTGGGGAGCCCCGAACTGGACCCAGTGCTCCAGATGTGGCCTCACCAGGGCAGAGCAGAGGGGGAGGATGGCCTTCCTCGACCTCCTGGCCACGCTCTTTTTAATGCACCCTGGGGGACTGTTGGTCTTCTTGGCCACCCCACAGCTCTGGCTCCTCTGGATAAATCCCAGTGGCCCGGCACTGCCGTGGAAAGCTGCCTCTGGCTTGGTCCTGCACCTTCCCCTCTTAGCGCCTGCGGTGACAGAGGCAGGGACCCACTTGCTGTTTCTGTGGATCCAGCTAAAGGTGACAAGTTCCTAATAGACGTGTCTGAGGAGTTCACCATGACACCAGTGGGTTTTTTCGTGCTGTGAGTACACAGTAAGGCTCGATAACAAGTTTCCTTGCAAACACGGGGGAATGATTACATTTTGAATTTCTGAGTGACCCTGCCACACGCTTCCATCAAACAGTTAGTCTTTAGTCCAAGCCTGTGGTTTGACACAAACACATTTCAGAAACTGAGGAGGAATTATTCAGTCCAGCACTTGGGTGCAAATGTAAGCCTGATCAAAATCCAAGCTAAAATGGGTTGTTCTGTTCTATTTTTTGTGTTTCAATAAAAGTTGGTATCCAAAATAAGCAGGAAGCAGAGGGCATGGAAATCGCATTGGGCTTGTGAGGCTTTTAGATGTGACCAAGGGAAGCTGCAGAAAATATGGAGCAGGTGAGGACTGGTTGTGTGCGATGGGCCAGAGGTGCTGTGCCCCGCTAACGGCCTGTCAATAATAACTTTCTGTGGCTCCAGGTGGTTGCTTGCAGGGGAAGAGCTGGCACCATCTACCATGTTCTGCAGCAGGGGAAACTGAGGCAGGGTAGGAGTGGGTTGTAGCAAAGCAGGTCCCTGGCTGAATATTCACCTCCTGCCTTCCAGTCGAGCTCTTTCTACTCCTCCCAGGCACAAATAGAGACTGGGCGGAGAATGGCTGGAGAGCAGCCCTGAGGAGAAGGACTTGGGGGTGTTGGTGGATGAGAAGCTCAACATGAGCCGGCAATGTGCGCTGGCAGCCCAGAAACCCCCCGCAGCCTGGGCTGCATCCCCAGCAGCGTGGGCAGCAGGGCCAGGGGGGGATTCTGCCCCTCTGCTCCGCTCTGTGAGACCCCCCTGCAGTGCTGCCTCCAGCGCTGGGGCACCACCAGCAGAAGGACACGGAGCTGTTGGAGCGGGGCCAGAGGAGGCCCCGGAGATGCTGGGAGGGCTGGAGCCCCTCTGCTGTGAGGACAGGCTGGGAGAGCGGGGGGGGTTCAGCCTGGAGAAGAGAAGGCTCCGGGGAGACCTTCCAGCCCCTTCCAGTCCCTAAAGGGGCTCCAGGAAAGCTGGGGAGGGACTCTGGAGCAGGGAGGGGAGCCATGGGATGAGGGGGAATGGTTTTAAACTGAAAGAGGGGAGATTGAGATGAGATCTGAGGCAGAAATTCTGTGCTGTGAGGGCGGTGAGCCCCTGGCCCAGGTTGCCCAGAGAAGCTGTGGCTGCCCCATCCCTGGCGGGGTTCAAGGCCAGGTTGGACGGGGCTTGGAGCAACCTGGGCTGGTGGGAGGTGTCCCTGCCCAGGGCAGGGGGTGGCACTGGGTGGCCTTTAAGGTCCCTTCCCACCCAAACCATTCTGTGATTCCCACCTCCCTCTTTGCAATCTCTCTTCAACAGGGCGTAAGGAGCCAGGGTGGTGGGTGATTTAGAAGTGGCCATGTCTCTCTTGGTATCTCTATGGCTCATTTTGAAGAGCTGGAATGAAAGGCTGTGTCTGTGTTTCAGAGTTTAGCTTTTGCAGGAGGAGTTCCTTTGACTTTAAGGGAGTTGCTGAAGATTTATGAGCCGCTGTAGCACCGACCTGCGTGTAGCCACACGTGTGGTGCATCTGGAGAGCTGGTGTTAAGGACTGGGGTTATGCTGCGTAACTAACCATTTCCTTTCCTGCTTTTCAGATTTCACTGTCACAAATAAACCCATGTCCTTTGTTAAATCAACTTGAAAGTGATTATTAAAAACAACCAACGAGCCTGAATCCACTCCAGCGAGGAGCAGACGTGCATGAGAGCTTGTGTATATAATTTGGACAATGCTGATGCTCAGATCATAAGCATTTTTATTGCAGGGAGTGTGATCTATCAACGTGTCATTTGAGGCTTTTTGTATTTTTCTTGGGTCTGAGCTGCCCCAGTTCTTGAACAGTGGCTCTGTCACTCAGCAGCTTGGCCGACACTTTGTTCTTCTGTTCATTCACACGAGCCTCAATTAAACAAATTTATAATTTGCGGGCTAGGAGTTAAGAGAATTCTCTTGTTCGGTAATTAAGTTGGGAAGCCTGGACTTTCAGAGTTGAGAAACAAAGTGCTGTCACATTTAGTTCCCCAGTAATCTTTCCTTCATAGCCCCGCGGATTAAAATGATTGCTGGCTGTTGAGATCTCCGGCGAGGAGCCAGATCGCGGCGGAAGAAATGGGCTTCTTGTGCCTCGCGCTGCAGCGATAATCATCTTGGCACGAGGCGTTGCTTAAATCCAGTTGTGCTCGCTCAGCTCCGTTACAGCGGCGCGGAAATGCAGAGCGCGGCCGGCACGCTGGCTCTGGATCCGCGCTGGCATAACCGAGAACAGCCGAGATGCTCTTCAAAAGGCTTCTGCGTTTCAAGGTATTTGGCCAAAGCTGCGTGGCATGATTAGGCTGCTAAAAGCACCCTTATTAAAGACTAATTAAGAGGCAGCATCATTGATGCTGCTACTGCAGGGAAGTTGGTGTAAGAGCTTAGGGTATACAATAGAATGGTTTCCTTTTTTTGATACTTGATGTCTTAATAACTGTCTTCATGTATTACGGAAAAATATAACATGACCGCCCTAATCAACTGTTCACATTTTTTAAGTGGTATCAGCTCTGTTAATTAACTCAAGTTTTAAGAAGTTGGGGAAGTTGAAAGCTGATGTGCTTTCATTCGGTGTGCTGCTAAGCTGATTTTCATTGATTTGTGCTTGTGAATTAATCAGCCATCCGAGCACTTAGTTATTCCATTTGCCTCTGCGCTTTCTTTGCTTGTAAATGATATCTTTGAAGTTTATTAAAAGAATGAGTCATGTTGTAGCTTCCTAAGAATTTTCCCCCTCTGTAGTCATACATTTTTCATGCTGCTCAAATCATAATCTGTATAATGAACGTGGGGAAAATATTGCTATATGGAGCTGCATCTATACAGCTGAACTCGGGAGATACAGATCCTATTACTTGCGTGGTTGGATGCTCTAATATAAGAACATTTAAAATCTTTTTCAGACTTTCAGAGCCGGCTAAAAAATTAATGTACTTCCCTTTTTAACACTCCCTCGACTTGTCTGCGGTTGTGCAGTCAACCTGGTTCCTCGCCGGCTCTGTGTTACGCTGCGCGGCTCCAATATCCTTTGCTTGGGCAGATTAATTGAGGAGGTCCCTCATAAATTTACCAGTAAGAAAGTAATTGCTTCCAAAACTTGTACAGTTTCTAATTAGCGTGAGTCTGTTTCTTTTGTAGCCCTATTTAAGCACTGCGTGGTTCACCTTGCTCTAATTTCAAGTGTTTGCAAAGGGTCTGTCTCTGTTTATTGCTGGACGTGACATGTTCAACTTCAGTGGAGCTGAAATAGGTCTTGGGGGTGCAGCGTAGGCTGGGGCCGGGTGCTGTAAACATAGCGTGGATGCAAATGCCATTTAAAAGAAGCAGAAGTGTTCTTCACAGAGGAGAAACATGAGAACGCAAAACATAATCATCCATAAAATTGTGTGCGCTCTGTTTTAAAGACCGCTGCTTGATGGGATTTTGTGACTGGAATAAAATAGAAAAGGTGACGGAACCTTTGCTAGAAGAAAAGCCAAGTTTCTTGTGTGAAATTGCCCTTTTGGGTGCCGGTGGGTTTGTGACCTGTCTTGTGATACCACAGGTTTAACCAGCTGGATGAGCCTTTAATGAATTTTATCTGGGAAGAAAGAAATAAGCAAAAATAAATCTCAGTGAGCCACATACTGCTGAGCTAATTTATGAGAATTTTACTAACGTAATTAAAGATAGAGCAAGGCAGTAGTGAAACCAAGGTCATGGCTAAGACTAAATCAGTAAATCAGGAAGTTCAAGTGATCAAATCCTCAAATTACTAGCAGCTGGTCTCAAAATGGTGAGGCTGAAGTTGGTTGGAGTGGGGCGTAGGAGAACGTGAGGGGCTGCACTCACTGGCGGGTGGTGGCTGCGGTGCACGGAGCTGGCTGCTGCAGCGGGTGGTGGTTGCGGTGACCCGGAGCACCTCAGCTCCTGGTCCCAGTAAATCACCCAAACCAGCAGCGCTGGTGTCGTGGCTTTGGGTAGGGCACAGCAGAACATGTGTCCCACTCCGACGTTCTCTCCTTCAGTCCCTTTGCTGTACCAGGTGGTTGGAAGGGAGCTGGAGCAAGAACACAGTTCTTAATGACTTAGTACAATTGAATCAGATGAAGGTGTCTTTTGAACAATCCCACTTCTAAATGAGCCACTAGTTGTGAGCGTGCTTCCAGAAAATGATCAGAAAAGCTGTTTCCCCAAAGATGCTGCTCCTGCCTGTTCACACGAGTGAGCTGCGGAGCTTTGCAGACCCAGTGTGCTGGGAAACATCTCTCCGTGCTCTGCCTGAGGGATGCTCGAAGGGTACTTCCCACCCCGTGGACTAGAGGGTTTTTTGGGTGCAGATACACCATGCCAGCAGTGCGTGACCTTTACTAATGCGGAGTCAGGGGAGATGAGGAGCGATGGGGGCTCTGGGGACGTGTGAGCGATGGTGCTGGCCTTTCGGCTGGCAGACTGCGGCGGGTGGGAGATCCACAATCAGTGCAGATCCATCTTATAAAAAAAAAATCCCTCGGTATTTCCTGCAAACGTTCACTCAGGGGGATTACTTCGGCTCGCACTGTTTCACAAAGCAGCACGGACTCTGCAGGCAGCGATAGCATTATAGAAATTCCTCAATTGTTCTGGTGGCCTTTGACCAAAACACCACAAGCTGCTTTTTAATGTCATCGAGTCACTTCCTACTCAGCAGTAAACAATAAGAGTTTCTACAGCACCAGCTTAAGCTGGATTTTCACACTCCCTCTGCGCGTGCGGGAGATACAGTCAGAGATGGACTGTTTTCCAAACAGTTCTTGGTATTTACTGAATTAATTTAAGCAAAAGATAGTAAGAGCCAGATGAGCTGGAGGGAGTTTTTACAAGTGCCTTTATATTTTGGGGTGCTCGCTTGTGTACTCAGCCCTGGAAAATAACCTGTGTGTTTGCTGACTGTGTTTGTACTGGCTTTACTGTGCCAATGTTAATTATGTATCTAGCTCATGGTCCTCGATATCCAGGGGGGATATTGAGTTTGGACAAGTGACTCCAATCTCTGTTTCTTTATTTTTTTAACAAGGGTCTGGATCACTGAGTGCCCGGCGGTCACTGTAGCCGTCTTCTCCCATAGACGAGGTCTGGAGGGAAAAGCAGGGAGGAAGATGCTCGATGTCTTCCTTAAAATGCTCCCCCCCGCCCTGCGGCAGGCACTGGGGGAGCAGCCGGCAGAGCTGAGGCCAGCAGAGCTGCCCACACCAAGCCAGAGAATTGCAGAAGAACCCTGGAAACTGGTGACTTGTGTTTCTTTAGCTAGGTGGAGGAGGTTGAGCAGACTTCTCCACCCAGTGTCTAGAAGCACTTGGCCAGCTGAGGCTTCGTGTTCATCCTTTCATGCCAGCGTTGAGGGTCTTGGTGGGACCTTGAATCGCCAGAGGCAGCGGCACAGCTGGGGCAGGGCTTGCAGCAAAACAGCTCTCATGGTCTGCACCGTGGTCGCCTCTAAACCGTGAGCTCATTGCTGAGTGACCGGGGTGCTTCTGCCTCCCACTGAGTGGATGAAAAACAAAGCAGCACCTTCCTCTAGCCTTGGAATTTTCTTACAGTGTTCCAAGTCTTGTCCTAACTGGGAGGCGGAGGAGCGGTACTGCTGGAGAGGAGCAGAGCAGAGGCGAAGCAAGCTGCATTAGGAAGAGGAGGTTTCGGCAGTGCCACAATGCTGTCCAGGGTGGCTGTCCTTCCTCCTGTCCTTCCTCCCCCACAGCTTCCCCCATGGCCCTGTGCAAATCTTTGTCTCCCTTTTTTCCAGGCTGTAAAAAGAGGATAAGAACATTTCCCTCTCTCCCAGAGGTGCGCACTTGCTGGCTTCCTTCAGGATGGTTAGGTGCTTGGCCACTGCAGAAGAATAGCTTAGATGAGCAGCGGGGCAAAGCCAAACCCTGTTTTCACTGGGGGAAAGCGAAACCAGAGTTTCTGCTTTTATCCCCATGGAGTTGCTTTTGCTTTAGCAAAGACCTTGGAGAAGCGAATGGGCGATGTGGCAGTGGACCGTGCAAACTCACCATTTCCCCACCTTTAAAGCACAATTCCATCCCTCTGCTTTGAACCTAAAATTAGCTCTTGTCTTCAGAAGACCTCAAGGTTCACAAACATCCTCTGCTTTGTTCCAGTTTTGAGCTGTTTATTTTCTTTTAGGCTCTCAAGAATCACGCACTTTGTGCATGCGCAGAAGAGAAGCGTGATTTGCACACTTACAGATACTATTTTTTCCCTTCCTTTTCTTTGGGAGGAAAGGTGTTTAAAAGAAATCTGTTGCCCTAGGCTCAAGCTGCTGCTACCTTACCAGCATCTACCTTTCTCCTAGCGAGCCACATCTGTGCCGGTCCTGGGTTTGGATGCTGCTGCCCGGTAGGGCTCTGCCCAGCCCATCAGCACATGGACGCATCATGCTTTGCATTTCTTACACCAACATGGGGAGGATCCTATTTTTTCCTATAAAATGACCAGTAGTCGGAAAGAACCTTGAGATCTCAAGATCCAAACAATCATGTGAAGAGACGTGAACGTTTTACTCAAACTTTCCAATATTACTGATATTCCTAGTGCCCCAGGTTACAGTTACCTGGGTCCCATTGCATGGGCACCACAGGGAAGACAAAAAACGGGTTTTAGAGTGCAGGGACCGTCTTTTCATCTTGGGAACCAAAATGGTCTTGATCTGGGGCAGTTACAGCAATCATCTACAGCTAACATAGGTGGGTTTAATTCTCTTGTAATTAAACTGAACAGCTGGAAGCAGGGAGAGCCAGCACTGTATGGCTGGGGGAGGTTCCACAGGCACAGTTAAGGAGGAGGACGTGAAGGATGGTTTTACAAGGGGCTGGAGTGAGATCTGTACGGATAATGGAGGACAGTGGCAGAAATCACAGCCACCTTGGAAGGACAGTTATCTCTAGAAATGTCACACTGACTTGTTGCATTGGTTGTTCACAAGACTTTCTTCCAGGCATATCATGCTTCAAAACAAAGTGACCTCAAAGGTCCCTCCGTAGCTCAGGAGCATGAGCACCATCCGTTTGAATGTGTTTAAAGCCATTTTTCCAGGATAAAGACTAACCTGTGCTTTACTGCCGGGGAGGCCTGGGCACACAGTGGTTTGGTGATGTGTCGCTGAGGGAGAGCCCATTTTGGACACCTTCTGCAAATTTGTTGCCTTTCCATAAGATACCGTGTGAAGCAGGGGCAAACCAGACCGTTTTCGGGGTTTGCTGTGGCTGACGTGCCGGCGCTGCCCTGAGCTTGTGAAGGGTTAAGCTGATGGTGACTGTTTCCATGTTTCTTCTCAGGGTGTGACGTACTGCGGCGAAAGCTCGGCCAGCAACCTCACCATGGCCAACGTCCCCTGGCACGAGGAGGTGGTGCGCTTCGTCCAGGAGCTGGCTGACCTCGTCCCCGACTACGAGATTGCGTGTGAGCACGAACACTCGAACTGCCTCCTGATAGCTCACAAGAAGGTGAGACTGCGCCAGGGTCCGAGACCAGGCACCGTATCTTCTTGGAAGTGTTGCACAACTGCCTTGTCTCAACACATTTCCTCTCTAGAGTTAGCTGGATGCTTTTTGGGGTAAAAAAATACGTAGCGTGTATTGCAGGGAGCTGTGGACTAGTTACTGAGGTCACTGCAGGTTGCGGCTGGTGGTGATAACTCGCAGCACTGCCGCGGCAATGCAGGCAAGAAGCATGTAACGGCTCCAGGAGGAGCTCAGTGCAGCATCTCCTGGGCTTTGCATTTTGAGAAAGACAAGAACAAGTCTTGGTGAGGTGGCTCAGCTGGTTTTGTCTTGTTTCGGTTTTGTCATGATGGTTCTCAGCGGCTGTCACGTCCCACTCTCAGTAAAGAGGGGGGGTAAGTGACTTCAGATTCATAAATTCCCAACGGTGCGGACTAAGGTGAGATAAATCTCAAGGTCCATATAGAAACATTTATTAGCTGCCCAAAATGGTTAGTATAGGTCTTAACAAATCCACGATAATTGGTTAGGTCTATACCAAATTATGGCAAGTGGTGAGGTGTGCATTGTGTTACTTAACAGCGGGTATAGGACAATTTACGGCAAGCGGTACTTACTGTCGTTACTTAACAACTCTAACTGTTACTTAACAACTCTAAGAGAAAAGAGAAACTGAGGACGGAGAAAAAGACAGAGATGAAGAGATCACCGGTCCTTGTTCCAGCGTATTTTTCAGGGAATCTTCCCAGGCATAATCTTATTTCTTGGAAAAATCTTCCTAGGCACGGTCTTCTTTCTTGGGAGGAATCTTCCCAGGCATAATCATTTTCTTTTGTTTCTTCTTTGTTCCCCATAGGGGCACTTATTTTCCCCTTTTATGCTTGCTGAATTAGCAGGTTCCACCCCCCTTGCTGAGGACAGCCTTGCCTCAGGTTTCTCCCTTCTCCCAGGTGACATGTAGCATGATTTGGGTGGAGAGACGAGTGCCAGAGTCACACATGTTTAGCATAATCTCTATAGTCTTCATTAGCATATGCAGGGTGTGCGCTTTCATATGCATTTCCCAGGTAATGAAGCAAAGGTCACTCATTGGACACAATGGCCTTGAGAACTGAGAACTAGCAAACTCACCACACGAGTGGCAGAACTATCCTGTCTTCACAAGACAGTTCCCCCACACTTTCAGGCGCCAGAAGTGTGAGCCTTATCAGTTCTTTGAAGGTCTGCGTTATTTATTTCCTTGCGAGTGTTTGAGGCGTTCCATTGAAGGCTTGGAGGGCCGTCTGCCCCTCAGCAGGGAATTTACGGTCTGTCTCTTACAGTGGCATATACAGCTCAGGAAGGAAGTTACACCAGAACAGGCCAGGGTTGTGTATTCCTCTTCTGGATCTTTGGGATACCTACCAAAACTGTAGACCTTCCTTTCAACCAGAGTTGAAATAATGTATTTTTCTTTTTTGGATAAATCATTTTGGCAAAAGACGTTGATAGGTGGATGCTAACAGAGGATGCTTTCCTTTTGCCTGGAGCTGCCTTTCTGCACAACTGTTTGGCAGGACAAATGAAGCAGCTGGAACAATGACACACATTTTCCATCCTAGCGATGGGGCAGAGGTGGTGGCGCTGCCTTCTGACACCAGTCCGGCATCCCTTACGCTACTGGAGTGCTCCGCGGGCCAAGTGTGTCTCGGCAGCCTCCGTGTGTGTAAAACAGTTTGTTTGAAACTTGGGTTCCTTCATAAATACCATCAACACAATTTGAAATACAATTGGAATGCCAAAAAGAAATGATGAATTTTAAAGGAAGCGGGATATGAAAAATATCAAGTACAATTTGGCTTTCTGAGCTCCAGAAAAGTTTAATAGAAAGATAATAAAAATGTATAATAATGTGCTAGCGAGGCAACTGATGGAGCAGCTACTTATTATGCTAATTGTGATGATTGTGCTCTTTACATATTCTTGGCTTTTATTTGCTGAAGTCACGAGCGCTCTCGCGGCCCTCGCTTCGATGGGAGCTGGGGCTTCCTATGCGAAGTGCTTCACGGTCTGCACAGGGTTAAAATCGCCACTCGCAAAAGATCAGAAAAGCTTTAAATCCATGTTTGAAAATGATTAGAATCTCATCGTTGAACACTTCTGCGCAGTTACAAAAGTGTTGCTCGCTTTTGCAGTTGGCAGTTTCACGGGCCCAGCTGTGAAGGAGCAGAGGGAAGCGGGATACCTGGCACTATTTTCATTTAACTCACCTTAAACTGTGCTTTATTTACAGTCTCAATCTTGGCTGTTGCCACTGGCAACTGGGCCTGAGCAAATCCTTGAATGCAAAATATTCTTTTTCCGTTCTAAGGTGAAGGGCCCCGGGAAGGAAAAGAAACCGATTGCCACCTAACTTATTGATGTGTAATTTTAGTAACACCGTTAGTAACAAGAATAGGTTGATACCGGCCCAGGAGGAATTCAGCAGCTGCTTTGCTTTCCAAAGCCATTAGAAGAGGGCGTCTTTTGGAAACAATCTATACTCGGTACTAAAATAACTAATAAAAAATAAATTTATTTCTATTACATTTAATTCTGAATTTCAGGCTCTGGTGGAGAATAAAATTTGTCAGTGTATATTACTTGCAGAAAACCTGTGCTCTGGGAACAATCAAACTGGAGTGAGTAATTGCAAAATCAAAGGTATCTTTAAAAAGTTAAGGAGTTGCAGGAAGACGGTAATAAGGATCATTAAGAAAAGTGTTTTATTTCATTGTGTTCTGCTAGGAGGTCTGAGTTTTAAGGTGTGCAAAAAATGCTTAAAATTAATAATTTTAAGCACCAGTATTGAAATGCCAGCCTGTATGAAGAGTCTGGGAGCATCAGAGAAATAACGCGTCTTGCTTGTAGCCTCTGCTCCTTGATTTATGGAGAATCATTGATTGGCACCTGTTCACTTGATGAATAACAATTTAGGACGTAGGCTCTGAAGCCTCTTAAGGCCAGGGTTTTAAGTAGAAAAAGGGATTTTAGGTAGAGGAAACTGCAGTTTGTATGTCCGGTGTTATTTTCTTTTCTCGGGAAATCAAGAGGCGATACAGGGGTAGGAACTGCTGCATTTTCGGGTGCTTCAGTGTCTTGAAAATCTCCCGTTGGGCTTCCAAGTCTCTTCCCACCACCACCACCCCACCACCCTTGTTGTTTCTTTTTTCATTCCTGCTGACCAGAAGTGGTTCCGGGTGTCTGAGTGTCTGCAGTTACAGGTGGGTGTCGGGCAGTGAGGTGTGCTTTGCCTCGGAGAGCTTTGGATTGGGCACTCCTGCACTATTCAAGGGCAGCGTCAAAAGTCTCATAGGCTTAAGCCTTGCAGCAAAATGGTTGTTTTCCAGTTACCCTTCACAGAGCCCTAAAATATAATGCAGAGAACGCCTGCGCCCTGCTCACCGTGACCTGAAAAAACACTGGTTACTGGTATTTCTGGTATACTGGCTCCCCGGTTCCAGAAGGACAGGGAACTGCTGGAGAGGGGACAGCAAAGGGCTACCGAGATGATGAGGGGACTGGAACTCCTCTCTTATGGAGAAAGGCTGAAGGATTTGGATCTCTTCAGTCTGGAAGAAAGACGACTGAGGGGGGATCTTATCAACGCTTATAAATATTTAAAGGGTGGGTGTCAGGAGGACGGGGCCAGGCTCTTTTCAGTGGTGCCCAGGGACAGGACAAGGGGTAACAGGCAAAAACGTGACCATAGGAAGTTCCATCTCAACATGAGGAGGAACTTCTTTCCTGTGAGGGTGGCAGAGCCCTGGCCCAGGCTGCCCAGAGAGGTGGTGGAGTCTCCGTCTCTGGAGACATCCCAAACCCGCCTGGGCGCGTTCCTGTGCCACCTGCTCTGGGTGACCCTGCTCTGCCAGGGGGTTGGACTGGGTGATCTCCAGAGGTGCCTTCCAACCCCCACCATTCTGTGATTCTGTGATTTCCAGTTTTTCTTGGATTGACTGGTTGTCGGCTGCTTAAGCCTGGAGGAGGAGCGGGGACAGGCAGGGTTGGGTGCCCTCCCTTGGTCTGGGGGAGCTCCTCAGCCCTGTCTCTTCTGCACCCCCCTCCCAGCTTTCCAGCCCCCCCCCCCGGGCCTGCTGGTTTCCATCTCTCCTTAAGAGGTGCCCGGTGTGTTTTGTCTCCATCCTCTTCGATTCTTTAGCAATAGTACAAAATGTTTGAGCGATTATATTTGCATTGTAGCAAATCCTATAAACACCATGGTACAAAGAAATCCAATTTATTACAGTGCTTTTGAACTAATTGGCTGAGATATTGAGACGGCAGCAACTTTATAATTTAACAGTTAATTCAAGTAACCTTTTTCAGAGAGAGACCTTAGGCGGCTGCTTTTCCTGGGTTGTAACGATAAACGTAGCCTCGAGATGACTGTAACAAGGGCCTAAGAAGGGGGAAGGTGCTGCAGCTGCCTTGCAGCAAAGGGTTTTTTTGAATGAAAGTTAGCATCTTGGTAATTTCTAGAATAAAACGCTCTGCCCCGCTTTGTTGAATTTGCTTCACGCGTGTGTTTACCACCCACTCCGTTGTGTCGAAACGCTTGCCTGCCAATTATCTCCTACTACCTTCATTTAAATACCTACCTCACTTTCCCCAGTGGGATATTTTCCAGCCACGTTCTCCCTCTTGCTTTCCAGTCGTGAGTTTCCCATTAGTGCAATTTGTATCGTGTGCTGCTGCTCGGTCTGGTCCTCATGTGAGCATCCCTGCCTCTTCCCTGGGATGCCAGGATTGATTTCCGTGTCAATGAGCCATGTGTAGCCCAGGGAATAGTCCTCAAATCCCGGCCCTTTTTGCTCTCTTTGGAGGTCTCAGTTAAGAGGGTGAAATGAATGGCCGGTGAGCTTAGCAAAGTGCCTCTCATCATCCTTTTTTGCCTTAACAAATGGATACGCCTGACTTCCACAAGCAGATGTGAGTCCGTACCTTGGATCCAGATGTTCCCCTGTGGTGTGGCTGCAGTCCTGCGCCCCAGACCTCCCCGGTCTCACCAGTTGCAGTATTTCCCTGGTGGCTGTCGTCTGGGTTAGCGTTGTGTTCTCCAACGCGGCAGGCTGAACCTGGCATCCACAAAATGACCCAAAGCAACTGTTTTGAGGAAGGTCCCTGTAATCATTCCATTTCCCATAGCCAAAATGCAGGGCTGAGGGTATGGAGGTACCACCAAGGCAGGGGTCATGGGTTGTTGGAACTGAAATGAGTTAGGGGGAGATAGTAGCCCTGGTCAAAAGTGCTCATTGCTCTCCATCAGTCAAGAAATCTTCCCAGCAAAGAAGGAACCGGCCTTTTCCTTCCCTCTGGGTTTTCCAGCATTGCCCGTGTCTGTACCGTGGGGGCTCGGGGGGGCCATGAAGGCTTCACGTGCGTCCTGGCTGCGCTTGCAGAAGGCTCGAGAGGTTGGGTGAAAGGCGTTGAAGTTGTTCCATGCTGAGCGTTTCATCTATATTTAGGGAGGAAAAGGAAGCACTTAACTACCAGCTGCAGATCGACTAACAAGGGTTATATTAGAGAAAAATAGTCCATCACATTTTATTTCCTTCCTGCCTCGCAAATCCCATGGAGAGCGTAAGCTGTCCTTGCGGCCCAGCATCCCGCATCCAGAATTTGGACCACGTTCTCTGCTTGTTCATCCGTCAAGGGTTACCCCGTACCCGCGGCAGCATTACAGCGCGAGGGGGAAAATAAACTTGGGTTGCTGCTTCGTGTCAGAAGGTCACTAAAAAGGTGCAACGTCCCCGTGTCTGCAGCAGACGCGGGGGCCGCGGTCACCCCCAGCTGAGGACGAGGTATTTCAGTAGCCAAAGAACAGCCCCAGTGCAGGCGTGAGCACGAAATGTTATGTTTCCTGAAGGGTTTTAATTTTTCTTTTCCATTGTCTCCTTCCAAATAGGAAGGTGGCTCTGCTGTGCTTGATCCGTTAGTTATTAAAAGAAGATCGCAGTGGTGCTAAAGTAATCCATTTTTCATCCATCGGAATTAAAACTGTCTGGATGTAGCGCTGGTTTAATTGGCAGACGAGATGTTCTGCTCTGCAGCGGATAAGGATTAAAAAAATATAAAATAAAATCACCAATAATGAATTTTTTCTTTAGAATAACTCACACAAGATGGGACGTGATGATGAGAAGGTAACGAGCTGCGGAGGAGCAGTGCCGTGGGCTGCGCAGCGCTGGTCGCCCAGCAGCGCCCGGGACGGGGCAGCCTTGCTTCCGTGTCGCCTTTTTATTTCACTCCTGGAAAACACAAGAGCAGATCCCATTTCCAGGCATTCCAGTTGCCGGCTTTGGAAGGGGTTTCATCTACTTTAACGTGTCTGATTGCTAGTGAGCGTTTATTTAAGCACTGAATGTGTAACTGCAGGGCTACTTTTTCTTTCCATCTAAAATGGATGGAAACCTTTGGGACTGTTAACTGGGCAGAGATACTGTCTGCAAAGTTGCTGAGGGGTTTAGAGCTCGGTTATTCCCAGGGCTCGGTGTGCCTCTGCAGATCTTTGTTTAGCCCCACGGACATGGGATGTGGTGAGACTCTGGCCTCTGTGTGCCCCGTGTCCTGTTTCGCTGATAACTACCTTGTGTTGCATGCTTTTGTAACTTAATAACCAGCTTAATCTTCATTTCTTCCCCCTAAAGCCTGAGGTTACAACTGGTAATTAAAAAGAAAAGTTTTTCAGCTTTTTAACAAGCAATGTGATCCTGGTAAGATAAATTAATCTATAATATTTCGTCTTTTCCTGAGTGACTCCAGTTCAGCCACTTCCACCATTGAACAAAGGGAGCCTTAAATAATCATGAGCCTTAATTAGATGAGAAACTGTGTGTAATAATTCAATGAATTATTTGTTTGACTTGGAGCGCTTTATACTGGCAGGTGTCGAAAATAGTCATAGCAATTGCGTAAAGTCAGTGCTTTGCACTCCCATTATAGATGGTCTGTTTTAATAATCTGTGGGAAAGTGTAAAAGCTGTTTTGTTTATTGCAATGATGGGCTGTCTTCAAATTTAAATCAAGGAGCTCCAGATTGGAGCTATCAAGATCCTTTTTCCAGCTGCCATTTTGATGTTGGGCCTGGAGAAGTGGCTGATGGTGGGGACCAGTGGTAGAAAACCAGTAACTGAAAGCTGCTGTGTTGCAAATCTGGAGTGGTGACTAATTCCCGAGTGACACATTTGCCATGGCATTACCCGCGGCTCAGCCGTCTCCTGTTGCGGGTACCAGCGGTCTTAAACGTTTTGAAGCCAAGTGCCCTTGGGAAGTGAAGCGGAGCGGGAAGAGGTGATTTCATTTTTCGGAAGGGGGATGGTAAAGGTACGGACTCATAAGTCACAAGAGTGGGATGAACTTACCCATCCTGGCTTCTCGCACGGCCTCGGCTGCCGTGGTATTTGAATTCCTGCTGCGTACGTTACCCACCGACTGCGTGGATGTGCTTCACAGAGTGATTCTCTGCGGGCTTTGGGCTCTTCCTTCAGGAGCGATAAGCTGCAGCAGACCTGGGGTCTCTAAGGGTCCCCCAGTCTCTTTGGTGACAATGAAGATGAAAGAGGAAATAAACGGGATGATGGGTGTTGGGCTCCTGCCCAGCCGTGTGGCCAGGGTAAAAAGCAGCTGGGAAGGATTGATTTTTGTATTCCGAGACATTTGATGAAACCTGCAGTGTTTTGATGCTGCTGAATTGTTCCAGCTGCTGCCGGGGGTGCTAAGGAGAAGAGTGAATTGTGCCATGGATTCTTGTTTCTCAAAATACTCTTAATACAAGCCCTGTAGTCTGCCTGTGTGGGACGAGTGTCTTCAGTGGCCCCACGGGCCCTGAGCTCACTCGGCCTGGGATACACCGGCTGCACAGCTGGCAGGAGGCTGCAGGGTGCTTGAAAGCAAGTTTTTGAGTTTCAAGACCTTAGATAAGTAAGTGTGGAATTAAAAATAAATACATCTGCCTAAGACTTGTGTGCAAAGCCACACTCCATCTCCCCAGAACAATGCTTTTCCTTAATAGCAAAAGAATATATTTAAGCTCGGCAAAGAAAGTATCTCAAGGGAAGCCACTGGAAAACATACTGAGGATATCCTGCCTGCTTCTCCAAAGATAATTCAAAGATAAGTTTTCTCAGGAAAGAATATAAATGCAGTGTAGTAGTGGGGGTTTTGTAAATCCTTCTGTGTGTTTAACTACTCAGGCGGTGCAGGGACTGTAATGTTTGCAGGCTCCGAATGCATTGCTTCCCTTAAAAAAAAAAAACAAACAAAAACAAAGAAGAAATCTTTGTACATGAAATGATTTTGTTATTTTTATTTTTTATATTTTTTTTGGAACGCATGAATGCGTCTTGCAGCCCTGGTCACCAAAGGCCCAGGCAGCAGCGTGGGGGTGGGTTTGGGGTTTGGTTTGGGGTTGGTTTGGGGGTGGGTTTGGGGATTGGTTTG
>VYZM01016307.1:309853-321346 GCA_013398915.1 Dromas ardeola | reverse complement strand
AAATAGGCGGGTTGATTGCGACAAACGGGGAACGAAGCATATTGCAGATGTTTTTGGTTAGGAGGCATCATGGGTAATATCTGAAAGACTCTGCTTTTCATACCCACCCCACCAAAAAAAATAGTAACTAGGAAAGAATTTGCCTGTATTTCCAGTGCTCACATCACCAGCACCTATGCCCTGGGAAAAAATGAGATATATTTCAATTAATTTGTGGCAACGTTATGGCCTTCCTTGAGCCATTGAAATATCAGAAGGTAGGTACCCCAAGGCTTTCATTAATGCCACTCAACAGTCAATGAATAGATGAAAACCTCAAAGCAAAACTAAGGTATGGTAATGGATAAAACTTATTTCATGTGAAAATTGTGTTTTTAATGTAATAAGAATATAAACTGTCTTACCAGCGTGAAACATGCTACGTGTTAGATGCCCATTCAGAAGGGAAGAGTTGGCTGCATTTCACCGCAGGTTAAGTAATTGTGGGTTAATAGGATTCTGTCAAATACATGCTGGGGAATATTAGTGTAAGAAGTAATGATTCTCCTTAATACGCCAGCATTTTACCTTGAAAAGAAGTCCACGTTTCTGGAAAACTCCCAAGTACCGCATAGATGCGTGATGGCTATCCAGAGATGTAAAATAGGTTTTAAAAGGATGTTGTGGGGGGGAGAAATCATGGATGCTCGTAAGATCGGTTTTAGAAATAGAAGGGAGGGGGGGAATTGGGCCTTCCAGTGAAAACTGTGTCCTACCTGCTTGTTTTCCCTTTAATACATCAGGCTAAATGATGCTCCATTTTGACTTGTGTTAACATAATATTGCAGTTGGCTAGTCTTAGTCAAGCTTGAGGTTTAAAAGCTAGATAAGGGCTACTGGTTGTTTTTAATTAAACTGAGTGTACATAGCGAGACCTGGGAGAACATGATATTAAAATTGTTTTGAAAACAGAAAATATTTTCCGGTACTGTAGCAGCGTCTTCAGTATTTTCTCATGCTGTGTACTTGGTATTTAATGCTAAGGTACGGCTGCCTCAAATCATTCACGTAAATAGTGATTAAGTAAATGTGACATTCTTTGATGAGAAACTTGTCATTTACTATTCTTATGAATTAGGTGGTTAAATTCATGTGTTTATTGAAAAATCTTACGTCTTGGGTTTCATAAGTATAACGTTTTTAACGTTCTCCACACATGCTGTGCACTTGTGTAGTAGTGTCAGTACATACGCATGGTGCAAGGAGAGGAAGCAATAATATTTACTTTGTTTTATTTTAACCATTACAGTTAGTATGTCGTAGGCAGATAAAGTGAGGTTGATGCAGGCTGTGTTTTTAAAAAGGTGAGGGGCCGGGGGAAAAATTTTAGGAAAAATGGTTGACCAATATAGGCTTGCCTGGTTTTTTTTGCGGGGGAGCGGGTGCTTTGGAACGGGCTTATTTTTATTTCTTCTGGTAATTCTTCTAATTTTTAAAGAATCGGTTTCCTAGTTTAAAGAAACCAGCCAAGAGAGGGAGAGATGCGAGACGTTGTTACAAGGAAAAGGTCAGTGCTATCCTGTTCCTTCATTGTTTCATTCAGCGGCTTTTTCCTCCTCCTGTCTGACCTGCCGAAAGATTATTTGGGAGGGGGGGGAAAGAAGAGAGTGTGATGTCGGTGTGGTTTGGGTTTTTGTTGTTTTTTTGGTTTGGTTGTTTTTGTTGTTTTTTTTTTTTTAAGGTAGACACATGTATGGGGAGGGGATGCTTAATTAGAAAATTGCAATACAGCCCTCCAGCCTAATGGAGTGAGAAGATGACAATTCTCAGCCGTCTGGGTGGGGCACAATGCAGCGCTAACTGTAAGCCTTTTGTCTAATAAAAATGTCTGAAACAAAGTGATTGTCTGGCAGCCAGCATCCCGCCGGACCTTTTTTTTTTTTTTTTTAAAAGGCAGGAAAACAAAGTTAAAGAATGTATCTTTGGGCACGTCGGGATTTTTGAGCCTTGCTAGAGAGCCGCGACTCGTGCTGCTTCGGTTCCGATAGCGGCGCGGCTCTTTGGAGTTTGAAAGATTATTTGTGAAATAGCACCTCTTGGAATTATTAAAGCCTCGAGCTAAAGAAAAGCCCTGTATATGGCTGCTAAACTACTTTGCCTGACTGTTTTTTCAAGGTTTCTTTTCATGTCGGTGCAATGAATTAACTTCACCAGAGTTTCACAGGGTTGCTGGAAAATACAAATCTTGCTGCTCCTAAGCTGCGCTTTAAGTCTCCTGTATTACTGAATAGTTGGAATTACTAGATAATTACCGAAAACCTAGTGCATTATGTGAGTTAAATGTAGGCATTGTTTAAAAACCTTATTTTAATGAGATAAGGCATTCTTAAGTGCTCTTGCAAGAAAAATGTATTTGAACTTTTTAAAGTGCTGAAAATACTGCATGATTATTAGGGAATTTGTAGCATTTAGTAAGCAGGATACTTGCAAGTCACTGTTATGTTTCTTTTTAAAGCTCTAGAATGGAAAATCAAGTCTAATAATCCCAGATATGTGTAAGCAGCTATTTATGTTCTGCTAAATTTGAAATGGTATGATTTGTATAGCTTGTGCTACGCTCTAGGAAGCCCAAATCTACTGAAAATTGTGTTGTACAAAAGTCTGATTGTTCTGATGCAGATCATCATCAGTGTGAGAGGAATTTTATATGGTTGTGAGGTACCTTGGAAATAATAAAACTAATATTTGTGCTGGTTTGTTAGTCCATTAAATGCTTAATTACTTCCTTTGAACACGATTGAGGAGGTTCATTTACAAATTAATACTTGTTTTTAATGCTAGGTGACAGTATCACCACTGAAATGCAGAATTCTGTGGTTTACGCTTTCTGTAGAGACAATTTAATTTGCATGTATCGAAAAGAAAATGGTGGCTTCTCATCTCTTGGTGGAGACTGAATAGAAAACTGATATGGTGATGTCTTAACGCTGGAGCGCTGTTTTGCAAAGGATATATAGGCTGAAGTGGCATCATAAAATCAGAAGACAAACTTTAAAATGAGCAATGAATATTTTGAGATGCGGTTCCTTTCTGCTGCACTTAATACCTGAATGTCGTAATGGATGTTGGTGTTAATAGAACACACTCAGGCTTATGTATTGTATTATAGATAAAATAGGGAATCAGCTAAAGAGGGGAAATAAAGTGCTATCCAGGAACAGATTTTTCTTAAGCTTACTCTAGGATATTCCATGCTAAGATGAAAAAGTATAAATGGTAAACGGCACATGCTTATCATGTGTGCGGGATTGATCTAGATGAAAAGGAAACAAGTAAAAATCAGCATTTTAAATAGAACTTAAAAAAAAAAAGAATCTCCCAAGACTTTGAAACCCGTAATCAGTGTAAATTGGAGGGGAGGAGAGGGAAGGGATTGGGGGAACGGTTGCGGGAGTAGAGCACGTGCTCTACTTCTTCAGCTCTCTGTAAGGAGGTAGGCATCGTGATGGAGGAGATAAAGCCACCACCTAAATTTACTGGATTTCAAATCAACTAGTAGCACTTGTGAATTATACAGGGTATTTCTGCAAATCAGTGTGTTGCGCCTGTGCTTTGTTGGAGCAGCAGACCTATTTGCAAAGCTGTTTGTCACGCTGTCGTTTTTATTATAATAGGGCTTATATGGAAATATTCCTGCAATGCATCTAAGGAAAAGACAAATGGCAGCGTTTATAGAAGGTGGCAGATTATGCCGCAATGTGTGTGTAGGGAGGAGGGGGTTGGCCTCGTGTCGTTTCTCCCCCAGCCCCCTTGCTAAAGAGGGATTGGCGTTATTTTGTTTAAATATGGTGCACGTTACATTGGACTAATGTAAAGATTAACACAATAGGGCCCTTAACCTGGCTAAGGACTCTGGGTCCTGCCCCAAGGTAAATAATGAATACGGTTTTGTTTGCCCAGCGGGTCTTACTGTGTGGAAAAATAGCTGGGAGTCTGTTCTTTTCGACTGCTTGCCTCGCATATAAATAAATTAAAATTAGGAGTGGTTTGGAAGAAGTTTGGCCTTTCTAACAAGCCAGGAGGTTTGGGTTTTGTTGTTTCATTTCAGCTGAAGGGCTTGATCCCATTTTAATGTTTTTATACTTAAAGAGCAAAAAACAGCAATGTCAAGATAAAAAAATAAATGGTGACCTCTTTAGCTGATGTAAAGCAGCAATTTCTCATGTGGTCTTGTGCCGTTCATCCTCTGTAGTCAATGTGTTCCTTAGTAATTCAGCAATGTACTGTTAATTTTTGTGTAAATTCGGAATTCAGTTTTTCTTAAAGTGTAAGAGGGGAAAATGTGAACAAGGAAGGCAGAGATGAGAAAAAAGTGGGTTGTTTTGTTTTTTTTTTTTCCTCATTGAGAAAGACTTTGCTTTCCCTGCTGAATTGATTTAATTTCTCTGTCTTCCCTACTAAGGGGTAGCGTACAAAGGGATGCAAGTCTTCGAGAATGATACAAGCTTTATGCGCAGGAAGGTGCGAAGCTGGACCCAAGTTCCTGATGGGTCACACCTTCTCCCCCACCACGTGGAGCTCACCTGGGGATGGATAGGTCTGCCTCAGTTTTTGGCTGCTCTTTGTTCCGGTGAAAACCGGCATTCGTCTTGGAGGCTGACAAATAAGAAATAGATTATTTTGAAGTGCGACTTTAAGTTGGAATGCGACTGAAGACAGATCTAGCTTAGAGTAAGACCGCAACTGAAAAAAAGTTGTAAATTACTATTTTGGTTAACTATGAAGGTAATGATGTCGTTGCTTTTGGAGCGTATTGAAGGAAAATGGCTGCCTCCAGCTGTCTCAGGTGCCGGTTCACAGTGCCGTTAGCCGACCTGAGAGCCCTTTGCGATGTGCCTTGCACTTCTTGCATCCTCCAACAGCTCTGTTAGCACGAGCTCAGGGTTTTCTCTCAGCTTGCTGGAATGCCATGGACTTCCCGTTCTGATCCGCTTGACTCATCAAGACCTCTTAAAACAAACATTCACAAGGTTGAGACAAAAAGCGCTGGCGTTGCTGCGCCCAGAGGGAGCAGTACTATTGACTGCAGTGGTGTCACGGCTGCACATCCCCTTCCCCTTGGCACCGTGTCCTCCCAGAGACCAGCAGCAGGGAGAAAGGTCTCCAAAAGGCACCAGATGAGTCTTTTGCCACCTGCTTTCCAATTCGGAGTTAGATAACTTAGCAGAACAGGATTACTGTAGCCTAAAGAAAGGAAAAAAATCTCTTGTCTAGCAGTTAGTGACTCATGTGGCACAGCTGCTTGGAGGCGATGGGCAGCCTTGCTGGGCCAGAGCAGGTATTAGAGCTTAGGAGCAGAGAGGTGATTCAAGTCACCCTTGAGGACTTGTGGGTTTACTGGAAGCCAGTGGAAACACCCTTGGCATGCAGTGGCAAGTATTGTATCGGTGAAGGTGCTGGACGCTGTATCTTAAATCTCTGCTGTTGACTGATCACCAGGTCCAAGTGAGCCAAGGAAGGACCAGACAGAAAACTGGACAAACCTCAGGCACTTTTAAGTGTGAGCTACGCTCTGCTTTCCCCCCACTCCAGACCAGCTGTGTTACTGGTCCTGAGAGCCATTGAGGATGGGAACAGCCCAGAGAGCTTGGAGCTAGCACTGGCTCAGCAAAGCTTGCTCTGGAAGGGAAAGATGGTGTTGCAGCTGATTCCGGAAGTACAGCCTCATCACATCTTCCACTGGTTCTCTAGCTAGGCTGTGTTTTAAAAAACAAACAAAACCAACACAGCAAAAAACCCACATTTTCCTTCAAAGCTTCCTCTTTAAAAGTGAGAGGCACTGCCTGGTGACTAACTCTGGGATTGAAGACTGGGCGTGCAGGGACTTCAGACAGCTCAATCTGTCACAGATGCCAAGCCTTACCTTGGACACAGATAAGCTTCCCTCCAACATTGCTTTTTCTGGCGAAGAGTTGGGTGAGGTGGTGGAAATGGCGTTTATCGACTTCTTGCGAGCGTGCTGTGAGGTCTAATGTTTGTGATCCTTTGGGAAGAAGTGCAGGGTGCTCCTGGCCAGCGCTTCTGCTTTGTAACCCCCTTCTAAGGCGGGGGGAGCGTGGTTTGAATCTCCACTCCTCCAAGCCTGCTCACCATGGGCTCCTTCAGAAAATGGGGGTGACTTTCTTGGATAAAGGAATCTGATCCCCAGAGCATTTCAATGCAGCGTCCACCTGGCTGTCAATGTTGGAGCCCACTGAAATAAGGAGTTTATAGGGCTGTGTGCAGCCTCCTTTTGGGGGAAGGAAGGGGTTTTTTTCTTTGTTTTAAGTGAAAGCGATGTCTGCTGGCCGGGGAAGTGACTGGGAAGTGCCGGGTGCTCTGTAGCCTTCAAAGGGGGCTTTGACGCTGCTCGGAGCTGAGCAGCTGGAGCGTGGATGGGATTTCGTGCTGTGAGTGATGTGCCCTCTCCCCTCTGCGGTGCGCTCAGCGGGAAGGCTCCACATCTGCCTGCGGCTCTTGCCACTGGACAGCATCACTTGCTGGATTATGGAGGCTGTCATTTATCATCACTGTCTCTGACTGTAAAAGACAGTCCAGTGCCTCCTGACAAAGCGACGGGAGGATTGGCTGTGGTCGAAAAACAGCTTGCAGGGTTGGCAGGCTTTTTTTTTAAGTAGGAAAGTGACTTCAAAGGAAGAAAAAGAGGTTGGGAGGGAGGGAGAAACCCCCAAAGACCTACAGCAACAACTTTACACTTGCTCAGAGAGTTGAAATTTGCACAGAGAACGAAAAGTGGTAATAAATAAATGTGCCTGAGCACAACTAGAGATAGGAATTATTGAAGGAAAAAAAAAAAAAGAGGCAGGAGGGCATGTATTCAGAAAGGTCAGCAGGATTAAGATTCCTGCCAGGGAAAGCCAATGGGAAGTGAGTAGAGTTTTCCGGGAGGGAAGACGGAGCGTATATCGGAAAATGGAACGGGTGGGTCACCCGGGTGCTGCAGGGGCTTGCAAGCTGGGGCTTGCAAGGGTGTCGGGCGCAGGGGAGGCGGGGAGCAGGCTCCTCGCCATCAGTGTGCCGAGAGGCTGGCATCCAGCTGGACGACAGACAGCCTGTTTGAGGGTGCAAAGGTTGAGTAGTAATGGGATTAACAGCACATTCGCAATCTGAAAACTAGCAGGTCCGGGAACTTGCTAGCTCACTTCTATTCCTATGAAAGTCTGCTGGCTTTCTGCTTTTGGTTTCAGCAGGTACGACTGCTACACTGGAAGAAGGTCACCTCCCAGTGGATAAAACTGCACAGGCTCACCATCAGCCTCTCCTAGAAAGTTATTGAGCACTCGGGTACCTGTTTACACTGAGAGCTGTGGTGCCCTGTACTGCTTTTTTAAATTTTATTTTAAGGTTTGTCTACTTCAGGTACGTTTTCAGCAACATCAAAGTAACTGCATAAAGCCCGTTTGCCTAAACCGCGAGCGGGGCTTGATCAGTTTAAAAGGCAATCCAACAGTGTTAGGAAAACAGGTTGGAGGCCACAAGCAAATCCAGCAAACCCTTCCATCAGAAGCCGGAGTGCAAAGGGGCATCTAGCAGGGTGTTACGCGGGCAAGTGCGTTGGGAAGGCCTCTGCTGCCATCGGGGACCTGCACTGCCCCCGTGATACACGGCAGGACCTCTGGTGACTAGCAGCAGTTGCGGGAAAGCGGCCACTGACTTTGTCCATCATGCGTTTTTAAATCCTTGCGAGGCCTGGCTGAGCCCTGTGGCCACTTGCGGCGGAGCAAGCCTGTGGAGATGGGGGGCGCGGGTCCCTCCTCCCGTACTGCGCTGCCTTCCCCACCAAGGTGCCTTAACAGCCACTGATCTGCTGTCTCACGGAAAGCGTGTTTGGGTTTTTTTCTGTTGACTGTCACCTCCTGCCTGGTCACATCAAGCATCACGTAATCCGCTGCCCGTGTGATGCTCAGTTGCCGTCTCAGTCTTGATGACGACTTCTCATGGTCCACCTTGTCGTTGTTGTTCTGCCCTGGCTGCGGCTGTGCCCACAGCAGGTCCGGGTGCTGTCGCAGGCTGGCATCCCCCTGGGCAGGGGTTGCTGCGAATAACAGATGGTTCAAGAACTCGCGTCTTCGATGCGTCCCAGAAGAGGTGCAGATGCAAGTTCAGGCTCCTTAGGAGCAGGGATTTCTGCAAACCCATACCCGATGAACAGCAATGGCAGCAGCAGTAGAAAGCTTCAGTAGGTATCTCCACCCACACCCCACTTCAAAATAGTAACGAGAACATTCAGCAGTTGGTGGTCTATTGCGTCCTGGGATACACAGATTTTATTTTTTCTAAAGCTGGCTTTGCTGCTTATTCAAGAATCATGTGATCAAAAGTTAAAAGGGGCTTTATTTTTTTTTTTCTGCATCTGCAAGGTTGAAGTGGCGACAGTTTCATTGTGCTGTTTGACGCAGAATCCAGCCATAGCCCGAGAGCACCACGGCTTCCCTTCGGTGCTGCGTGGCTGGTGGATGATAACGTATCAAATACGAAGGAACAGCTGAACAAAAGCTCCTTTTCAAAAACAAACAAAAGAAGCCCTGCGCCAAACGTCACGGGGGCCATGGCGTTGCTGGTTCTTAAACTGTTTGGCCCTGTTGGGCTGGTGTTGGAAAGCACATTAGATGTAGGTGCACTGTCAGGGAAACAGAAAAGACAGAGTAAACCCTCTGCTCCTGCTTGCGAAAAAATAATCCAGGCTAAGTCAAGCCATTCCTTAACTCCGCCTGTCCCGAAACTTGGGGGGAAAACCACCATTCCTGTTGCTTTCACTAGGTCAGAAGGTGTAATGTTGGTGCCTCAGGAAATGTGGAGGGAGAGGGCTGCCGTGTTGGCCGTAAGGATGCCTACGGCTTACCTGCTGCTACCGAGCTACGGAAAACGCAGCTGAGTTGTTGCTCCAGCCTCCTGAAAAAGTTTGGTGAGGGCAGGGTTAGAAGCTGTGGTGGTTGATTGCCTCCAGAATTTGGCGACTAGAAAACTGAGGTGATTGCAGGAGATGTTTCTGGCAGGCAGAAAAAGGGCCGTGGGTTGCTTTGCAGGTACCAGTTCTCGCATGGTCTGCATCTTGCTTTGCGTTGCTTGCTTGTGTTATAAATAGAGCAAGCTGGGAATGTGCCTCGTTTATACAAATCTGCAAAAAAGACAGTATGCTTCTGGGTGTTACCTTACAGGGGTTTTTGTTCTTGTGTCCGTTTCCGGAGGGGCCAGGCATGGTGTGATCTGCAGCGCTAAGGGGAGCGTGGGCGAGGAGCGAAAGGCAGAAGGGCCTTGGCGTGGAGCAGCGAGGGAGCGACCTTCCCATGGCTCTTGCCCAGGCCCAAGGGAGTTTAACCTCGCAAACCCCAAGCCGCCAGAGGATTTGAGGGGGCGAGATGGGGAGCACGGCGTTTGGCAAGTCGGCATTAGGGGTTAACACCGCCCAGAGCATTTTGACCCCACGGGCAGGTGGGAAGAGGAACCGGGCAAGGGTCTTCCCCTCTTGTTTTTCCATTTGTCTATTTTATTTTTTTTTCTTGTCTGCCCTCGGGTCCTAGGATTGATTGATCAGCCCAGTCTAAAACGATGTTCCGGAGGCTGTGCCCTCTGCCGCGACCGAGTGAGCAGGGTGAGACCCCTCGTCTGCCGGCGGCATCCCAAGGGAGGCAAGGGGAGCTGGGCTGTGGGATGTCTGCCGGCAGCATCCCAAGGGGATCCGTGCTGCGGGGCGCCGAGCATCCCGGCCTGGGGACTCCCCGCGCTGCGGCAAACGCAGCTGTGCCCGCAGCCTCTCTCCCTCCCGTCAAAAATCAAACCCCCCAGGGGATTCAAGAAGAGGTGAAACCCAACGTAGCCATTTTGGAGAATGGCTAATGTTTTATTATGGGGCGGGAATCGTGCCTCTGTGTGAGTGGGAAGGAGGAAAACGTGAGGAGGAGTGTGTTCTGTGAGGACGGCAGGGTGTGGCTCCGGCATCAGTAACAAACGCTGGGAGAAAAACTGCTCTTTGTTCTGCAGTCAGGTGGGCTGACAACTATTCTTACCCATCCCTGGCACGCGTAACACCCCGTGCAATTAAAAGATTGGGGAAGGCGTGACGTGCTGAAACTGCCGCAAATGCAGCAAGCAAAGAGATTCAGCCTAGAATCTGCTGCTTGCTTTTTTTTTTTTTTTTTCTTTT
Source organism: Dromas ardeola (assembly GCA_013398915.1). Lineage (NCBI taxonomy): Eukaryota > Metazoa > Chordata > Aves > Charadriiformes > Dromadidae > Dromas > Dromas ardeola. Next base: position 311,163 of record VYZM01016307.1, on the reverse strand, counting down.
TAAACAATTAAGTTCCAGCGCTCATCAGTATCAGATGCAGCGTATTTCTGTTTCCTGCGGCTGCGTTGTTTTAATACCAATATTTCGTGCGTTTAACGCTTCAAATGGTAAATTAAAGCTCTCTAGCACTGAAATTTATTCTGGCCTACACGCAACTAGAATTGGACCAAAGTGTGCATTAAAGTATATTAAAAATGTGTACATCCATATACGCTTGCAGTACGGCAAACCTATAACAATAATGACATAATAATAATAATAATGGCAGCCTTACTAATCAGAGAATAATTTTCAAAGCTATTCCTTTTAAACTACCCTTTTTGTCCTGGCAGATTTACTAACTCTTTTTNAAAATCTGAGTTATAACTCTTTTTTTTTTTTTTTTTTAAAGATTAAATAAATAGAAAATAAGAATACATTCACAGTTGCTTTTAGATTGCTATAGGCTAAAGCAGTATTTTGAGCTTAAAAAAAACTATTATCTTTTTTTTTTTTATGTTTTTGTTCATTCTGCTTTAAGTTGCTTTCATTAAGTGACTAAAATTTTGGTGTCTTTTTTCCCCCCTAAGCATCCGAACTAAAACTTGATCTCTGCAGTTGCTGGCAAGAAGTGAAATCCTTGTGTAAGTGAAATACTATGAACTTTTTTTGTAGAAAAGCAAGCGGGAATGAACATATAAAGCAACGGAAAGAGGATATGACCAATACACATCTCCTCTCTTCCCATTTTAAGTAAATCCTTTTAAGTTCAGGGTCAGAAATTGGGACGGTTACTTATTTTGCGTGTCTGTATAAATATAAGTATATTTTCATATCTTCTAAAAAAAAGTGTCTTATTTCTTTTTCTGGGAGGAAGAGAAATCTCCTTGCAAATTTACATCTTGTGACATTTCCTTACAACCGCGCGCTGGCGTATGCGCTGCTAGAGGCCAGCCCATCATTTCTTGGTAAAAAAGAACCTTTCAGCTCGGTTACCTCCTGTAGAGAGCTAATTTTCCAGCAGTCAGGCTTGATCTGGATAAATAATTAGAGAGCGCGTGCAAGAGAGAGAGAGATGAAGATGATCACATCAGCGCCGTCTGTAATTCAGTTAATACAGCCAGACCCTGTGATTTTGCGTCTGCAGCGTACTCGCGTGGTCTCAAAAGCCGCAGAGGCGAGCAAGCAACAAAGCCAATCGGTTACATTTGTCTTGGAAGAATTAGTGGCACTTTTCATTCATTTGCCGAAAGCCAGCAAACAGCTGCAGCATGCATCTGCAACGCGAGAAGGTGATTCTTGACACGTTCGCGCTCCCCGCCCTCCCCCCC
>VYZM01016307.1:258845-309772 GCA_013398915.1 Dromas ardeola | reverse complement strand
CCCCCCTTATGCAAAAATTTCATCACGCAATTAATGCTGGGGTATTGCCATCCTTAAGGATAGCTTCCTTTCTTTGCGGTTTGAGACCTTGCGGGTGTTTTTTATATTTGATTTAAAATGGGTATCTTGTAGAGCGGGATAAGCACTGACTAGGTGAAGCCTACCACTTTGGCATTTCTCGATGAATTATTTTAATTTTCTTTTTTAATTTTCTTTTTATTTAAAAGCTGGTCAAAATTACCTGATAGCAATACTAAACTGCGCCCGGTTCTTCCAGTACGCGGTAGCATTTCCTGTGGTTCTTGACACGAGTGGAAGAGATGCCGTTAAAGCAAGCTATGGTCTTTGAGGATACTTTTGTTATTGGATGCGAATTTGTTCCTTGCTGCGTACGGTGCTATCAAGGGGTTAAAAATACATCTTTGGTTCACTTTATTCCCAGTGGTAGCTCCATTGCATTTATACATGGATCAGATTAAAATAGGTCAATATCTTTTGTGGAAGGTCTTTTGACACTTTGGTGCGTGGCTGCAGTACACCTACCTTGAGGATGAATGGACCCAGAGGAAATCCATGCATTAACAAAAACACAGCCTAGGGATACTTTAGGATCACATTCCTTTATTCATCAACTAAATCAAAGGCTTGACAGAGGATACTTTGTCATCGAGTCAGTCTAAATAATACTTTTTGAGGTGACGGATAACTTCTGCCGAAGAAATAAAACCATGTATTTAGATGGGCAAGAAACATCCGAACGCTGTGCGTTTATTCTGCTCTTTACGTCATCTGCATTAAAATATATATGTATATATGCTCTGGCTGAAATTTTTCAGAACCTTATTAAAAAGAAAACTGTGTGTTCAGGAATTGGCTTATGGCAGGAAGTCTTTGTCTGCCTGTTTGCTTTATTGCTGTTGTTTACTGCCTTGAATCGATTTTTGTCTACCAAATCAGTATATTGAGGATGGCTGGGGAAGGCGGGGGGGGTTGCAGTTCTGCAGTTAGCAGGACCAAGAAGCTGTTTGCTGCCTAACAGTGTGTAGGTTTTTTTGCCCTTTTTTTTTTTAAAAAAAAAAAAAAAAAAACCACCAACTTGGAATTTCCATATTATAAAGAGGAAGAGGCTTCTTTTCGATATAATGGCGCCATTAACATCTATTAATAATGCAGACAGGGTAAGTAGCTGGAGTTGGAGCTCCCTGGGGGCCTCGTAAAACAGATGTGCACTATATCTTCCCGGATTTGATAGCTGCTGGGGTCGAGGGGGTCGCTGTGGTTCCCGCTTTATTTCCTCTGGCAGCGGTTTTCTAATTTAAGCACCTCTGTCTCCTGGCTACAGTTGCGTGCTGTGCCGTGGAGGGGGGTGTTGGCGCATTGTCGTGCCTGCTGCCGGGAAAAGGGGGCACGAGCGGCGTCGCCCCTGCCTCCGCGCTGCCTCCCTCTCCCCGACGTCCTCTCAGATGCCTCTTCTCTTCAAGGTAGTGGAGCCCGGCTCTTTTGTTGATTTATTTCTTGTTTGTTTTGTTGTTTTGTTTTTTTGGTTTTTTTGTCCTTCCCCCAAAAAAATTCAGGTAAGTGTTTCCTCCTCCTCGCAGCCACAGATAGATATCTCTCTATATATTTATTTTTTTATGGGAAGAAAGAAATATTTCAGCTTACAAGAGCGTGTAGCATATCGCTGGCAGCGAGGTCTAGCCCCCCTGGTGGGAAATGTAGTTGCCGTATCCCCTTTTTTCTTCTTTCTTTTTTTTTTTTTTCTCCAAGATTCCCCTTCTCAGTTTGAATTGAATATTCACGGTGCTGCCTCGGAATAGATAGTGCTGCATGTTCTTTCTATAGCTGTCTGCGTTTAACTCGGGGAGGGTGGGGTATACCAGAAGGACTTAAAATATTTCTTTTTTTTTTTTTTATGCCATTTCTTTAATTGCAGATTACTCTGCAAAAGTAGTGATAGAATACCAGTGGTCATAGTGTGTGGCAAAAAGTCTTTATAATCAGTACGGTATCCAATGTATTCGCATCATACAGGTTTAGGATTGCCTTCAGTCAAATATGAGGTGTGAATGTCTGTCCTTGCGTGCACTTGTATTGCTATATAATCTTGATGTATGCGTTTAAATGTAGCGGTATGCACTTTTGCTGGCTTGTCATGGATGTCAGGGGGGAAAAATGCTGGTATCGGGTCCAGATCCTTTTCAGCTGCTTCCGCCAGCTGCGTATTACAGTTAAAAGTTTAGAAACCTGCAGAAAGATAATGTTAACTCCTTGGGAAAAACCAGAACAGCTATTTCTCCACCTCTTTTATTCTTCCATTACTATATGCAAATGACCATTAGTCTCTCGCTGCAAGGAATACTGTATTATATAGGGAAGCATAATTTCTGCTGTGTATCCTACAGGAATACCCTCAGTGGAGAATCAGGTTGCATCTGTCTTTTCAGAAGGATAAAGAGACATCAGGTAGAAGGAAACAACGGAGGCGTGAGCAGGGTTCTCTCGGAAGTGCTGCGTGAGCCTGTCTGTGGCATTTCAGCAGGCAGCCTTCAGAACAGGGTGGACGGACCTTATCTTTCCCCCCAGTTCATCGAAAACTTAAAATAAAATTTGCGTCTGACTCACCACATGCTTAAAACCCCTTGTTGTACTGCTTTCTTCTTTCTATATGCTGAGACACTGTGCGTTATCTCGCCTTGTCCTTGTGAATGCGTGCTGACATAGCGGGCGCTTCGCTTAAAATGGTACGGTGTGATTGCTACCAGACCTCTATTAAATTGGGGTGTGAACCGACATCCTAATAACTGGATACCCAGCATATTTTAAAAGCGTAGATATTTATAGTGTTTGTTCCTGAAATGTTTTCTTTCTCTTAATAGTGTCCGAATGCAAACGATGGAAATTAAAGAATTTTAAAAATTTTATGTAAAACTTGGAGGGAAAAGACTTAAAAGCAAAGCTACACTTTAATATAAAACTTTGTTATTTTTCTCTTTTATTAGATCCAGGCTATATTTGCAGGTAGCTGTCTCTTTTAACATGTTGATTGTTCCTCTTATCTTTGTGATAGGATTCCAGAGTAATACTCATATCTGTCAGATCTCAAATATAAATATGGAGATTCCACAAAACATCTAAATTAACTTTAAAATGAGTACATTTGCAAATAAGTCTTTAAAATAGAGCCATTTTTCTTGGGAAAACTTGCTGTCTGTTACTTCTAGTAATTTTGTTTGCTGAATAATACAGAACATTTGCACCCTCATTATAGAGGAGGTCAATAAGGCTCATAACTGACAGGTTCAAAAGAACAATAAAATACGCTGTGTTTTTAATCAGGTGCTTGAGTCAATGGTTTTTATTGATATTTTGCTAACTTATAGTCTGTTTGGTAAATTCTGTTATGTATTTATACAACATTTGTATCATTCAGCCCTTTTTTCTTAATGAAATCAGTGCATGAAGCTATGACTGCTGTTAGTGCTTGATGATTCCTTTTCTCCTGGCTCTATAAAATAATCCCTTCAGAATTAACTGAAGACCTAAACATTAACCAGCGTAAGGAGAGATTGTAGGACTGAGCTGTACGTTTTGTAGTGTACCTATTGTTTGTTAAAACAAAACCAACAAACCCAAAACCATTTTATTTTATTTGTGGCATCAGCCGCTTATTTGGGCCTCTTTTGGATTATCAGTAGCAAATTTTACATCCGAAATGCAGTTCAGATGCGTAGTATTTGGTGGTTTAATATTTAATGACTGGCTATGATTGAGATTATATATAATTCTTCTTTGCCCTGGTAAGAGTTTCTCTGTGAAATGAAGATAGACTATGTGTATTTTGTGGTGTTGGTGTACCTTTTAGTGTACGTTTTCCCCTTATTTTCCCGTAAGGGTAAAATACGCACACAGATAAAATCCGTAATAGGAAACAGTAATTTTAATGACTTTTATGATTGTCCTCTGATTGACTAAAACATTATTATTTTTTTTTTAAGGCAGAATAATAAACAAAGCTAGAAGCAAAATTGTCCACTTAAGGAACTTCGCTGAATATAAAAATACATTGCTAGAAGTCAGGCGTCCGCATTCTTTGGGAAACAAAGGAAAGATCCTCTTTCCTTTGTTAATGGTATTTATCATCTTTAACTCATTAGTTGCTGAAGGCAGAGATGAAATGTTGGAGGGATTAGAGATGATCCATTGATAAAATTCGCATAGGCTCTCTGAGGAATGCCTGTGTGCTGGTATTTTGCAGATAAAATACACACAAAAATACATAAGCTGCAGGCATTGCTCCTCCTTAATGCTCCTTAAAGAACACCGAATTTTTATCCTGCGTTGATGTTTGTGTTTAATGCCTTCTAAATAAAGAAGAACAATTGCAGGATTCCTTTTTATCTGAACTTTGGGTGCACCCTTGTGTAAAATGGAAATGCTTTGTGAGGCATCCATGAGACGGGAACAAAGTAGAAGGTAATGTGGGGCCGCTTTATATGACAAGCTGTGATTTGGCCTCTTCTGAAAATATATCATTGTAATTTTGTCTGAGCAGTCTTGATTTTTTTGAAAAGTTAATGTTTTTTAAGGGATTGCAGAACAGGATCAACTGTGGGTTGAGATAGGGCAGTGTACAAAAAGACACATAAATATATAAATCTTTTTCTTTTAAAACTATCTCCTTTTTCCTTTTTATTTACATGTTGAAGGAGAGGGTATGTCCAAAATGTGAGAAATTTTTTTTTCCCTTTGCTTTAGGTAGATGTAATACTCTTGCATGATGCATGCTCTTTTTCCAAGTCCAGTGAGTCGTCCTCTAATTGAATTTTAAAGAACGGTGTTTCAGTGGATGCTTCGCTACCTTGTGTCTTGCTTACAAACCCACAAATAATTTGCACAATTGTTTTTTTTAATTTATTCCCGTTAAATCATATGTATGTGTTCCCAGAACTTTATGTTAAGGGGGAAAAAATTCTTCTTTCCAGTGACTCCTTTATGTTTTTGTGTGAGATCTTGCAAACCTCTAACCAGGATCCTCACTGTAGCTGCTTACGATAACCTCCAGCATGTTGATGTGAGGGGAGGAGCAGAAATCTTAACAGCTCACACTCCAGACACCCACGCTGATTGCAATAGAGGAAACTCTGCACAGCAGCAAAACAGAATAGTAAATATAGAGTAAGAAATCGTGAGGATGTGGCAAGTTATAATTACGAAGAGGGGACCTACACCGAGCTGAATACTTTTTTCTGTACGTGACACAAGCGAGATTATTTGCACGGGGAAAATCCTCAAATTTATGTATTGTGTTTACTTTTTATGTATGTATGTTTGTGTGTCTCCTGATTTCTGATTGACTGGCCTCAAAAGGAGGGCTCGTTCTTCCTCTGGATTGCGACTCTGGCTTCATGCTCTTAAGAGTCAGGACCAGGTACAAAAAGACGTAGCATTGGTGGTGAGAGCAGCAGTTCTCCGAGGATATAGTTTTCCCCATCTTTCTCTTTTGTTCAAGTCAGATATACAGTCGTACATATATTTCTGCGTGGCTTTGTACCTGTGGCAGAGTGGCCGTGAAGGCACCTCAGAGTCTGCAGGGATTTAACATGCAGGTACCAAGGATGCGCTGGGATGTGCTTCCAGCATCCTTTTGGAGTTCCCATGTGCGTGAATTTGAATCACGCCTCCCAGAATCTTCCATCAGGGAGAAGATCATTTGGATCGCAGAAGGATATAAATTAGTTATTTATCGAATGTGCCTGGAAAGACAAGAGGCTGCATTTGTATACAGAATAGGCGACAACTACTGATTAATTATGCTATAGACCACACGTAGCTTATAAGCATGCGCGTGTTGAATGTCGGTATCATATACCCTTTTCCACTTTATCTGTGGACAACCCATTAATTTGTCTCCCTCAGGACTGCTGCAGACATTCCAAACACCCATCCCTTTTAAAATAAAATAAAACCTGCTAATGTAGTGGGGTGGTGGGTTTTTTTTCACTTCTCATTGCTGAAATGGTGAATTTCCCCCTCCGCAGATCATTTGCTGCTTATAAGAGGTTTGAAAGTGATTGTCCTGTTGTAAGCAGCCTGACCTGAAGGAGGAGGGGGACAACTGGGACCCCCATGCTGGCTGTGGGGCGCAGCCTCTGCGGGAGAGGTGAGGGCTGGGCTGGGGACGATGGTTTGGGGAGAGCCCCCTTGTCCCCATCCCTTTAAGGCCTCTTCTCTTGGCCCTTTTAATGGGAGGGGGAGCCCTGTTTTTGGGGTTGAAGGAGTTAAGAGAGTGTGATTTTGTACCAACTTGCCTTGCGTGTCCGCATTTACTAAATTGCGTTTTATTAAAAGGCAAAGTCACTTTCCTGACGCTGTAGCTGCTTTGCTCTGACCTTCCCTCAAGGGCACCTGTTATCCCAAAGGCATGGCTTTCTTCCTTGCGGAAATAGCATCGCCATCCCTCCCTCCTGCTTGTTTTATGCCCCAGCACTTAATTTCTGCGAGACGCAACGTATCTTCTTTGTGTGTTTAGACCATGAACACCGCATAGGGAGGTTAAACTACTGTGCATGACAATTATGTGTACATGAAACTCTTCATTAGCCTCCATACTAAAGAAAGGAGAAAATAGGTGTCAGAAAAATTTCTGCCCAGTTTTGCTACTGCAGCAGAAGAGTGGGAGTGTTGAAGTACCTCTTCTGACTCGGGAGCCGCAGCGCAGGGGTTTTCAGGCAAAACTCATCTCCAGGGCTAGACGAGCAGGGAACGCAGCATGCAACCAGGTGGTCCTGCTTGCGTGGCCAAACCAGGAGCTGGGGTAACTCTTGAGTGAAGGAGGTGTCTCCGGGCTGGAGCATCTCCATGCGTCTGCATCCTCCGTCACCCTGTGTTACCTCCAAAAGGAAGCAGCATCCTTCATGAGACCATGGCCCCTAGCAGAGGGGCGGGAGGTGCTCAGCGCTTGGTGAGGGAGCATCCAGGTCTTGCATTCATGTTGAGTCACTGCCCAAAGCTGTGCCAAAAGCTGCTGGCAAGGCAACACATCACTTTCTGCCTGAACAGCGGCAGGGTTTTTCTTCCATGTCTTCTTCCCAGGCTCCTTGCTCTGTTGGACTTGAACTTTGAACTGTTATAAATTCATAAAACATCTAGGAATATGCAGATTTTTGTATCAAAAGTCAAATCCAAGAGCCTATTAAATACTATAAGTACTCTATAATTGGCTTGATTAGGCTAATATTAACTCCAAGTGACACTTCAGTGACATCAACTGTGACAACGCAAGTGACATTTCTGAATTGCCTTATTTTTAGGGACAGTGTTGATTATGGCTTTTTCAGTTGTCTCTGTGGCATAATGCTCATAGACCAGCGTATTTCTGGCAAGCGTGACGTGTCCCTTCTCTCCGGTTGCAGGGGTGTGGATGATCAGACTCGCTGCTGCTCGGTAGGGTTCCTGCGCTGACGAAACGCAGCGATGGCATTTCTGTCAACAGAAGCCTGTGGATTTTTGTTTAACCTGTTCAGAATTAAAATATCCGGAGGAGGAGTTCTTGATTAGATACCCATAAGATACCCATTTACCAAGACAAGGAAGAAGAAGAAAGAATGCCAATGTTAACGGTAAAGACTATGAAGCAATGACTTCAGTGGTCCAAGAGTATGATAAAAGAAAATCAACAGTGCAGCATACTTGCTTTTTTCTCCTCAGCAGTGGACTACGTGTTTTCGATTCTGGTGTAGCATTCAAAGGATAGCAGTTTCAAGTACTTGGCATCTAGAGTGTGGCAGTTCTTGCCACCATCTATGTCCCTGGTCCTGCGTAGCCTGCTGCCTACCAGGCTGATACTAGATGTAGGTAGTGATCTTCCCTGCAAAGTGCTAGCCGAGCATTTACTGAGCCCTGCTTTACATCTTGAAGGTTGCGTTAGCCTCAATAATATAGGCCCGTAGTGTTCTTTGAGCTTATTCCTGGCAGGCTTCATTCCCAACAGTCTATGAAGGCAACCTCTAAAAGAGTCCCCTAATCAAGAGCCAATGGCTGTAGTCAATCTTTATTGAGGGAAAATCACATAGTTTTGGTGAAACGTGTTCTCTTTTAATGATTATTTCACTTACATCTATAATTATGCAGAAGACAGATGTAGAATAGTTCCAATCATGAAAGAGAGTTAAACAACTAATTTCTCATCGTGGTAGATCGCCATGATTGGGGTACCACTCACTGAAAGGTCCAATGCAGGATTTCTGGTTTGTCATGTAGGAAGTGCAACACAGATGGTAGCTAAGCAGATGCAGCCCTGTCATCGTCTCTTCTGATTGACTAGAAATAATTATATTCTCTGCTTTATTACTATGTTCTCTTCACCTGCCAAGTCTTAGCTTTGAAGGCCCTTGAGATACAGGCTTGTACGTTCTTGGTCTGTTCCCCAGCCAATGGAGTCTTGGTTAGTTTGGCCAATAAATTCTGCTGCAATATATGTTGTAAGTTGGCGAGACCGCAGCCTGGGTAGGAACCTAATTAAATTGGCCTGTTCTTCCCTTTTGCTTCCCATCTTTCAATCATTGATTGGATTTTTATCCAATATCATCTAAGTAACTTGAAGGAATGCAGGTGTCTGTACAGAACCTGTACTGCAGTACAGTACATATCCAGCTTCTTCCAGTGTACCCAACTATTTGTGGAATAACTTAGCTTCATATCCAGATCTTAAATACATTTGCATGCTTGATATATTTTACACAAAAAGAATATTTAAACACTAATTATTTTCCCTATATATTCCTGCTGTATTCCCTTTTCAATAGGCTTCCAATTAAGCCCATGGTAAGTCTGTCCCTCCTAAGAATCAGAGATTCTTGTCTGTCATTCTCATGATTACATGAGACAAAATCTATAAGAGATCTTTACTACAGATCTGGTCTAATCCAGTTACTTGGTTTTGGAAATGGGGCTTTTTTTTTCTCTTTATGGTTTTTGTGGTCTTAAATTCTGATGTTGAACACTGCCTGCCTCATCATCCTTGCTGATGGCAGAGGAAAAATTATTCCTAATTTAATATTTTCTATGTAAACATTCCAAAGCCTCCTTATCTGTAATGCTTTGGATATGACAGGATGAAATCGCACGTGATTAACCAGGGCAGTATGTCTTGTTGCACACCTATCCAGTGACACTACCTACGTTCATCTAATATGTTGCAGCTCTGAGGCTAATTATCCAAGAATAATAGTCACATTTACTCGCACGTGATGCGGAGTCTATTCATTCTTGTTGCGTGATCTTCCAGAAGACCATTTACTATGATAACTTCGTAATTTAAAAATTGTTTAAGGGTTATGTTCAGGTGAACAGGAGCAAATAACCTATTATGTGTGTCCTACTTTATTTGAAATGTTTTTCTTGCCTAATCAGTGAATTTATTTCATGTTCTACTGTAAGACTTTTCTCTACAGTTTCCACCACAACATTGTGAGGTAATGCTGTACGTGTCTACAGCAGCCTGGATTAGCTCTGTTTTGGTGAATCCAGCTTTCCTTTCAGCTTGATAAAAGCTGATTGCTGTAAAGCTTGGAACTTCATTACAGCTGGAAGGATTGCTGTTACCTGCTAACGCCTGGAAATTTGTGTGCTGTCCTGAAGTCAAGGGAATGTAGTTCAATGCAAGAAGAACGAAAAATAGGAAGTTTTTAGCATGGTTTAATATCGTAGTGGATCAGCAGCCTTTAGTTTGTTTGTGTGTTGTCAGGTGGACATGGCATGTTGTCCCGGTTTGAGGTAAAACAGAACCAAATTTGTGTTTTGTAATTTTACTTTTTAGCTGGGCCTCTTCTAACTGACTAAACTCTGGAATGAACAGCATGTTGTTCAGAAAGTGTTCGCTCTCAGAGTGGTAAGACCTGATTATACCAAGGAATGGTACGCAGAGAGGCTCTTGCTTTTACTTATTGCTATAACAACCAAGGTCAGCTAACTTCATTATTTGCCCTGTTGGAGTGTCGGAAGCAGAGAAGCGTAGAGGGGTCACACCTGCAGTGAGGAGCGGACAGGACAGGTGACCCAAAACTGACCAACAGGGTATTCCATCCCCTATGCATCAAGGTCAGTATAAAAGATGAGGGGTCAAAGTGTCAACTCTCTTTCTTCAATGGCCAACGTCCGAGGAGGACCCTGTCTGTCCCGCCAAAACCATGACACGTGTTCATCACTTGAGCTTAAATCTTACAGAATTTTGCATGCAGCTCTGTTTCTGTGTGTTCCTAGCAAAGATCATTAGATAACGGTAAAGTTCATGTGTGGGATTGAGAGATAAGAGCACGAGAAGTGACCACCAACCCAGCAGAAGGCTCTTGTGAATTTTGAAGAAGGTTTTTGAGTTCCTGTTTTCAGGACTGACCTGTGTTTGGATAATGAAAGGCTGCTGGTGGCTGAGTGACTGACAGGTGTAAACCCTGTATGGTATGTCCCTGTTATCCAATTTAAAAATCTGTTTTAAGCACTACCACCAAGGATCCTGCTTAACTGTTTGTTTGTTTTTAAGTATCTGTAAAAGGAAGAAAGATAGGTCTGTCCATCTTCAAAACAACATGAAGAAAGGGAGGGAGAAGCACGTGGATTAATGGTCACCTGGACTGGAACATCTGCTAGGTGATGAAATGAAGTGCTTTTCTGGTTATTTCCATTGATCAGGGCTCACAAAGGGTTTTCTTTTCCAGCTGTAGGTCTGTAAAACCTCTGACCACGCAGATGATCTCCTTCATCTGGTCAGTTGTCCTGATTTTGCATATATCTGGGAAAATCCTGTAGGAAATAGCAGTAGAGCTGCACTCCGTGGTCATGCCTTAATACTTGCCGAATAATGCAAACCCTTAATTACAAACTCAGCCACATTAAAAAAAATTGTTGAGGGCTGACATTCATGCACAAATTGAATGTGTGATGCGTTTGTTGTGGAGGCATGAGGTTGTAATTAGGATTTTATGTGATATTGTAAAAGGAGATGAATGTATAGTGTGTTTCCTTATCAGCATGAAGCAGGAACCAGTTCCCTGTGACAGCACGGAGCTGGTCCCCGTCCCCGGACGTATGCCGTACAGGCGCTCACCCGGCCTTGAGGAGCCCATCTAAAGCGTTTCCATTAAAGAGTTTAAAAATAGTGGAGAGGCAGAGGTTGGTAACATAGGAGCCAAGAGTGCTTTTTGGGCTTAATTCCAGGATTTCCTAGTTTCCTAAAGTGGCAAAGTGCCCCCCTGTCTGACCATGACACAGTGTGTGGGTACTTCAGCGGGGCTGTCTGGGGGTACCTGGCATCCCCTTCGGAGAGGACCCCAGGGCTGCTGTTGGTAGCCCTATTCTTCAGGCTGCGAGTCAGCGATGAGGGGTGGCCCCGTTGGCGGTGGGCTGGTCCAGCTGGCTCTTGGGCCAGTTGCGTGGTAAGCTGGGACAAGCTGCACCGCTTCGGTTAGACATCAGGGAGCTGCACAGGGGCACGACTGGGTGACTTCTAGTAAAGTCCATCTGCTTTTTGGGTTTTTTCTCTTCAGGGATCCGCTGTGGTTCCCAAGCTTTGCTGCTCTGCAGAGCTCACACGCAGAAATTCCTGTTTCAGCCCCAGCCCATCACCGTCTAATTTTTCAAAGCAATTTGCGTGTACAGCTGTCTCCCCCTTCCCACGCCTACGCAAAAGCCTTTTATTGTTTTCTTCTTGCTGCTTTCTCCCAGCTTCTCCCTACACGAGCTGAGCCGCACAGCAAAGGTGGTTATGAAATCTTTTGCATGCGGGCAGGGGTTGGTGTTTTCTATGTCTGACCTCAATGGAGTCAAAATGGTGGTTTTAACCTCATTTGCAAGTCTTGCTTTTTGCGTCCCAACACAATGGATGGGACAGGCCCAGCCCTCTGCGTGCACTCTCCGCTATTCTTTCTCTCCCTAGACAGGAAGCCCCCACTTCCCCATCTTGTTGACATAATTTCAGAATTCTTTCAAGCCACCCACGTGCGTATGTAAGTGGTTTGCTGAGCCGTGCATAATGTGGTGACTTGAATGCTTCTGGAATGCATAGATATCGTGTGAAGATAATGATCCATATAAATGCATTTCCTAGCAAGAGACTCATCTATAGGTGGTGTGTGTGCGTGTAGGTTGCCTTAAGCGTTGGAGCTGCTTTTGCATTTTGTTCCTCTCTCCGCTGGCTCAGCTTTAGATCCCTTTTTTCGGCTTTATATTTTGTTAGCTGCATTAGAGATATTAATTGTACTCACAGAAAGCCGCAGTTAGGTGCATATGGATCAAAAATGACTACGCTCTTCATCTAGAGGAAAATTGCAGATTGTTTTCCTTAATGATTTGAGTGGTTGGCTGCTGCTCAGTGGGAGAAGAAAGGAGGACTGTGTTTCATACAAATTCTACATTCCTTTTTTGTTTGTTTGTTTGAGGAAAAGTGTCAGGTTTTTCACACATGGTTCATCCCAGGTCTGCAGCCTTCCAGAAAAGTTGTTCTGTTCATGAGGACAATAGAAACGAAAAGGTGTAGATTTGCAAAGCTATTAATTAAAATCAGTTCCCAAATACACTTTTCTCTTTCTTTCTCAGTGAGACAATGGAGATAATTGGCAATTTTAGGCATTGGTTGGTGGGGGGTGGAACTTCCTCTTCCTGTCCGTATGTATAAAAGCATGGCTTGTCTTTGATGTGCCAGAACCTCATGGTCGAGTCATCCCTGTGGCCCTCGGTCCTCGTGCTCTGAGGCTTCGCGTCACCCTTCCTCCTGCTGCACAGCCCCATCATTTCCTGCCGATGCCATGAATCATGCCCTTCGGATGCCTGGTGCTGGAGAGCAATTTCTGCAATTACCGAGCCTAAAAAGTAATACTGCCCTCACCATGGCCACGTGAAGTCATGAGTCAGGTCTTGGATTGGAAAGGCATCAGATCTTTGCTTAATGGGGAGCGTGGATACCGCCAGCACGGTCTTTTTAGGGCATCTTAGGCTGATCTGACATCAACTGTCAATCTCAAACGCGTTTAGTGTTTTCTTATGTTAGTGTCTCCATGTTGAACTTCTAGGACGTCTGTCTTGACTTGTGCATTTAACCCTACTTATTCATAAGGGCTGGAAGTTACTGCTGCGTCTGTCTGCATATCCCACATTTTGGGTATTGAATGAAAACACATTAGCTGAAAGGCATGCTCCTTGTTCATTAGATGTCATTAGTCTGAAATGGCTTCATTTGAAGCATATTGCAAAAAATCTCCCAAATTAGACCAGTTCTTGATTGGGAAATCCATACCTTCTCTGAGCTCATGTCAACAGGAGAGTTCAATGACTTCTTATTTGGATGTTCTAAGAAAAATCTCACTACAGACATGTGAACTGAAGAATAGGGCAAGATTTAAAATAATCTCCAGAAGTTATTTTCTCAGTTAAAAACAAAAGAAAGCAAGTTGTAATTTTTGATCCATGTGATCTTGCCTTCATTTTTGGAACAACATAACCTATGAAACTAAGCCTGTTGGTCACAAACTAATGCTTTCATAAATGTTTAAATTAAAAAAAAAAAACCAAAAAAAATCAACAAAACCCACACACTATTAGCATAAATAGGATCAGAAATGTGAACAATAACTCAATTTAGAAAACTACATTAACACTGTTAATCAAAATACTGAAGACAGACTGCTGACAGCACTGATCCATGTGCAGCATATTAGTGGAACAAGGAATAAGGCTTGTACTCTGAGATCATCTTCATACTGCAAAGCCAGGATGTATCCATCATGTCACTAAATGTCATTTATAATCCATTGTAGAGTATCTCCTGAGTTAACGTTTTTGCACTGCAGGCTGCCAGAGAAAGCAAGAAAGCTTTTTAACGCTGTTCATGATTTGAAAACATTCATCATTTGGGATAATCACAAAAATAGTGATAGAGCACCCCTCTCAGAGTCTATGAACGAAGAGGATGCACCCCAAGAGGGTCTCTGCTACACAGCAGGTTGTTGGGTTTTCAGGAGGGTAAATGGCAAGCGTTTCTCACAGCAGGATAGCCACAAAGGCATTCTTCCTGGGGCTGAAGTGGCTTTGGGATTCAATCAGTAACTTCCAAATAATCTATTCTCCAGAGCCTTCAAATGCTGCCTTACCTAGTCAAGTGAGACCTTTTTTAAATGATGTAGCACATTCACGTGTGTGAAAGGAAAGCTGTGACAGGGGTTTGTGGCTCCTGAGCAGGTGGTTTTTCCTCTAGGTCCAGTTGGCCCATTGAGCTGGTGAAACACCTAACCTTGCCTGCCTGACAAACCCTGGGTGCGTTTGTTCTGCTGATGCCAACATCAAACTTTTAGCTGCTTCTTAGAAATCAGTGTAGCACTGGAAAAAGGTGTCTGCCAGAGAACCACGGCAGGATTTTGGTATCTTCTTCTGCCGAGGGGACAGGGAAGCCATGCCAGCTTCTTCTAGTCTGTCATGCACTAAAGAGACTGGAGGGGCAAGGATTTCGTCTCGAAACAAGCAGTTTTTGGCTTGTCTGCCCAGGTTGGCGGCAGTTTGGGGGCCAGGGGCAGCCATTCCCTGTGAGAGCAGTAATCGTCCCGCTGCACACCGGGAGCCACCAAACAGCGGCCGCGCACCCCTGGCGTTTGTGTTCTAGCAAAGTGCGAGAGTTGTGCCATGTTGGGTAAAAGATGCCAAGTTGTCATCACACTTTTTTCCTTACCGGTTCTGTAGGACATTTCTTAACACAATCTGTGCGAAAAGCGATAGCTATTTGTCTTCCTTCTGTCTTATCCCAGTATATTTATTACAATCGTACCATGCTATAATTATGTGACCAAACATGCTCCTCATTTTCATTTTGGTCTGTGGATTCGTGACATAATTCTGTCTCCTTTTGGATTTGTTGCCAATTCCTTTAGAGAGCAAGTAAGACCACAGAATTCATGGTAAATGTTGTTATCGAGGAACGTTTGAAGGAAAAGAGACAAGACTTGCCTTCAGAACACTTCTAGGACCCCTGTAAGGGACATGGTAGTTTGTTCAGACGTACGAAAGTGTTACTCAAGTTATTGACATGTGATAAAATATTTTAGTGAAGGTTTCCTAATTGATTTCATCACATCCACAGCAGTTTCCATGTGTCACCTGCAAAAGGACAAGCCCTGAAGTTAAGCAAAGCGTACAGGGAGGTGTATTTGCGAGTTCTGGCACCAGGGTGGGTGCTGGCACCGGATACTTGTGTTTGACCGTGTGGTTTAGTCCGGGCAGTGGCAGTGGACTTCCGCAAACCAGAGGTGGGAAATGAACGGTATCTCACAGCGGTTATCTCACCTGAGCGAGCAAACACATGCAAGCACAAAACACCTTGTGCACTGGGCAGTGTTTGCATTACAGCCAGAATGTCTTTACAGCTTCAGTTTTTACACACTAATTAAGGAAACAGATCTTTTTCATGAAGCACATTTGGAGTCTGTGTCTGTTCCTGTTGAAGTCGGCAGGGATTTTTCAGTTGATCATGCGGCTGTGTCAGAAGAGATGAATGTGACGCAAAAAAGAGTTTGGATTTACAGGGGAAAACCCCTGAAATTATCGTTACCCCTTTTGGCGTAATGTTATGCCACAAGCGTGGGTGAAGAAATCCACAACAACGTGAAGGTTAGCTAAAAATATGCTACCTGGCTTTTTTGTAATATGTGTTAAGGTCCTAAGCTTGTTAAACTGTATTAAATTTGGGTTGAAATACTATTTTGCAATAGGACAGATACTTGAAAATGTGTTTTCATTTTACTTACATGCTAGGGTACAATGCCCCGTTTTACAGCTGGCTTCATCAATGTCTCTCAGGTCAGAACCCAGGTGTGTGTCCCCATGTCACCTAGCCGTGACATCATTTTCAGGTGCAAAAGAAATACAGAAGCTGAAATGGAGGCGATGGTGGAAGGGACTGCAGGCTCTAGTCTATAATGGGGAATCTTTACTTCTATTTAAAAATGTCTTAGCAGAAGCTTTGTTGTTCATCTTTCCATATAAGTGGATATATTCTCATTGTCTGCTGTTAAGAGGAATATTTTTAACAGCTGTGGAAAGGTCCTTGGGGTACATGTGTGTAATAATGATTTTTTACTTTTAAAGGAAATCATCTGTAAATCCCATTAGTTATCATTTTTCAATTTTCATCTTTCTAAGCATGATTTAACTTCAAGTGTTGCAGTTCTTAAATCTAATTAAAGAATCGCCTTTGGTTCCCATCAGAAAGTTGACCTACTGTAGATTGCTTGATTGAACGTTGGCGAGGAACAAATTAAAGCCCGTACCCGTTCTGGTATGAAAGGGCTACGGGGATGTTCCTCGGGTGTAGAGCGGAGCTGAACGCAGCTGTCCTCCTTGGGGGAGGTGTGGACCTCATCTCCTGCCAGTGGGGCTACAGGAGGACCTGGTGGGTAGATGGAGGAGGCACGTTTCCCATCCAGCGCTGCTCTCCTGATGCCTCCCTGGGAGGTGATCCCTGCCGAGGGGAGAGGGCTGTGACAGCAGCCTTAACTCTGCCCCCTGGGCCAGTGTCCCGGTGGGCAGCGGTGGTCCCTCTCTCCATCAGCGCGGCGTGTGGCCTCCCCCTCCCCCTGCTGCTGCAATATCCGATGGCAGCATCCATGGAAACCACCGCTGACGGCGGCTTGCAAAAGAATTTGTTAATTAAAAGATGTTTAAAATTATAATAAAGTCGCTATCTTAAATCCAACAGGGATATTGCAAGCGGTATCCCACTCCCCATCGCTCTCCAAAGCTGAAATGCAGCTGGAGATGAAGTGCCTCTTTGCACCCAGTTCTCATCTTCTGTTATCTTAGCACGCAGTCAGAAGGCATATATTAGTATTAAAATTTCTATAGCTGCAGAGGTGAGGGCTTAACCCAACCCTGTGACTAGCCGTAAACTCTGTTATCTGTCCCCAAATTTAGCATGGGGCGAGACAGTGCGGGGTTTGTCCCCGTCCTTGGTGGAGGAGCTTCTGCAGTGGAGCCATTCCCAGGATCAAAAAGAAGATAAAAGCGGGGGAGAGCAAGAAGGGAACAAGACTTGATAACCTGGAAAACAGAGCAGAATCGCTGCAAAATGAATGTGAGAGCAAAGATCAGACTAACTTCTTAAAATCTCATTAGAAACTTGTGGGTGATGGAGCTGAGGAAAGGCTATGTGTGCTGAGTCTGGTGGGTGGGGGGGGTCTTGGCAAGCAACCCAAATTGTCTTTGTGTTCAAGGTTTGGATCTGTGCTACGTGTGAAACCGAACATCGTTCACTGCCTCTGCGTGCAGGAATCACACAGCGCAGGGGGGTTGTGAACCTGAGAAGTTAGCAGTCTTTGCTAAAAACAGCTCCGAGTGTCACTTAACAAGCACCTAGGTGGTGTTCTTGTAGAAAAGATGGTGTTCTCTCTGCACGGAACAAAAGCAGGGAAAAGTAGAAGCCGATGAGGGATGTTCTTTGGAGTAGAAGAGTTGGTGCGCTTTTAATAGCAGGCTCTGGCTGATCACTTCCCTAGGGTAATTAAAGCCATAAGGTTACGGGAAAGCCCGGGAGCAGATGGTCAGAATCATCAGCAAGGCAGGGCTTCCACAGGAGCTGCCTTCCAGCGGGGTCCCTGAGATGCCAGATTCCACGTAAACCCTGAGGAAAGGGTGTTTGATGTTCCTGTGGACAAACAGGCAGGTGAGTTCAAGCCGTGCCGTTTCAAGACTTCCATACTGAACATTTTTTGGCAGTTTTCCCTTTCCGTCAATGAATAGGCTGCAAGTGGTCCTTGCTAGCGTAAAGTAGCCCTTGTAGCTGATATTCAGACGTGAGAGATTAACTGCATGGCATGCAGAATCGGGAGAATTAATTTGTTGGTGTTTTCTGTTCAGCACAAAAGGACAAACAACCTGGACATTGAAAATGGCCTTTTTGTTCTTACATTAGTTTCCCATATAAAACAGTGCAAAATAAAGGCTGGATCTAAATTTTTCCAAGGAAAGCGTTAACTTATTGTAAGGTCAAAACTTCTCAAATTCTTACCTTGTTATTTCATTGTAATTCTTTTCACAAATTGATCTTTTTCTCCCAGCAGAAATAATTGGTTCTGGCCAATTACAAATCCTCATCTCGATTTCATTGGCTTGTATCTCGGGCAACACAAGAGACATTCTGTAGTGGCTCAAAATATCCCTACTGGATAATGTAAGTAGACCACCAAATTAATCCAATTAAACTTTTTACCCTTTCAAAGTTAAAACCCAAGGATTTGGGTACCGCCCACAAACAGAACTAAACATGCTCAAATCTTTTTACTCTACGTCATTTTTCGCATGTTAACATACACTTAAATGAAAATGCAGTTATCTCTACTGGTTATTTCTGTTTACTAGTGTTGCCAAGTAATTAAGTTTATGGTTAAAGCGAACGCGTTAAAATGAAGAACCGCATCCCAGCAACATACCTACAGTTAAAAAATATTACTCCTCTGTGTTTTGGGGATTCAAACCTGTCAATTCCTAATTTGTTTCCTAACCTCCAGGAGGAACAAAAACAAACTGTACAGAGAAAGAAAAAGAGCAGAAATAGTGCTGGCCTGTCTTGCTGAGTGAAGTGATGGATAAAGACTAATTCTCTGTGAACAGCACAACTTATTTTATCGCGGAATGAAACAATGTGCTCAGAAAACGGTTGCTCTTTTTCTGTCTCCCTGGCATGTTTTGTTTTTTTCCACATCTAACACCTACCAGTGCCACTCACAAGGGCACCGATGGCAGCTGAGAGTTGCATTCAGAAGGAGGAAAGCGTTTCAGGCTGACTCATTTCAATAAGCGAGCAAAATCCCTGAATCCTTTAAAAAGGGCGCATAAAAAGTGCGTGCTTGGTGTTTCTCCTCTGCTAGCAATGTGAAATAAGACTATAAAGGTTTTTTCCACACCTTTTTTGCCCTCTTTTACGCAGGGGCTGGTGAGTGAAGGAAGACAGTAGGGCCCTCCGTAGCAATGCCCCATCTCATTCGGACCGCTGCCTCCGGCAGGTGCAGGAGCCTCTTGTCTTCTTCCCTCTAAAAATGAGGCTCTCAGTCAGTAACAAAATATTCTCCAAAAGTGTAAAAACAACGCGTTTGTGTCAGGTACAAGTGTATGTTGATTTTGACCTGATTTTTCAAACTAAACAGAGGTTTTGATTACTTTTTCTGATATTTCATGTTACTCGAGTCCTACTCAATGCTGTTTCAGGTGTGAGATACAGCAGAGAGCTATTTTGCTACTGGCACAGACCAGAGGAGCACCGTGGCCTGAAGCAGGGTGTGCATTCCAAATTCACTGTAAAAGTCAGATGCAAGTCAGAAGCGGGGTGGGGGGGTGGGGTGTGTTAAAAAAAAAATAATCATTTTTGCCAGCCATCAAGGTTTCGGGAAGAGCTATCCCTGACCGCTCCGCAGAGCTTCTGCCTCAAGCAGAGACCGACTTGTGTAGATCTCTCATTTTCTGGTTCCTGGGGAGATGCTGAGCTGTTTGGTGGGGAACAGTCGCTTTGTCGTGAATGTTTGTTGGGTTGTTTCCAGTCAGTGGCTGGGTGTCAGGTTTGGGGGCCGGGCTGCTCATTTGTCTCCCATTTGTCTCTCATTTGGTGGCTTGCCGTGGCCACCAAGGATGGAGCGAGAGGCTGATGGTGGAAGGTGGAGTTAAGCACTCCTTCGGAGCAGTCGCTGCGGGCGAGGTGACCCTGCCATGGTCTTCTGTGGCCATCAGTACTCGCTTTTCACCAGGGACCGTGCTCTTACGCAGGGTGCAGTTCCATGAGGCGTGTGGAAAGTGTTGCGTTTGGGCAGGGGCAACTCCGAAGGGGTGTCTGTTCCATAGTCTGAAAGTTAGAAAATGTCACAATCTAGACTCAAGTCGACAGTGGCATACCGCTGCAAGAGGATGACTTGCTGGATGCGGTTGTTGCGCATACGATGCGTTAATTAATCCCTTTGAGGTAGCTTCAGCTGGAGCATTTGTGTGTCCACCTCGGGGGCACAGGACTTCAAGAAAGATATAAGGGAGGGCAAAGGTTAACAGCACGAACGATGAGGAATTTAGAAAATGGGATGTAGGACGGCAAGTTTGAAATAATGCAAGCTGTCACCGGGTCTCTTGGCTCGGTGGTGCCACCTGGGAAGGTGTAAAAGCCCTGCTCAGAGCAGGGTGTAGCCTGTGGTCTGTCTGCAGTGAGTTGGATCAAGAGCAATAAGTTGCGGTGAGGAAAATGTAGGTTAGATTTAAGGAAAAGGGGAAAAAAAAAACAAAACAAAAAAAAAACCAAAAAAAACCAAAAAAAACCAAAAAAAACCAAAAAAAACCAAAAAAAACCAAAAAAAACCAAAAAAAACCAAAAAAAACCAAAAAAAACCAAAAAAAACCAAAAAAAAACTTCGCAACAGGGAAGAAGGAAGCCCCAGAGAGCCTACTTGTGGCGGTTCTGGGGTGTCCGGCACCCAGGGGGGATGTTTGAGGAGAGCTGGATAAATGCTGGTCAGGAGGGGTCTGGGTCACCAGTACTGCCGACAGGAGAGGGGTGGGGGGCTCCCCGTGGTCTTAGAGCCATGTGGTTCCCTCATTCTTTATTTTTATGATAGTTAATCCTGAAAAATTATCACTGCCGATGCGAAAAGTGGGGACGTGCCTCTGTCTGGCAGCTGATCGTCAGGGGACGGAGGTGGGCGATGAGGGAAGGTGGCTCTCCCGACCTGCTCACCCCATCCTAGCAATCACGGGTCGCTGCGTTCGGGAGTATCTCTGCTTCTCTTGAAGATATCCCCTTCTTTGTATGTTAATAATTTCTTAAATTTTTCCAGTGCTTTCCATTATGGGATTTGTAGCGATGGCTAAGTAGTATTTTTTCATATCTGATGTACGCTGCATAGAAATAATATCAGCACATCTTCCAGCCTGGATTCTACATTGCCTCGTTGGTTTTTTTTTTTTATCATGTGTCAGGTCACTAACATCACTTCAGTAGGGTTTTATAATTGCATTTAATATGTCACTTACTATGCACGCCTCATCTGATTTCTATGGCAATAATGAGATAATTTATCTTTGCTGGGTTGCACAGTCAGTTGTGTGTTGATAACGCGTTTAATTTTACCGAGTTACAAAATCGTGGCTGATTTTAGAGGAGGGTCAGAGCTGAGATAATTCTGTATTTTAAAATACTTATCAACTCCAAACCCTTAATGTTACCTTTCTTTTTGTCTTTTCAGCTAGGGCAACTCCATCCTGAATTTTATTCAGAGAATTCATAAAACTTCTGTCGTTTCACTGATAAACACAATGGGAAATTCTGTGCTGATGTTTATTAGCTGTTCAGGGCTCATTTTGGGGAGGGGGAAGATGGGCGGGAGACAGAGCCAGCTTCCCAGTATCAGAGCTATCAAAACAGCAAGCTTTCCTACCTTGCAGCAATAAAAGCACAGCGAACAAATTAGTGGGTGGAGGGAATATCTTCTGTGACTACTACTTCTTTTTTTTTAATTTGACAGGAATCTCTGGAGCTGCGTTCTGTCATTTTTAGCCTGAACAAGGGACGTCACTTGTAGGAATAGTTTTAGTTTTTAGCCACTTTTTCAAGTACTGGACAACAGTTTGCTTGTGAAGTTAATGGCTCTTTTATTTTACGGTGACCTTGGCTGTGTTTCATATCTGAAGAAAAACGACATTTGGGTTTTCTAATTTAGAAGCACAAAAGAGGTTGAAAGAGACAGCGTTAATACCTGATTCGCATACCGAAAAAAGGTGCTTGTGTGGAATTATAGGCTGCTGAAGCTGGGACCAAAGATAACATTATTAGACTTTTGCAATAAATATGATTAATGGGACAACAGGGCTATCATTTGGGCCACCTCTTGTGTATATACCTTATTTATTTTCATGAATAGGATTTCATAATTTAAATCAAATATGTGCATGCATGTATTTTTTTTTTTTTAATCTCTCGTTTTCCCCTTATTTGGAGGTTGAAAATGTTCCCTGTCTGAAAATGTTCATGTTTTCTGAAGTCCACCCTGGCAGAATTTTTAGAAAAGGAGAAACCGCTCCTCACGTATCATCTCTTCCTCTGATTACGATCTATGAGGCTTAGGAGAATACAGGTTATTCTTCATAATGGCAAAAAACTTGCCTGAAATGTGAAAAGAGTAGTCAATTAGAAAAAGCTGCCACTTTTTTAAGGCTATGAAACGGTAGGATGAAAATGAGCGCTCTGGCTCTTGCTGAGCTCGCTGGAAACAGCTGCTGTGCAGGATTCCTCCTGAAAACCTTGTCCAAACAAATCATCATTTAAATACAGAATTGTTGCTTTACCAAAGCCTCAGTCTTGCAAGATCTTTCACGTCTGCGCTTGAGATAGATGTATTGTAGCGCGGAAGCCTGCGATACATCCTTCAGTAGTCTCTTAACCTCTGATACAAGGGGAATCAAAGCACAGGGCAACACTCGGCTTGTGCTCACTCGTGTTTTGCCATGGCTCGGGTTTTGTCAAGCCTGTAAAGAAATTTGGAGTCCAGCAACGATGCTCCCCCCTGCGTTGCCTCTCTGAGTATAGATAGAGTTTTTAGAAATTTCCCACTATTTTTAAGACTGAGATAAAGGAAAAAATGTCCTTTCAGAAAACTGAGAGGTATTTTTTAACCTTTTAAAAGCACGGGCATGGCAGATAGTGGGTGGACAGTGGCATCGGTGCGATGGATCGGCACGATTCCCGTGCCTCCTGTGGAGTCAGCAGAAGCGTGCATTATTCTGAAGCGCTGTTTTGGAGGGGGGGGCGGAATCTTTCAGAGCCCTAAATCATCTTTTCTGAGCAAAGACCAGGAAACATTACTCTAGCAGCTAAGCTAGACCGGTGAGCTTTTTTTCCCCCCCTTGAAACCTTGCGGTGCCCTTTGTTTCCCCCTTCCTTGCCTTGACTTCATCCCACAGGACAGAGCGCTCCCGCTTCCTTGTGTGTGGCTGGTTTCGCACCAGCCTCCATCACGTTTGTGTCTTGAAAACCAGCGTGTCTGTCAGCTCTCCTCTGGGAAACAGCTGATTTCTTTGTTCTGGCAAGCCAAAATAAAAGCTGAAAAAGGGAATACGCACATTTTCTGAATACTGGTATGACCTGATATGGTAAGGGGTTTCGTTCATGTTTATATCTCCGACCAAGATGTTAATCGCCGTCTCAGAAGCTGAAAATGAGTTGAAATGGGAAAAAAAAGAGAGATTTGGCCCATCTGAAAGATGAAATATTAATATTTTTTCTCTAAGGGCCTGGAAAACCCTTAACTGTTAGCAAGATAAAATATTTTGAAAAGCATCCTAGTATTTAACAAATATTAGGTACTTTTCCAATTGGTGAAAAAAATACCTTTTAAGCCTGTGAGTCCAAAATCTTTTCTGCTTTTACTACCTGGAGGTGGGAATTGAGTGTGGCCTGAGTTCTAGCAACAGTGTGAGATGAAACAAGGTGACCACCCGTCCTGCTTGCGATCCCCCCCCGAACTGCTGTCACCGCTACGCTGGGGAGTCGGGGGTTCACGGGGAGCCGGGGGGCAAAGGCTGTTGCTCTCGGATAACATGCAACGTGTTCTTCGTGTTTGTAAAACTCGTTGGGGTTTTACTGAAATGGCTTTGGTCCGGGATTTAGATGGGTGCCCGGTGCCGTGTCAGCAAAGCTGTGTTTGTTCACCAAACAGGTTTTTGCTGAGGTGGTACATCGTCTCTGAAACCCTAAATGTCAGTCCCTTTTCCAGCCCGTCTTGTGCAGAGACTAAAATAGGAAGCTCAGCTTCCTCAATGCGTCGTCCTGCCTGTCATCCAAGGATGGATAAAACGTGTTTTGAAGGCACAGGCTCCCTCCCAGTACGCCTGTTTGAAGTTGGTTTCCCTGCCGCAAAGCTGGCTGCCTTCCCCTCGGCTAAAATCCGGTGCCTGTTCAGGAATTGTGTTTGTAAAACCAGTTTTAATCTCCGCACAATGTGTTAAACTGGTCAGGGTCTGTCCCGGGAAGCACGGTGGATTGCCATCCCTTCTGTAGCCAGTGCTGCCTTTGTAGGCTCTCGTTTTTAAGGGAACAATGCCGAATTTAAACAAGAAGCAGAAACAGCTTGGCTTTTTGATCCCTATGCTGAAGCACATCCTCATTTGAGGATCAAGGCAACTCTGGAAATTCCTACATCTTGAGCTGTTAAATGATGTAAAAGCCTCCAAAATGAATATACATGCAGTGCAAAGGTGTTAGCTTAAGTGCTGAAAGCAACCTAACTGTATCAGTCCGTGCCAGAGCCCAAATGAATAAATCCAGCCCCGGGGGTTTTCCTGGTGGGTCCGAGCTGGCCGAGGAGCAGAGCTGGCTGTGACCGCACCGCTCGCCCTCCCAGGTCCAGCAGAGCTTGGGCTTGGGCGTTTGCACTACGGGCCTTTGCTCGGTTGAGATGGGTGCTCCGATTTACATCCGATATTTGAAGGGACTTTCTGTGGGGAAAACCCTTTGGAGAAACACCAGGGTTGGGTCACATCTACTTCTACTCTCTGCTGTCTCGGGTAAAGTGGTGTGCAGCTGATGGATGTGATGCTGAATGGCAGTGGTGAATGCATATGTATTTCTCAGGATGTCACTAGACGGGGAGGGGGGGGGGGGGGGGTGGAATCTAAAACGTAGTACTGTGTCTTCACAAGAACATGGCCCCCATGCCTGTTACTGTCATGAACGTGCGTTTAGAAGGGAAACCTGCCTGGTATTTCTCATTCCAGATACTAACATAGTCTTCTACCAGTAATGTAGAAAAAGGCTCAGATAACTCTCTCTATATAGCATCTATATATTTGGGAATAGCCTTTTTTCTTTTTTTTTTTTCTTTTTTTATATAGACGTGAAATATTTTTATTAAACATCCTTATATTTCCTCACATATTAACTGAGCGAGTAGGTATTTGCATCTGGCTGGTCTGTGGCCAGTTTAAGAAGTGTCATCACATAAAGAATTTATCTGGGAGCCATATTTAGCTCTCGAGTGTATAAATACAGAAGAAGGTAGGAATTTCCTGAAAACTGGTGCATGATAAAATTAAAGAAGAAGAGGAGGAAGTTCAATGTAATTTCTGGCAGGTCAAGGTATAGAAATACTTACTTGTATGTGTCTTGCTTGCTTTGTAGCATCGAAGACCCACAAATATTTTTCCTTGTCTAGGATCCCTGTCAAATTATCAGCTTGGGAAATGAGATGTGCATTGAATTTTGACACCAGTGACAGCCCAAGGAAGGGATCGGTATCATTTTGGTACCAGGTGATGTGGCTGTGCCATAGTTTAGCAGCTGGCTTAGTGATCTCCAGGGTAAGAATTTCTTCCACTTCATTGCCAGCATCCTCTTCCGAGGAAATCAGTGCGGACTTTTGCAAATAGCTTTGTCCTTTCTCCAATAGACTGGGCTCTTAATAATCAAAACGAGTTGCAGGCATTCCATTAATTGTCCAGATAATTAGCTTCAGGCAATCTGGCATTTCATCTTTGTCTCTGACTTAATCTCAGCTAGTTTTTGTTCAGCCACTGGCATGTGTAATTCCTCATCTATTTTGACATTTCTCTGTCACATTAGCATTTGTCGTATTTCAATTCCTCTAGACTCGAACAAGCTTTAATCAATCCTACTGGTTTGCAGCTTACTTATGCTACGTAAATCGCATGCAGTTGTGACTTTTTTGGTCCGACGATTTGATAAACGTGTGCTTTCTGTTCCTAACACGCACTCACCGTCTTTGCTGGCTTGCCTCGTCTTTCTCGTAGCGCCTCCGCGTAAGTTGTTTAAAACCTCCTGCAAGAATTCTCCTTCCCTGGACGCATATGCGGTATTTTAAACCTAACTTTTGTTTTATTCATCCCTAGAACGATGCCAGATGGTGAAACGCAAGGACGTGCGATAGGGCTGCGTGTGTCTGTGCGCCCCTGTGCACACACACACACGAGCGCGCGCGTTTCATCTCCGTGTGCATGAACGCACAGGGCAATTCAGTGCGATGGGAAGTTTTATTAGATAATAAAGCTGCATTTTAAGTTACGCAGGTCACTTCAAGTGAGGACTTAAAAAAAAAAAAAAGGATTTATTTAGCTTTATGCTGTACATGGCTTTATAAAAAAAGCAGTTTAGAGAGCTCTGCTATTACTGATGGGGAGCACTTCAATTACCTTTCCCCAGAAGTTGGATGCCTTCTGCTGCTGGGTCCGGATGAAAAAGGAGAAGCTGTTTTTCTGTGTTCATTTGGAAAACCGTGAATCTCCCCGTTAGTGATATTGGTCCCAAAGTGCTAGTCCGAAACACTGCACGGGCATCAGGGGCTAGCCCTTAAATCTGTCACTGGTTCCCTGGGTGCTGCACGCATTGCATGTGAAACTAGTAACGAGGTGGAAAGATTTGGCAGTAAAAAGAGGAAACATCTTCCTGCTAAGTAGATATTTTATTTTTTGTTTAAATTAGGTTTGAAAAACAACTTTCTGCTAAGTAGATTTTTTTTTTTTTAATTAGGTTTGAAACTGCTGAGAAATTCAGAATATTAGAGCAAGATCTGGTGGAGAGGCGTTGCATGTGCAGAGGATAGCAGAAGCACATTCCTTGTTTGAAAATTGGGGGGAAGGTATATACAACATGTATACATTCTGCTGTATAGCAGAAAGAACAAAAGCTCTAAATAGTTCATTCACTCAGTTGTTCCACGCTTTACTGAATTTCCTATCCTTGGTTTGCTTTTAAGAAGGAAACACTGTGACTTCTTCCCCTGAGGCCAGAAGTTTCCCCTGGTCTTTTTTGGGTTGGGTTTGTTTGGTTTTTTTTGTAAGCCCAGGAGCAGTCAGGCAGAGAAAACTTTATCAAGATACAAGTGCTTTATCAAGATACAAGAGCTGCGTACCCTGGCGCGGCAGATGCTTTCCTTAGGACTCTTCTAACCAAGACGTGCCCATCGGGGTGGAAGCACCACCAGCAGCGTCGCGTCTGGCATCCCGGTGCCCCGCAGCCCTCCTCCTCTGCACTTGATGACACCACCTCGTGCTGAAGCTGCCTCGGGCTTTGTACCTTAATTGATCGATGAAATCATTGCTAATATTGAGGGTGCTAATGCTCAAAAAAAGCAAGTTTGCACCTTCCTAAGGAGCCCCAAGGCTCACTGCCCAGCACTGCTGGAAGTGCTGGACTTTGGGACCTAACCAGGACCAAGCACTGAGCATCCTGCTGTTGCACAGGTCCTTAAAGAAAAGAAAAAAGAAAAAAAAAAAAAAGGGCATTTTTCTCAGTGATATTTCTGAGTCTTGTGTCCATTTCTGTGTGGGGAAACCTGCCTCGTGCTGCTTTTCTTCGAGGGAGACGTCGAAGGGGCTTCTGAGCTGCTGCGTTTCGGGTGTGAAGCGCGAGGCGGTGGCTCAGCAGTTCTCCAAAGAGCTCTGCTGCTCAGGAGGGGTGACACATGCAAACACCGATTCAGGGGAGAATAATATAAAGGGTGCTGCTTTTGCACATAAAGCACAGTTAGATAAATGCCTAACTTTGTGCGCACAAGTAGTCCTGCTTAAGTACATTGTGGAGTTGGAACCCATAAAATCCTTTGCTTCATTGATACCTAGTTCCTGTATAAGTCCCCTAAATGGAGTTTAAGTGCAGTAACGCTTTTTTAAAGATCCTCGTCTCCTTCAGATTGAGAGGAACCACCTGCTGCTTTTTTCTTTCTCTCTTTTGTTTTTTTCTTTTTTTCTGCTGAAGCTGATATGGCCTCTCTAGCCCAGGATGCTGTGTGATGCTGGATTTTTCATGTTTCGGGTTCAGTTTTTGAAGCACTATGGTAGATTAGGTATTTGTAGCTTTTAGTAGAGTTAAATTGGGTTCATACTGCAATCTGTTCCTCTTTATGTATGATTTCCTCTGCAAATACGCTGGTGTTTTATGGCAAGAGGTGCCATTTTATGTAGTCTTTTAGAGTTTTGGATCAAACTCATCAAAAGTTCCGGGCTCTAAGATTTTACAATAACTCATCTGATCTCTTTTCGTAACGCCATAAATCTTTTACCCGCTGGCTTGCATGGGGCTTTGGTTGATTGGTTTAAAAGAAAAAACCCTGTTTTTCAAGGGCAAGTTTGCTCTTCTTTTGGTAGAGGGATTTACCACCTGTGGTGCAGTAGGTAGGTCTCCCCTAACTAAGAGATTTTAAAGCCAGAAGGGGCTATTAAATTATTTAGTCGGCGTGACACGAGCTATAAAATGTGATTTAAACTAGGTATTTTCTGCAACGAATCCCCCAAGTGGAAGCAGAAGCTGTTTCAGCCCCCTTGGCTGAAAAAGCATCTCCTTTTTGGTCTGCTCTGGAGCAGCTTGGTCTCTCCTTGCGTTGAGCGAAGGAAGGGAGACGGATGAGGTTCCTTTGGTAAATGTGTACGGTTTATTTTTAATAAGGACAACTTTTAAGTCGCATGATTCCTTCTGCTTGCGGATGACTCTTTCTCAGCCTCCTCACACGTTTTGCAGCCGTGGGAGGAAGTATTTGAACACAAACATCGTTTGGGATTTATGGAGACTGCTCGTGTGAGTAGAGTTACTCATTCGCATTACTATTTGCCGGAGTAAGCTCGTGCATTATGCTTTGCCTTTTATTTTTTCCTCCGTGGACCCACTACCACCCTTCAGCGGGATGAGCTTGCAGGGAAGAGCAGAAGCACATGATGGGATTTGGGCTCAAGTCCCGGCTTCAGCCAGGCTGTTACAACCCCCGCCTTTCAACATCTGGGCTGAGAGCTTTTCTCTGATTTATTGCAGGTGTTTCTGGAGTTAAGAGGCGAGCTGCTGCACCTCTGCCGCATGTGCTGGCTGTAGATAGGCGTTTGCATTGAGATTACCTGAGAAATGGGGTTAGGGAAACTTTAAAGCTGACGGAGCTAATCAGCATCCTGCACGCCCGGTCTATCAGGCACATCAGATTCCTGGGAAGGACAGAAATACCGCGTGCGGGAAATAAGGGTCAGGAGTGATGGGGTGGGGAGGAGGGAGAGGGAGGTTTAAGAACCAGCCAGCAAGAAAATGGAGAGAGTTGGGAATGCCGCCTGTCAAAAATGAGAAGCTGATGCATGCTTATGAGAGGAACCATTTTTTGCTTTAATATCTCAAATTTTAGATTGTTGCTGTTCATTCTGCAGTGGTTGGGCAGAACGTAGCACGGTGAGGTCCCAGGCTGTGATGCTTTGGTTGTCGTCTTCGTGGTACTCTCCTAAATTACAGTAATAAATGTAATGCATTAGAGTAATAAGGTATAATGCTACATTTTTTTTCTGGGTGTGACAACAACAATTTGCCTTTAATCAAGAAGTTATATCCTCCTGAAATTTCATTTATAGGCTGTTTCCTAAAATTAGGAGCTTAGGCTATTTCCTGTCAGTCTTAGTCTGCACTATTTCTCCTAAATTATTTAAAGGTATTAAAAATGCATGGCACATACACTGTACCAAGTTTAATGAAAGAAAAGATTGGTCCTGACTTTACATGGAATTACACATTAGCCATTATTTATTGTTGCACTTTATTTCATTTGGGAAACAGAATTAACTCAGATGAATACTTTCTGATGGACATTAGTCAGTAATAACCCCTATGTTGTTTAACGTATTTTGTAGATCTACACATTATGTTTCCAAAGAAAGCTCATTTTCCATGCAAATTGAACGAGGCAAAGTCACCTTTTTAAATTGCAAGAATTTACCATGATAAAATCTAGCGTTATCTATAAATTATGTGTCTTTTTCTGTCTCCAGTTAGGCTGGAGGGAGTCAAATAAAAATTTAAGACAAAATCCCTTCTCCTTTCTCTTCTCTCTCTGCCAGTCTCCTCTATTTATGTTTTGAGGATCTGGGGGTTTGCCTTGAAACTGTAGAATCATCAGTAAGCTGCAACCTTGTTAAAATACTGTGAAGTTAAATGAGTCTCATGTAGATGGTTAGCTATTGTATTAGGTTTCTCTGATACTTGGCACCTTCTCTTTGACTGGAGAGTCTTAATAGATTGTTAAAGAGTAAAGCAATTCCACTGATAATTGGACGTGTATTAGCCTGGCTTGATACGTTCTGAGAAGAGCATATATATCAGTTGCAGAAAGACTTTTCTCCTGATGTCACCCATGCAGATAAGGGGCAAAAGCTGGCGATGCTGGGGACTGTGGCTGGAGACCCCCCGAGCTACGGCTGAGCTCTGGGGCTGTGCAGGAGCATTCGCACAGACAGACGAACGCCATCTGATTCGACTCCGTGTGTCCTCTCTCGCTTATCAGCAAGGCTCATGGGCTGGTTGCGATCTTCTAAATCCAGCACTTCTGCAAGAAAAAAAAAAAAAAAAGTCGTTTAAACAACTGTTCATAACAAGGCTGCAGTTTTGCTGCTTGGGAGAAAGGTGCCGTATGAGGTTGTAGTTGTCAAGATCTCTTTGGGCTTTTGTCAAGGGGTGTCTTATGTGAAGTTTTTCTTAAAACCTGTGACCAGGAGCGGGACGGGCCCTTTCCCAGCCCAGTCAGTCCCCGCATCCCTCCTTCAGCATCTTCTGGTGGTTGCTTGACTTGAGGGCTGACCTCCTCGTTTGCTGGGGGGTTTGTCTCCTGCCCCCCTGCCGCGGCATCGCCCCCGTGGGCAGCAGAAGCCCTGGCATTGGAAGTGGTCTGCCTTGTGGCAGGACATCCCCAGCCAACGCTGCCGGTCTCCACCGAGAAAATCTCGGCCAAAACAAAGAGTGACCTTGTCAGTGATGCTGGTACAGTAATTATGCACGTTTGCATAAATGTCGCTAACATGTGCTATTGCTTCTGGATGAGAGCTGGTCCTCACTTAGCAGTAGCACAGTACCAAGCCATTAATTATAGGAGTCAGAGGAGAGGTACAGCTGCAGATCTGCCCCGTCAGGATTTATCAGGCTCCATTTTGTAATCAATGTTTTATTTATTAAACCATCACAAATGGTGCATGCACTCGGCCGGCCACAGCTCTGCTCGGATATTTCATCTGAATCAATGGAAGCAATCATCTGCTTTACATCAGGTATCGAACCTGATCAAGTGATAAATGACTTTATTGTCTGAGTGGAATTGACTGGAGCTGATGCCTGGAGCTGGGGGTGGGGGGTGTGGTGGTAAAAACACTGAGTGCCTCCATAACTGGTGCTTTTGTGTTTTTTGTTTTTTTTTTTTGCCCCTCCCCATCTTGCTCTAGCTTTTGCAAAGCACATCAGAGTCTTTATCTCTGCATGGCTGAACCTGGTGCAATGAGGGGAGAGTCTCCTGAACCAAGAGGGAATGTGCTGGAAAGCAAAAGTGAAGGGGGTTCATTAGTTGTGAGGTGCATTAGAAGTCAAGGAGGTGACCAGAAGCGTTGGCCACTGCGCTGGTCTCAACTGTGACCTCTCTGCAGCAAACGTCACACAGAAATGGTCCCAGTGGGCTTTTTGGATGCCGTGGGGCCCTTTGGCTTTTATAGGCTGCTGCCAAAAAAAAAAAAAGCAAAGTAAACTAAATTGCATATGAAGTGAAGCGATCCCCAAACCCCTGGAAATAACCCCTCAGCCCTTCTCACTAACGTTGACCAGGCAGGGCGTTGACGCTAAGGTCAACAGGTCATAAAATTTCAAAGCACAATAGCAGTATCCTTTTTATTTTTAAATTTAAAAAAAAAAAATCCGCAGAGTGGCAGTTGATTCGTTTTGTGAGATGGCACGGCATTGGCTTAGGTTCATTTCTGCACACAGGGCTCTGTTTTTAAGGGGGACAGCATGTCCCCTTATATGCCTCTGAAACATGGGGCTTTGGAGCTCACAAGTTTTGTGTTCTTGTAGCCTTCATTCTTCTCTTGCCTCTGGCCAGCGGTCTCATGAAGAAGCCAGAGTTGCTTAACTCTTACTGCTCACTGTGTGTTGCCCCTGTAACACAGAAGGAGATTACTCCCCTAAGGATGTTTTGGTTGGAAACTCGCTCGGAGGTCATCATTCTTGCATCATGTAGTCATTTCTGTTACTGCAACAGCAGAGGCTCTTCCTTGGCCATTAGTAGGATACGGTGAACACCTTTGGCTGGGTGGCCCAAGACTGGAAAGAAGCCCCATTTAGGGTACTTTTCACAAGGCCTGTTGAGGTCCGTTGAGGGTGTCCTGTTTTCTGCAGTGAGCTCCGAGCCCATGGATGTTGTAAGAGAGAAGTCCGACTCGGTGTGAATCCCTTGCCTTTGCGCTGGGGGTAATTTCAGCCCAGACCTGCATCCTTGACAGCTAATTCACCCTCACGCGGGCTGCTTTGCAGGGGCGGTACGATTTGCATGTTGTGTGAGGTCTGTTAGTGACATAATGAGGCTTTATTGGATTAAAGGGCTCGCTGCCAGAACTAATTGTTCAAAGGAATATATAGGTTTTAATAAGCCGCTAAAACTAGCCTTTATAAGATCTGCATTCATATATTTCACGCCCATGCTAGCAGTAATTCAGGCGTGCTGTTCCTCCCTTATGACCAGTACATGCAGGAGGGTAGGCATGTCATAGAATGGTTTAGGTTGGAAGGGACCTTAAAGATCATCTAGTTCCAACCTCCCTGCCAGGTAAAACCTTGGAACCTTGGTGTTATTAAAAAAAAGTTCTGGGCTGGTGTATTATAAAAATGTGTTAAATAAGTGTTTACAACCTGTATTTGCTAAATTATATTCATGGTACTTTGTACTCAGCCTGCTGCCCTGAACATAGAAAGGGGTAGGGAGGTCATTTTATTTTCTCCTGGGAATAACACGATCTTTTGTCTTTTCCAAGTAGTTAAGTCTGATTAGGTTTCTGTATTGGCTGCTGGTGGTGATGTTAGGAAAAAACCCCAGGCATGGAGTACTGAAGTGCTTCCTCACTATGCACTCACTTTCAGAAGTATGTGCAAAACTTTATAGTAGCTGCAAAAGAGCAAAATCTGATACAGCTCTGCCAGGAATATGCCTTGTTACGTGGCATTACTGACCCTTGGTGTGGGCTGTGCAAACCCGCTCCCCACTTCCCAATGCCTGTGTGTGCTGCCTGCACTGTGCGGGACCCGGGCTCGTACTCCTGGCTCCACTGCTGGCTGCCGTTTGACATTGAGCAAGTCACTTAACATCAGTGTGGCTGTCTTCCCCCCTTCTCGGGGCTTATTTGGTGGTGCGCAGCTGTAAACTTACAATGCGGAGTGGAAACTTTCCGGAGTAGAAGCAAGGGAGAGAATTAATTACCCACTGGAGCTCACAGTTGATGCTGCATGATGGGGTAGCACCAGGGAGTGGGAGGGAGATAGGTAGGTAGGTGGGTGGGTGGGTGGATGGATGGATGGATGGATGGATGGATGGATGGATGTGTAGCCATCTGGCAGCCACAGCCCGTTCCCTGCGTTTCTCTAACAGCGTCCTCGGAAGAGCTGCCTGGACCACATGAACTCAACCTGCAGGGTGGGAGACGAGGGCAGTTGCACACCTAAACCACACAGAGAGATAAATATTCACCTGTCATCTTGGGCAGCTGTTACAAAAACCCGCTCCCAAAGGGCAGCTCTGAAAAGGTACAAAGCAGCATTTTCAAGGATTTGCACAAATAAAGGAAAAAAAAACCCCAAACCTGAGTGTTTAATTCAAGACATCCAAGCAGCAAGTGCCAGCATAGAAAGGGAAAAGCACAAATATACCCAGTCCTAAAGACCTGCCTCCTGCCTGTTCATGGGTGGTCTGTTCGCGGGGGAGCACCAGTGCAATGTGTGGGTGAACAGGTCGTTTCCTACCAGCACCAGGCTTTTGGGGTGTATCCCTGAGAGCTGCAGCCTGAGCACACCTTTGCTCCCACCTGCGTTGTCCCCTGGGAGCGGGCAAGGACCTCGTTGGCGACTCGATTGATGCCAGTGGCGCCCCAGCAGTTGACGTCCACCGAGGAAGCTTTCCCAGTCATCACGATGCCTACTGCTCTTACTTTCAAAAATGTTCATAACTGAAATTCAGCTTGGAATAAGTGAGGGTCTC
This sequence comes from Dromas ardeola, assembly GCA_013398915.1. Lineage (NCBI taxonomy): Eukaryota > Metazoa > Chordata > Aves > Charadriiformes > Dromadidae > Dromas > Dromas ardeola. Next base: position 275,735 of record VYZM01016307.1, on the reverse strand, counting down.
TGATTTATAAAAGGGAGAGCTGCTATTTTCCACTGTAAACCTACCTCCTAGTCATTTTTGGTGCTCTGTCACAGTGAGAAGATGTACAAGATCGAGTTCCTAACTGGTGACTGACACAGTGATACTTTTTGTGTGCGTGTGTGTGCGTACTCTTAATGTTTTCCCCTCCAGTACCACTAGTCATAAAAACTTGGTGAATATAAGAAATGTGTAAAGCTGCAGTTGTTATATCTTCTTTCCATCAACCCATTTTCTGTATAAAAGAGGTCAAATCACATTAGGTTTTTGCCATTGAGATCCCAGGGCTTCAGAGCAATGTGAATCTGTTCAATGGAAAATTAAACTAATGTGTGCTTATATTAATGCACTAAAAACTGCACTGATTTTTCTTTTTCTTTTTTTTTCTTTCTTCTTTTTTTTTTCTTTCTTTTGCATTAGTTTAGAGAAGTTAATTATCTAACCATAAAAGTGCACGGTAAAAGATCATGAATGGAAAATGATTACTCATTTAAACATTTTGTTGGACAGCGAGTTACACAAAAAGAAGAGCTTGTTGCTTCAGAGTTACTGTCTTGCTCCTCACTTGGGTATTAAATGCATTCAAATTTATACTAGCCAGCTCTTTGGTGTGCAATTTGTGTGCGTGTTGATAGGGTTTCAAAAAGTGTTGTGTTTTTGTTTTTTTTTTTTTAAACCCTCCGGGGACTTTTTATGTGCAAGCCAAGTGCTTCTGCACGCATGATAGAGCAATTTCTTCGCTCTGGAAAGTGCTGCTAGATAGAAATACAATAGCAGAGCAAACACTGAGTTCCTCAGAATTGTTACTTGTTCAAATAAGGATACCGTAACAAAATCTTACACGGGGTCAAAAGTGCTCGCCTCTCTACTGATGAGATCTCTCTCAATAAATTTTGGCGGGTTTCCAAACAGAGGGCATAGTTTATTGAAAGTTGGTGCACAGGGTAGAGAATAAGCTTATATACACTCCTGAATTGGAAAATCACTTCATTTAAACCTTAAATCTGTTACTAAGTATTTTTTTTAATGATTTAGGGCTTGTTCCCTAGCTAGAAATAGATCGGCAGCGTTTTACTTTGGTCAAAGGACTCGTACTGATTTACCCTCTTGGAAAATCTGAAGCTTGATGGAGATGTTTCGGGGTCTTTTTGAAAGTTTAGCACTTTGTCTCATTGGAATTGTTTCTTGCGGTGCCAGCAGAGCCTGGAGAGTAAAGGTGCATAAATATACACACACACGCATTCTTAGAAGACTAGGTTATTCATACAGTATACTATTATACAAAAGTCTATCATGAAAACTTGAACTCAAGCTAAGCATGTACATGTATATGCAGTGCCCATTTCAAGAGCAAATTCACAGCACATACTGATTTTAAGAGGATTAATAATCTATGAATAATACATATCCAAGATACATAACAGCAGTGTGGGTTTGGAAATGGAGAAAACTTTGGCCAAAGGTGGAGACTGTGTGTCCACACTGAACATGGACACACTGGGGCAGATCTTCTGACAGTGCAAACCAGCATGAGGTCTTTTGGCTTTGGAAAAGGAATAGTGATATAAAACAATGGAGCATCTAGTTCAATCCGTATAGCATACAGATCTATTACTATTGCCTATAAGTAACAATTTCATACTAGCATTTAAACTACTGCTCCCTTCTTAAACCGTATGCTAATTTTCTTAAAGAGATGTCTAATTGCTCTCTTTATATGCAGCTCCAAGTCAAAAGCTTAATTTATCCCTCCAGTTGGATAATTAAATCATACAATGTTCATCTCTTGTGACTCTTCCTGTCCCAGAAATCTTAAATTCTTCTTCTCTAGCTGTCTTCCACAGAGCACAGCTCCTGACAAAGCCTTCACCTTTAATTTACTTGCGCCAGTAAGACAGCAGTTTGTCTCAATTCAGAAGCGAGGCTTCATTTTCCTTTCCTTGAGTTTCACTGCGTATTTCTTTTCCTAGAAAAGAAACCCCAGCTCCCCCACACGTACCTTCTTCAGGCATTACAAAACAGAATTATCTGGGGTTTTGTTTTTTTTTCCCTGTGACCTGATTTTGCAAACCTGCAAGTACTCCCATTTAAACTAGCAGCCTGGCTTGCATGGGGATGGTTTGGGGAATGGGCTAAATCCAAAAATGCAATTTCTGTGTAGTGCAGTATGAGCATTACAGTTTGGGGCAGTTAGAGCTAGAGCTCCAAGGGTGAAGCTCCTGCACGGAAACAGATGATGATGATGCTTTGCTGCAGGGAAGTCCTGGGAGCCACCGATGCAGAGTCCCCCACAGCAGCAGGCTGCAGAACCATAGACTTGTATTGGAAAATAAATTGAAGGTCTAGGAGAGTTCACACTTGGTGAGGCACTTCTATTAGAATTCCGTCCTTTGTGAGGTTCAACCTCCTTACTTCATTTCTTTTCTTCAAAATAAGAAGTTTTGAAAGCTCAGCTGTGGATTGAGTACATCTGAGTGCGAGCAGTCCTGCTAAAGTCAGGATGACCATGCACATGCTAAAAATGAAGACCACCAAGTCAGCCTTTCTCAGATAAGAAAGCCTTGCATCTGATAAGAGGGATCGCTGAAGGGCTTTCCTGTGGTGTGCTTGTGGGGTTATAAGAGATGGTGGGACAGTTAGTTTGCAAAGTGGCAACTCTGGTGTTGAAACGTTGGTTCTGATATTATTTCTTGGGTCTAACAATGCCTATACCTGCAATCGCGTTAACTTTGCTTGGCCATTATGCTCTCGGTGGAACCGCTGTGTTGGTGCACGTTAAGGCAAAGGTTTGGTGAAGTAAGAGAAGCTGACCCTAAAAAAGCTAGCTAAGGGCTGGCTTTGTGCTGTGCTTTGTGTTAGGGTACCGGCTCGCTTCTGAGGTTTCACAGCGTAGCGTGTCTACCAGCAATGCTGACTGTTCTTTACTGGAACTGCAGATCAGCACCTCATACTTCACCCATTGATTTTTAAACGCTTCATGTTTTCCAGTACATTTCATTCATGTCACTATTCAACATCGGTATTTAAACATCGTTTAAAATGACTACGCTGGTTTAGCAGGTGCTGAGACGCTGCTCGCCCTCCTTTCCCATCTTCCCCAGTATCGACCCTGTAGGATCTTCTGTCTCTGCTGTCTCCCTCCCTCCTGACTCAGGGTGATCCCTCAGGAGTTCCTGGTGGAAAAGCTGAGACGTCCTAGAATTTAAATTAAACGTGCTTTGTACCCAAATGTACTCAAAGTGCGTTTATTTTGGGTCACGCAGCAATCTGTCTTGCGGTGCAGCACCTTGTTGAAAGAAGCCATCAGTGCTCGTGATGGCATTTGTAGCTTTGGCTCTTGCTAATAAAGCCCCTGCCGGCTTTTGGGCTTAAATGGGGGCCACCGAAGTGATCGAAATTTCACTCTCCCTGCAGCTGGCTGGAGGGCAGAGGTGGGAGGTGTCATAACTACGGGTATTTTCCCTTCTATTTGATTTTGAAATAGCTTATTTGTCAGATTTTGGGTAATGGTCTTTGCTTGTGCAGAGGTTGTGGGTCCTTAAGTGGGCAGGTTTGAGTGCAAATAGTTGGTTTGCAGGAAGGTAGGCTCCTTTTTGTCTTGCGGTCAGGTGGCCTGGTATCAATGTAGGCATTCTTTAAACGTCACTAATGCTTCTTTAAGTGTTGTTTCATTTAAAACTTGTAGAAGAGTGATGCTTGAAGAACAGACTGTAGTTGAAAGAAGGGGCTGAACTGCCTGAACTAGTTTCCAGAATAGTGCACTACATGCTGTGGGTCAGCTTTAGTATCTACAAGTAGTTTTTTTTTTTTTGGTGTGCGTGTTAGTGTCAAGACAGCAAGGAGCCACGCAGGAGGAAGCACTGTGATACCGGGGCAGAGATTTTGTCAGAGGTCTTGTGTGCATCTTTGAAAGGTCTGCTCCTGAGACTGCCCAGATTGCTGAAGGTGCGCGCAGACACAGACAAGGAATCCCTTTGAACACCGACCTTTTGCTTTTCCCTTTTTAGTGATAAAATATTCAAGGGAGCAGAAAGTGACCCATTTTGCGCGCTGCCTGTCAAAGCAAGCAGAGGAAGGAGACTACAGCAAGGGCCCAGGTGGAACCCAGTGAATGCAAATGATTTATGGAGTAGCTGCTTTAAGCATTTCCAATTACTTCTACCATCATCCAGTGGCATCTATTTATGGGTATGAGCTTAAACACGTTGCCTAACGGATGGCGTAGGCAGCTGTGGGGACTGATACACACTCCAGCATCTCTCTCTGTCCCTCTGCTCACCGGGTATTTCCTAGTGTTTTGCCCAGGGAAGAGGCAGCCTGCTGGGCAAGCCCTTTCCTCACAACTAAGCAAGCAAACTTGGGTTCTTGGTGCATCCTGAGTTCAGAAATGCCTTGCCAGCTTTAACAGAGTATTTTTTTCTTGTAGGCTGGAAAGGAAGGCAGTTCACCTGACCTAGCTGCACATGAGCAGGGAAGATGCTTGACGTGGCGGCTGGTTACACAAGCGTGTCCTCTTGATGCCCAGCCCAGAAGTGTCCCTGGGCTCTGCCAGGCTGAGGGGTGTCTGAGCGTTTTCGTGAACCACAGCCACACCACCCCATCGGTGTGGAAAAGTGGCAATGAGAGAGAGAGGAGGCTAACTTACCTAGGCACAGTCGTCTTTAACGGTTTCAAACTGAAGGAGGGTAGATTTAGATTGGATATTAGGAAGAAATTCTTTACTGTGAGGGTGGTGAGACACTGGCACAGGTTGCCCAGAGAAGCTGTGGATGCCCCATCCCTGGAAGTGTTCAAGGCCAGGCCGGATGGGGCTTTGAGCAACCTGGTCTAGTGGGAGGTGTCCCTGCCCGTGGCAGGGGGTTGGAATTAGATGATCTTTAAGGTCCCTTCCAACCCGAACCATTCTATAATTCTATGATTGTATTTCAAAATAGGTGCCTGGGTATGTCTGGTGGTACACAATTCTCCCAGGGACTTCTTTAGAGTAACCTTATGTAAAAGTGAATATTTCATTCCTCCTAGGTGTCAGAGGTTTCATCTGGGGTTAAAACAAACAAAAAAAAAGCCCACAAAACAAACCAAAAAAGGGGGGTATAGGAAACAACCTCATCTTCAAACAGGAGTGAGTCTGCAAAAGGAGGTTAGGTTGAGCTGATAGAGTCCCAAGTTATCAAGAAACACCCAAGCCAAAGGAATCAACCATCAAACCGCCCATCAGCTACACGTTTTAAGCTATTTAAGGGGGGGCTTGGCAGATAGTTCGTGAAGTTGAACAGCTTGGCGCACAATGGAGCTTTTATAGGGCTTCAGCATCAGTAAGCAGCACGTTTTGTAGTCCTGAGAGGCTTGAAGTATTTTTTCCTCCCTAGTACGGCCATACGAAGAACATATGTATTTACAAGTGATAGCAACAGATCAGCTAAAGATAGGACCTTTGGATGTGCCGTAAAGGATGTGACCGGTATTCTGCCTTTATGCCAGAATTCTTGTCCATTTTCAGGAGTGAGAGCTATTTCGGGGCATCTTTTTTATCTCCCCTGCCACTTCTTACCTTTTTCTTTTTTTTTTTTTTTTTATTAAACTGTGTCCTATTTCTGGTTAATGCACGGAAGAGCAAGCATTACACTGATGTTATAGCTCCGATTCCTTAGCGGCATCTTTAGGAAATGAAAAGCGATCAAATTCCCTTGTCAAGGAAGATACTGACTTAGACATCCCTCTTTTCTTAAAAATATTACCTGGAGAGAAAACTTTAAAAACTTTAAAAAAAACCGTGCAACCCAGATAGTAATTATGTGCATTTAAAATATGAGCCAGGACAGTTGGTCGTACAAAACTGTTTGCAAGCAAATAGCCTTCAAAAGACCACTGTACTGTCTTTTCTTCATGGGCACTTAGGTCCTATATCATAACTGATTTTATGAAATACAGTATGGCTGTTAACCAACAGAACTGAACTCTTCAGTTGCTTAGTAACTAATCCAATCCAAGGAGGAAATAAAAATAGCATACATAATTTTAGAACCTTTAGGACCTTTGCCAAGCAAAATATTCTCACTAGCAGCAGTCAGGTTTGTGATTTGAATGGGTTAGCTTAATAGAATAGATTCTATTTGTTTTATGTAGATAAATGGTCCGTGCTTTTCAAATCTGATTAATTACGTATCCGGGCCATTAGGTCTTGTAGCTTCTGTGCTCTTCCACAAGTTTATTTAACTAAAAATATAACATAACTAAGTATAATATAAATAAAAATGGAAAAATGTTTTAGTTGCCGGCTTCTTTTCAGCCTTAATCTGGTTAAAAAGCTGAAGACTGCAGTATAACTCAATAAATCACATTATATTGCCAGGAGGAATGTCATAAGCATCTGCTTAATTCAAGTGTGGGTTTTTTTCCTATGCTCATCTGTAAGGCTTGTTGAGAGGAAAGGGGATATTATTTTTAAAAAAAGATATTGCCACCATTGGTGGCTTATTTAAGCAAGGTAGGAACCTGATACGTTTAGTTTCTCTGAAAATAATTCTTCAGCTGACAGAATATGCCTCCTGTTTTAAAATACATCTTCAAAAATTTAGCATTTGTCTGCATTTTTAGAGGCTTGCTCTGTTTATGCGCATTGCCCGTGCGTTTGACAAGTTTCACAGACAAGAGTTTTGCAAATTACGGCGAGGATCTGCATTTTTTCCCCGCAATTTTATCAGCGTCACCACGGGATGAAGGATTTGCAGGACCGAATCCTAACGTGTGCGAGTAGCATCACCGAAGTCAGCTCTCTTGCCCTTGTTCCTGAATAAGGTAGGCAGTACGGGATCCGATATTCATGTAATGCATGTATTCTGAAGCGGTCACGGTGCGCTGGGTTATCAAAACAGATAGAGCGCTCCTTTTCGCAAAACAATTTGAATACCAAGTTCCGAGTACATGAATTCTGATTTAATTCCCCGCTCCTCTGAACCATGCATTCAGGAAGGTCTCAGGTATTCCTTAATCTCTTTCAGTTCAGTAAGTATTTTAATGTAGGGCGAAAAGCGCTTAGATTCAGTTTCACGTGGCTGGTACATTTTGCTTGAAGAAGAATACATTTTTTTAGACGTCGTGATTCAGCACATTTTTCATTCCACTTTAGGATTACCATCCTGTAGGGTAAAAAGCTAAATATAGCAAATACATGTCTCGCACGGTAGTTTTAATACTTTTTGCTTAATGCATTTTTCGCTGGTGGAGTTTCAGGCGCTGCTATTCTTATTTGCAGCTTTTTAATTTATTAGTACAGCTAACAGGCTCGTCTTGAAGCAAATTAAGATTTTTCATCGCTGTGTGCTGAAAGAAATAGCGTGCCGAATCGAAGAGGAAGTTTCCACTGGAACATGGTCGTAATTCGTTTACGTGCCTGAAACCGGGAGAGGTGTAGCAGGTATGTCTGTGACTGAAGGAATAGAGCCCTGCAAGCCCATCGCGTGGCCCACAGAGATACCAGGGGTGAAATTTCTGGGTGCAGGGCAGGAGATGTGGTGTGGTCCCTCCGTGCTGTCATTTTGGGGTGAAACCAGTAGGAATGGAGCCCTTGTGTGCCTGGAGCTCCTGGTCTTTGCCGCCCTGGCAGCTTGCCTGACCTCAGAGGTCTGCCTCAGCATTTGTATTTTGTTGAGGATAAAAAAAAAAAAAATAATAATGCAAGTGGCATGGCAAAATGCAACTTGATACGCTACTGATTTTTTTTTTTTTTGTCCCTAAAGAAGTTCGGAAAACATTGCGTTAATACAAGGATTTGTGGCCAAAATGTATTATGCAGTTAATTCAAGTAAATTGCAGTTACTCTGTAGCAAATAATTACCACCTGTTTCACATCTGCTTCAAATCCACTCAAAATACAGCAATCTAGTCATCATTCTTGTATTATTTATGTAGTTTTATTATTTGCAGTTAGGCTTCTATTTACCTACCTGATTCACAACAATTTTTTTATGCCTTCTGTACACAGAATGGCAAATTTAATAACCTCCTTTGGATTTATTTATAAAACCTTTCAAAATAACGTTTGTGATGCGTGACAGGGCTCCCGATCCAGCACAGACACTCAGTGGGCCATTTTGTATCGTGAGCTGCGGTTGGGAGAGTTGCCGCTTGCTGCCCTCGGATCTTGATGCCTCCCATTCACCTTCTAAAAAATAGTTAATAGCGTTAACCCGTCACACACGTGGCCTCCCGAGCTTTTTTCAAAGTCATGTTTTGCTGGATTAAGCCTGGGAGATGCTGGTTTGCTTGCTCGAAGCATTGGGATGCTGTGATTTTGGGATGGACAGGGTGGCAAATGAGGGATTTTTAGCAAGAACCTCCTGCAAAGGTGGCCAGGTATGATGGAAATGCAAAGGAAAGCCGGGGTCAAAAAAGCCAAACAGATGCTGCTTTAAAATTCTCAAAACGGTCTGCAAGTGGGGCTAGGACGTTTTGTGCTTTGTGCCGTTCGTTCTTGCTCTCTCTCAGCAAGACGCGCCGCTGTCGTGGTGATTTCTTTCAATATTAACATTTCACAACAAAACGGGGAGTGCGGGAAGGAGGGCAAGGGGTTAATTCCCGGCAGCACATCTAGGCCATCCCCTGAAATCACAGGAGCAAAAGTAGCTGAGCTGTGAATCAGGCCACCCTGCCTCTCCAGGACGGGAATAGCAAGAGTGGGAAATCTTGCCCTCAGCTGTGCTGGCGGCGCAGCGATGCAGAGGAAAGGCGAGGGGAAATACGGCCAGTTACACTCCCCTCCGAGTTTCAGGTCTTTTCCATTACACCCAACTGGTAGGTATGGTTTTGCAGCTCCCATACTGAGAGCAAAACATGATCCCCGCCACACTTCAGGCTGAGTTGGGGTGATTGGCCACCCAAGATGTATTTCTGTGGCAACACCTCCCCTCCCCTTAAATTTTCCACCTTGAGTAGGAATTGTTTTTCCATACCGGCGGCTCCGTTTCGCTTCTGTAGTGCCCTCTTTATGTTCCCCTCGGCTAGAAGCATCCTTGCTCAGTTGTGATGCAGTGCCGGTGCCCAGCGCATGGAGACGAGGGAAATCTGGATGCTCTTTTCCGTTCTGACATGCTTCCTCGGGAGGGGAGGGCAGTGATGGGCTGGGATCTCCAAATGTTTGTTGAAGGGTGGAAAAGAAAAATTAAAGCTAATAAAAGTTGAGCTTGGAGGATTCCAGGGGAATGAGTCACAAATTCAGCAGCGCTATTGCACGTCTTTGTGAGACCTCTCAAAACTGCCTGTCAAAATCTCCCATTAAGGAACATCGCAGATTAGTAATTATGCGCATCTATTAGCTGAGCATCCGTTCTTTCTTTCAAATGCTTTGTGGCAATATCTCTCCAAAGAAGTGCGTATCTCATCTAGGTGTCTGCTAGATGGCCGTAACACCTCCCCAAGGGAGATGCCTCTGATAACACTATATTAAAGGCAGGGCTTGGTTTTTTCTTTTAAACCGCTATCACACAAGCCAGTGCACAAGGAAAGACACCTATTATAATTTTGTAGACAAACGCTAACAAAAGCTGCCTGCACTCATGCACACACAGAGGAGAATTCAATGCTAACATTGTAGGAGGCTGTGATGATGACAGGAGTACTTTTATTGTCAGCTCTGCTGGGGAAGAAAAAAATAAAATACACCCTTATTTGTGCAAATAACTCCAGCTTAGCTTTGTTCCCAAGCATCCTGTTTGCACGTGTGAGTATGTTTTGTCAGCGATGTCTTTAGGTACACATTCTTGTCTTCAGATACTTGTGCTTGTTTGTGTTAAACAGATTAGCGCTATTATAACACACACCCCGACAGAGACATGAATATTGTGTAGTAAGAATCCCCAATACACGGTGGTCTTGATCTTTTGTTGTTTGGGTTGGTTGGTTGTTTTTTCCAAAAAAAAAATGCTTAATTAAACTCTCTTATGCTTAGTTTGCCTGATTATATTCTGTTCGTTAATGGAGAGCAAGTCTGACAAAGAACTAAGAGCAAAACTGGAGGCAGAGGATAATAAAATCCATAGCTATTAATTAAGCTGAAATCCTCGAGCATGCCTCCTTCCAACTTGTTATCTTCCAGACCCTAGATTACTTCATTCTTTTGGTGACTACTGCTAGACAGACACATCCTGTTGTGATAAAGGAGACCAGCTGGGTTTAGGACTGCAGCTTCGTGTTTGTGGTACGACTGACCATATGTGATTCTCTGTCAAGTTTGCAGCTTTAATGGGAAATCTCTGAAGTATTTGCACTTTGATTCATGTTTTTTCACTGGTTTGGTAACAAAAAGAAGGGGCTGGCTTTGTGCAGCTGGCTTGCACCAACGTTAAGTTGCAGTGTGGTCTCTGCAAAGGAAGAGGGAAGCCCTTGCATCCTTAGCCTTAAGAGTTGCTTTGAGATGGGTTTTTGTTTTGATTTGTCCAGGGATGTTTTGGTTTGGGAGGGAGTTGGGGTGGGTGTTAGGAAAAAATAGCTGGGACCAGAAACTGCATTTCATTAGGAGTATAATTTTGAATTCTTATGGTGATCGTTATTTTTACCTGGCTTCAACACAACTGAGTAATTCTGTTAATTGTTATTGTCTTCCTGCCTGCTTTGAGAAACGTGTGTCTCCAGCCTCTGTAGGTCTGCGAACAGAAGGCTAGCTACTTGTGAGAGAAGCATAGCAAACAGCAGATAGAATTTGGAGGAGTTTGGGGTCTTTTCTTCCTAAGAAGGAGCGCTGTCAGACCCCTGGTCAGCTTTTCTGATGTTTCTGATCTCAGCATAATTTGATTTGAAAGTGTGTAAAGGACGTGCTTTCCATCCTTTAATCCGTGTAAGGCTCAACCATGTCTAACCCCCTTTGCTAAAAAGACTGTATTTGTGTAAGGTGACAGACCTGGATTTCTCATTTATGTGTTTTGATGCATTTATGTTGTTCTCTTGCTCGTATGGTAATGGACAGCTGGTATGTCTGGCTGTAAGGAGAAATGGTACATTGTGCAGACCTTGCCCACTAAACACTGCTGGTACGTCTCCATCCTGACCTACGACATCCTTGCTGATCTCTGAGATCCTGTCCTGGATGATGAATATCCTTCCTATCCACTGAAGATGTTGCAGTGTTCCCTTAGGAGAGGCACCGTGCCACAACACTGAAGAAAATCTCAAATTCCTACAGCTTTATTAGACCTTTTGTTAACCTGCCCATCATGTCATGGTGGTTCTCCCTGTCCCTGGACTGTGACTTGTCTGTTAAAGGTATAGTGGACAAGAGTTGCGAGGTCGCTGTGGCATTTTGCAGAGGGCAGGAGGGAGGACCTAGCATTAATACTAGTCTTTAATTTTATTAAAGCAGGGAGATGAGGAGAAGGACTCTCTCTTCAGTCATCAAGGCTGAGAAAATAGTTGCAGCCTGAAGAAAGGTTTGCATTTATTGGTCTTCCAGACTTGAGAGCATTACACATAGGAGCAAAGGACAGTGATGGTCACAGGGATATGGAGGAAATACAAATACGAAAATTCCCTTTCTTTTTCACTCTACGCAAGTTCTATTCAGAACGTGCAGTGAGTTTATTATCATTTCTAATGGGTTACTTTCACCTCCGTTCTGTCTGCTCCTCTGAGCTCTCTGGGCTTCAGACAGAAAAGTCAAATGCCACAGGAAAATATCATCTTCTAAGATTTGCTGCCTGAAGGCAATTGGCGAGGCATCAAACTTCCAAGTCAGCCAAGTGTCTTGAAGTCCCCTGTTAAACAGGCACAGAGAGAAGGCATAGGTTAACGCTCAATACCCAGCCCTGGGTTTACCACTTGCCCTTTAGTCGAATACTACCATGGTTGTATTTTATATTGCCTGCGGCTTGTGGCCAGACTGTATCTTTTCTGCACCTTATCAAACACTGAACGTTTGAACAGCGCCTTAATTTTAGCAATCAGTGTCTGCAAACAGCATCTTTTAAGAGAGGGTGGCAGAAAGGGAGCAACTTAGATTTTTTTTTCACCCTGGACTGTCATAACACAGGGAGCAAGCAAAGCGGGAAAAGCAGGGATCGGCTCCCTCCTCCATCAGTGAGAATGATGCTGAGTAGTGATGGGTTACAAAAGACAGGGGAGGCAAGATGCTTCTTACTGAATTGGTGAATGGAGTTAAATCCAGTTGGTGGCCAGTCACAAGTGCTGTTCCCCAGGGCTCGGCATTGGGCCTGGTTCCCTTTAACATCTTTATCAACAACCGGGACAAGGGGATTGAGTGCACCCTCAGTAAGTTTGCAGATGACGCCAAGTTGGGTGGGAGTGTTGATCTGCTTGAGGGTAGGGTTGCTCTACAAAGAGATCTAGACAGGCTGGATCGATGGGCCAATGGTTTGAGGTTCAACAAGGCCAAGTGCTGGGTCCTGCACTTGGGTCACAACAACCCCATGCAGCGCTACAGGCCAGGGGAAGAGCCAGCCAGTGTGCCCAGGTGGCCAAGAAGGCCAATGACATCCTGGCTTGTATCAGGAATAGCGTGGTGAGCAGGACTAGGGAAGTAATTGTCCCCCCCGTACTCAGCACTGGTGAGGCCCCACTTCGAGTACTGTGTCCCGTTTTGGGCCCCTCACTTGGTACAAGAAAGACACTGAGGTGCTGGAGCGTGTCCAGAGAAGGGCAATGAAGCTGGTGAGGGGTCTGGAGAGCAAGTCTTATGAGGAGCCACTGAGGGAGCTGGGTTGTTAAAGGAGGCTGAGGGGCGACCTTATTGCTCTCTACAACTACCTGAAAGGAGGGTGTAGTGAGGTGGGGGTCGGTCTTTTCTCCCAAGTAACAAGCAATAGGACAAGAAGAAATGGCCTCAAGTTGTGCTAGGGGAGGTTTAGGTTGGATATGAGGAAAAAATTCTTCACCGAAAAGCTTATTGAACATTGGAACAGGCTGCCCAGGGAAGTAGTTGAATCACTGTCCCTGGAGGTATTTAAAAGACAGGTAGACGGGGTGCTTAGGGACATGGTTTAGTGGTGGTTTTGGCAGTGTTAGGTTGATGGTTGGACTCAATGATCCTAAAGATCCCTTCCAACCTTGACAATTCTATGATTCTATGAATTGCTGCACCTTTGCACTTTTCATCCAGGACTTCCGTGATAAAGGTGCGGCAGAGAGGAGGCATCCAAAGAGCGATGCAGGCATCCGAGCCTCTGCTCAGCTCGCGGCTCTGGAAATCCCCATGCTGGTGGTAAGGGAGGGTGCCCTTCGCTGTGACCAGGAAGGAGGAAGAGGCGAGGGGCCGGGTGCCCGAATGCTCCTCCTGACGCGTCCATCATTTCGGGGGAGGTGCCAGCACCATGGGTCCGGGGGCACTGTGGCGCAGGGAGCGGGTGAATAGAGGTGGAAAGATTCAAACCGGTGATTTGTCACTTGGTTTTGCTGGTAATTCCTCCAAACAATGAACAGGCAATCTGGTAATAGGACATAGATTTCCCAGACAATAGCCAGCTTATAATCACATAGATGTGAGTATTTTCCAATAAAGGGTTTCTAAAATGGAGATGTTGGCATCCAATTCTTAATTAAAATCCTATCTATATCTAAGTGAAGGTTGCATTATTTAAATATACCGAAAGAAAATGGTACACTTAAGTATTTTGTGCCGATTGCAGTCCTTTTTCCATTGGGGCAAAACTAATTTTTCTAGAGCTAAAGGATGTTTAAATGAAAAAGGAACAGCACAAAATAAAAATGACCAGCCTCTGTCCCCAAAGAGGCCGTACCGTAGCAGAGCATTTGGCAAGGACCACGTCAATACCTGCTCCAACGGTGGAATGCTGGTGGGCAGAAGGACACTTCCAGGTCTTCACAGGCCCTGCTGATGTGGCTGTAGTGTTGGCAAGCAGGTAGATAATACCACGCCTGCATTTTATTTTAAAGTGCTGTTTTACTTACGCTGTTCTCTACTGTTGTAAATCGGTTTCCTAAAATGTATGGGGTTGGTTTTTTCCTCCTCTCAGACATGTACAGTTCAATACTTCTGAATATTTGATCACATGAGCATTAGACCTTAGTCTCCAAGCCTGTAAAGCAGGTTGTGTGAAGTACCACGCAGTGAGCTCTGTAATGGATTGTAGCAGCCCTGTCCTGCTGCTACTCAGACAACGGGAGAAAGGCTCTGACTCGTCTCAGTATTGTATTCAGCAAGCAAATCTTCATATTATTCCTTTAAATCAAAATAGGCAGTGACACCCTCGACTGGTACGGTGCCTATCAGAAGCGTACGTTTCATCTAAACATGTCTCAGAGACTATTTATTTTCTCATTATAAAGAATATGCTGGCCCAATGTAAATGTCAGTGAGCTCGATGCATTTTGTTCAGTGAAACAGACAGATCTAAAACAGTAGAAGTCCGGTCTGGGTCCTAGGAACTGCTGAAGAGCAGTCACTTTCCCATTATTTTTAAATGCTCTGCCTACTCGTTTGAGTCTCCATCGACCTCGGAAGGGCAGTAACTTTGCACACACCTCTTTTTCCCTGAGAGGGGAAGAAATTATTCTTCATAAAGTAGATGATCTTCGAGGGTTGCGGTGTGGAGTTTTGGTTTTGTTTTTGAACAAACATTTCCTTAGGCTGGATTTTAAACATTGCCATACGTAGTAAGGAAAATGTGATCGAGAGGTCCTTCTGGGACAGATGTGTTGGTGGGAAGGAGTCTCCTCTGCGCAAACAGGGCAGTGTACAAACCGTGTGGTGTTCAGTTTTGTAACCCGTAACACTTAGCGAGAGACAGTAAGGCATGTGGAAGATGAGAAGAAAGCCAAAAAATCCTTTTGAATTTCACCATGATGAAACAAAAGTCCCTCTATCAGGACATCTAAAAGCAATCCTGAGGTCCCCAGTGTTAATGATCAACATTGATTACAAGGTGATTTTTCCAACAGAGAATCAGCTTGCTAAAAAAGCATCTTGCTGTGCATATATAGCACGTACCAGCCTCTATTAAGGGACCAGCTGATTATTATTCTGCTACCAGCTTTTATTTTCTTCTTCTACTCCCTCTCTTGCAGGAAGGCTGCATACAAATATAGCAATCGATTGAGAGGAGATGTTCGTCCTTTACGAGATTAATTACAAACACAGGGATGCTGCGTCTGGCCCGTGTGTATGATTGATCTTGTAGGAGGAAATGCAATAGGAAACTAATGCTTCCTTTTATCCAGTAAGCAAAGTTCAGAGATGTTTACATTCTGCTAGGTAAGCACAGCTGTCTAAAGACGTGGAGACGGATGGACTCTCCTGTCAGCACAAACTCACACCGAGGTAACAGGCTACGCCGTCTCTGCGGACCTCTCTCCAGCCAGGAGGCTTTGGGGCCAGAATCGCTAATTTAGCAAACAGCTTAATTGTTTCCACATTTTAATTAGCAGGGGGGGAGATCCAGGCAGAGCCATTGCGCTCCGAGGGGCAGCGAGGGGAAGGTATGGGTGGACGGCAGCTGGTGGGGCCGCGAGGCGAGGAGGAAGGCTCCTGGTGATGCTGAGCGTGGGGCGGCCGTCGCAGGGCGCAGCTTTTCCGACGTCGCAAGGGTTCTTTCTTTAAAACCTGGCTGGCGTAAGGCGCGATCCGCGTATTCGCTCTCAGTGTAGCGGTGGGAGCATCTGCAAGAAGTGCGGCGCTTAGCTGCCCTTGTTTCTGTTTGTATATAAGTATAATCTTTGCAAGCCCTGGATTTGGCTCAGGGTCCTTCTGGGAAGGTTCGTTTTGTTCTTGGGCACAGGCTGGCACTTGTATTTAGGCTGGGAAACGGTGTCGGAGGTGACGGCTCCAGCTCAGTGACTCAGCCTTCTTCCTCGCTGTGTTTTAAGTAATGGATGTGCTGCTGCTGATACTTAACTCCTGCCAGAGCTGCTGAAATACACAGTGTCTTTAAAATACTGATGCAACGCTGGAATCTCTGCTCAGGCAGAGGAGGAGATCTCCACCTGGGACTGGACTTCTCAAAGGGAAAGAGAAATCAGAGGGAGGAGGAGGAGGAGGAGGGGGGAGCCCAAGCCATAGTACCTTGTAACGGTGTAAAAATGCCCTTCACCTGAGGCAGTAAAGCAGTCAGCTCCAGCAGCGTGTTGACGGAGAATCCTGAAATCGATGCTGCAGTCTGTGTTATGTTTATACAGGCGTAGGCACTGCGCTGATGACGAAGGAGAGAAAGGGCTGTTCCCCGTGTTAAAATAATTAGTGTAATAAATACAGCCTGGTGGAGGAAGTAGGGATCCCTTTGTTCACATCTCACCAAGTCTTGCGGAGCGAAGCTCAGAATTTACTTACCCTTTTATTCTCTGCCTAGAGGTCTTAAGCAGATGCTCGGCTGATGCCAAAATTAACACGCGACGCTGGATCACGGCTGCCTTAGAGCCACGTCGGAGATTTCGGAGGTCTTTTCTTCTTCTTCTTTCTGTCCGTGCAACTCCTGGCTGATAAACGGATCCGTTTGCTGTTCAGCAGTCAGTTTGCGAGGCTTGACAAAGGTTATTGCAATAATTGATGTTCCTCTTCT
The DNA here is from genome assembly GCA_013398915.1 of Dromas ardeola. Lineage (NCBI taxonomy): Eukaryota > Metazoa > Chordata > Aves > Charadriiformes > Dromadidae > Dromas > Dromas ardeola. The sequence goes on along the minus strand of VYZM01016307.1, from coordinate 259,200 downwards.
AATAATTAATGTTAATGAGTCCACTAAACAGTAAACAAGACAACAAAGAACTGTTAATGAGACAGCCTTTACTCATTTGTTTAATCTTTTCGTAAGATAATGGGCGATAAATGTATCGCTATTCAGCCATCTTCAAGTCCTTAATGCGTGGAGAGCGTTTTAAAAAGAGATTTGAGCTGATTTTTTACACTTGTATTTAGTAAATTCAGCTCACTGGGTAGGTGGAGCGCCTGAAAGAATTGGGAGACCTATATAATTAAGTGCCTTGACATTCTGCTTCTGAAGGACATTGGCGGATATCCAAATGCTATGTTCTGCTCTCAAACCATTTAATTGAAACCATACAAAGCCGGGG
>VYZM01016307.1:216569-243390 GCA_013398915.1 Dromas ardeola | reverse complement strand
GGTGGGGGGGGGGGGCGGAACTCACAACTGGGAGTTTGTTCTCTCAAATTAAATTCCCTGCCTATGCGCAATTGCCAGGTAAGAGTGAATTCTGTAGCCCATTTTCAGAGGGGAATAAAACGTGCTGCCTATCAAGCCACCACGGGAGCACATGTAGTATCTACAGTGCTCAACTGCAAGCCTGATGACATCCCAGCTGTGCAGGAACCAGGGACCCCTATAAGCCCATGTTCCTGCCCTCGCCCTGCAGCCCCAGCCCCTTCCCTCGGTCCTTAGGGCAGGCAGCCAGCGGCCAGGTTCTTCCCACAATATTTCAGCTGGTGTCTTTTGGCACATCCTTAATTTTATTTCATGATGGGTGGAGGGAAAATGTCATGGCTTATATTCCTTTGAGTGCTTCCTGCAGCCACTCATTTGCAACAGATGTAAGCACGGAGAGATTTCAGTAAAACTTCTTAGCCACTTATGAAAAACTTCCCAGCCTGATCACGGAGGCACCGAGTTTCATACATCCATGTGCACATCCCTCCTCTTTTCCTGGTCCTCTGCAGGGGCAGAGCCCTCCGGAGTGTCATCGTAACCCTCCCGCAGTCTCTAGGGCTCAGCCACCGACGAGAAGCTGCCTGTAACTTGCCCCGATAAGGCTGGTACCCACTCTCAAACTCTCTTTTCTCCTGTCAGATTTAAGCAGCGTCTTGTCAAATGAATATGTATAGTTGATCACCTGCAAGGGGAGAATAAGGGGCTGAGAAGGAAAAGACATGTCTAGGTTAGTTTTCACAGACTACCATGAAGTGCATGTCAGTGTAACACACGGTGGGACCAGTCCAGGGTGCAAGCCAGCTGTATTCCGGGTCTTCTGAACCTGCAAAGCTGGAAGCATTGTTTTGCAAGATGCTTGAGCCTACCATCATAGGAGATAAAAATGGTTTGGTGCAAATTATGCCCTGTGTTCTCCCTGTTTAAATTGGTTTTTAGTGCAATTCCTACTACAAAGCTGCCTCCAGCCTAACTAGCCAGTGTCCTTTGGTCCAAAGCTGGAGGAGATGTGGTGAAGTAAAGTCTCTGTGCAAGCATCATTTCTAAACTCCTCCCAAGCCCTGCTTTTTGCTCCAGCCACCCAGGAAGCTCCCAGGAGGCAACGTGACCACCTCGGCTCCAATTCACAATTTCTTCAGCAAAAGGCAGAAGAATTATACAGAGTATAGCCACATCCTGTCAGTGTGAGACAACAGAGGATTTCTGTGGAGAGGACCATTGGAGCTTTGATGTAAGGGAACAAGTCCATTCATACATGGGCCGTGAAAATATCAGCTGTATGAACAGTCCTCATCTTCGGTTACATCTACCAAGCCTGTGTGGTCCGGACTTGACCCAGGGGAGGGTCACAGATCTGAACAGTCATACCAGCTGGGCTTGCACAGTCCTCTCCCAAACTAGTCATGGAATCCGTAAAATTTTGCGGGACTAGGCATAACTTGCTGACATATAGCTGGAGATCTTTAACATATTTATACATTTGCAACAGGTCAGAAGTAAAATAGGGCAGACAGATAGATACTAAAACACAAATCTGAGACTTCTCCACTTTTGGGACAGACATTTTCTAAAGACTTATCTGGATGTCTGCACCCACTTGGTACCCGGAATTTCCATATTAACATTTGTAAATGATGCTTTGAAGTGTTCCAGTTCTTTTAGGGCCAAGAGATTTCTCCGAAAGGAAAACCAAGTCAGCTGTGATACACTGCTCTGCCTCTTCCCTTAGCAGCTCCCTGCAGAATCTGGATGTCGCACTGACGGGCAGCTGGTGAATTGCAGGCAGAAGGAACAGCCAGATTTTAAGTAGCATAGGTTGCTGATCCCAGTACACAAAAAGTGGGTGCATGGAGGCACCTAGGATCTAATATGAGGTTAAACTGGGGTCCTAACCTTGCCCAGGCTCACAGCAGAAGCAGGTAATTCAAGGGTTACTGTCAAGAGGCTTTGCTGCACTGACAGAGCAGCTGGGAGGGGGCGAATCTTCCCCTGTGCTGGTTCCTCTGCACAACACAGCATCAGGGTTGCCCAGGTTTGCACTGCATCTCTTAAAGAGATGATAGAAACTGCTCAATTTCTGTTTCTCCGCCCAACCCACAAACCTAAAATAGACTCTGGATAAAGCCATGGCCTCGTGACCCCCTCTTGTGCAGACTGAATTAAAGCTATCGCTGAAGGTGCCCTATTGGCAAAGCTAAATGGCTGTACATGCTGCGTTCGGACAATGCAAAGAACTGATAAAAGGCATTGAACAGCTATAGAATTATTAGAAGATGTCACCTTCTTCTCCACCTGAAGAAGGAGGCATTCAACCAGAGCCTGTTCGTTCCCTGTGACCCAAAAACCAGACGCGGGGCCGCTGACTGAGCAAACCGAGCAGGAGAAGTAGGCAGCAAAGAGGATTTGGAGTGACTGAAGATCAGAACGGATAGAGAGAGATCATAAAATAAATAACGAGATAAGGAGCCAGATGTGATGCAGAGACGTCACGCAGAGCATCAAAATGAGCAATTGCCAGCGGGCAGCATATCCATCACAAAGACACGGTACATCGGAGGAATCTCACAGGTGACCAGGGAAAGCAGAAAAAAAAAGCCCTGCACTGCTACAGGACCCACTCCAGGTAGGGGACTGTCACTCCTCCAGCAGAAGATAGGAGTATAGGTGAGCAAGAGCGGTCTCAGCCTTTTCCTGGGAGTCAGTTAATTTAATGCTGCTCACAGCGTAACTGCTGCAAGAATGCAGAATTCCAAGTGTCAAGTAAGTAAATTTGTATTAAAGTAACTGCAATTATACACAGCCTGCACTCGCTCCCACGGGAGCCTGTGGCAGGTTTGTGATGGACTTCACTTGAAGCAGAATTAGGATGATAATCGATACAAGCACAGCCATCATTTTGCATTTTCTTGTAGCTGCCAAAGCCTACGATAGTAAAAAGCAAAGGGCTTTTTAGATTACAGAGTAAAGGCCTGCAGAGATTTCAGCTACTCTCTGAATAATGGCATGTGATCAAGTCCTTTTGTGAAGAAAAAAAAAAAGAGAATTTCCCGCTACGTGCATGTAATTCCAATGCTGTGATAAGTTATTTGTTTCACCGCTAGTTAGATCACTGCACAGTGTTCAGTGGCACAGAAGGTTTGAGTCAATCAATGCATTTTTCATCTCTCATATAAATACTGGTTTGTGCCTTAACTGTGTTAGCAGCAAATGGATCTCTGGTCTAACAAAAGCAAAACTAATTTTAGTGCCGTGAATAACCCACTGTGCTCAAAAATTATCCACTTCCTTCAATTACACACACAACCAGGTAGCTGAAAAAGTCATTCAATATATTTTGAGTTTGATTGCTTTTTCTTTTAAAAAAAAAAAGTAATACTGGAAAGAACAGCAGTTTGTCCATCCAAATGGTGGGGGGGCCAGAGGGGTTTAATGGGAGGCAACCAGTGCTGCGGGGGGGTACCGAAGGTTGCTCCCTCGGTGCACCTCAGAGAAAGGCTGGCTGAGCACCACTACCACAGAAAAGCTGAGGGCTGCGAGACTGCAGGTGTGATTACACCCATGAGTGGCCAGTGCAAACTATGATCAGTCCTTCCCAGATAACCGTGGCTTATTCCATACTTTTTCTATGAAGATCATGAGGAAAATCCTCATTTGACTGCTGTGCCCGGCTAACCTAAAGAAATAAGAAGTTGTCTAAACAGAATTTATTTTCCAAGCAGATACCTTGACCTGCTTCAGGATGAACCCAGACAATTCCCATGGACCGCACTCAACGTGGACTCACTCACCACCTCCTCCAAAAGCCCAGCCACCTTGGAGCAACCTGATATCCCCAAAAGAAGGAGACGGGAGAAATGGAAGTGGTAAGCACCCGCTGTTTTTCCTGGGACTCTAATTGTCTATTGATGAGACCTCTAGATTTCAGAGGGTACCTACAGAAGCGTAGTGCAAATGACCTGTAAGGAGGCAGAAGCTCCATTTTGCATCCCAAAAGCAGAAACTCATAGATCACTTTGCTCTTGTTTGGGGACAGTGATGTGGCTCACCAGAAAGCTTCAGTGGTTATGACAGAAACACTCAGACAAAAGACAGACAAGAAGAAGAGGCAGCAGTCCCACAGAACAGCCAGACCAAAATGATGCAACCGTCACACGAGTTGCTGCTGGGGGAGCTGGGGCTAAGCTTCCCCGGGTGTCTCTTGGGGTGTGCGCTGCCAGCCCACCGCTGCCTCCTTGAATTCACTTCCGAGCAGGCTCAGGGAGTGCCGGTGTTTCGGGAGGGAGCAATACACAGGGCACACTTTGGCTTTTGGCTGCTCTGAGAGGACCTCAAAGACCTAAAGGAGACTGAAATGGAGAAGAGCCTCTATCCACCGGCAGGGCACATGGACACCCAGCCCCAGCCAGGGTTAAAATCTATCTTGCACAGTGTTGGAATTAGAAAAAAACATACGCAGGTGCACAAAGTGTCTCTTGTAGAGACTGGCCAGAGGTGGTGAGACAGGGAGAGGACAGGGGAGAGATGGTAGGGCAGTGGCAGAGAAAATCCTTACCTTAAGCTGCCACATGGAAGCTGTTCAAAAAGAAGAGAAGGAAGGTAATGATGAAGACATGAGACCTTAGGCAGGGGAATTAGTAGATTTCTTACTTCTGCTGTACGTTGAAGCTCACAGGAGCTGCCAACCTGCTCCCTGCTGCCCGTTGTATGAACAGAGGTGAGAAATCAGGGAGTGGACCTTCATGGTGATGGTTCATGAAGATAGGGAGTGGGAGACAGAAAAGGGGGATCCATCTCCCTGGTTTCTTACCAGTCGCAAAGAAATCAGAAATCACCCTGCCCTCTAACGCGCAAAATCCTTTCACCAGGGAGTGGCAGGATTTCTGCGGTTTTTATAATCTGTGGGTTCCCTGTATAGTCTTGGGGAGATCTAGTCTCCTCTTTCCTAACCTCTTCCCTGCAAAGTCTCCTTCTCCACTGGCTGCAGAGCAAATCCTGCCTCTTCCCCCTGCAGCCCGAGTTAGAGAGGGTCACTGCCCGCTCTGTGCCAGAGGGCAGAACAGGACACATTCCTCCCTTGCTCCTGCACCTTCTAGAATTTCTCCTGGAAAGATGGAGACGGGCAGCAAGAGTTGTCCGTGCTCACTTTTTCTCTGACCCTGTGAGGGTGCAACACTGGGATGCAGGGCTGAGACACTTGCAACTTGTCCTGGACTTTGCTCCTCTGCCAAGAAAATGCCAGAGCCTGGGAAAGTGCACTTTTCTCCACTCCCCGTCTGCTTTCACCTGCATGCAGTCAGGAGGAAGGCTACATCTGAAAAATGGTTGTACAGTTCTCTTAGTAGCAAGTCCTGCTACTATTCAGCATGATCGCTGGGATTAAAAGGATTTCAATTTTCAGCACTTTCCTCTGTGTACACTCTCTTTTGACAATGCAATGTCCTATTGCAGCTATTTCGCAAATCTTTTAGCTATCCGGGAGAGAGGTGTGACGCACAGATTTGGCTATTGCCTTGTGCCCTCAGACTGGGCACGAGGATAAGGGGGGTCATAGCCGATCTCTGCCTTCCCCCCGTTGCCCTGGGGTGAGCCAGATTTAATGCCTGCAGTTTGTTTGATTCATTCACCACATTATCAGCGTAACCCAAGACAACACGGGTGACATTTGTTGTGAGCTGGCCCCTTTTTCATTAAGAATTGGCCTAAATCCACACACATTTAATGGTAATTGCTAGGCAGGCAGCACAGAGCAAATACCTTTTATTTCAAATCCAAGACAAGTCAGTGCTGGCTGATAGTTTGTTGGCGCTTTCCTACATTAATTAAGTACCTCTCATCTAATATTACACGCGGTCTTTCTGAAAAACCTCTAGTGAAAAGTCTATTTGTTAAAAGTGCCAGTTGAAGTCAAAACAACATCCAATATTGCAAATTAGGATTCCAGATTCCAGGATGAGATCTATTAGTCTTTCCCTGTTTAACTAATTAAAAACACGGAGGGACGGAATTTGTTTTGTCATTCTTCTGTCCGTAGGACTCCTTACAGTAGCTAAGAAAAGAAAACAAAATTCCCTTCATTTATCTTAAGATATCGGCTGGCTTACCCATCTGTGAGCAAAGAATGTTTTTGCTTAGCTTGCTTAACTAAATGAATCTTGGTTCACTTGCTTGCAGCTGAAGACAAATTAGGCTGATTATATACGAAAGGGCATACAGTACATCTAGGAATTAAACTGTGACTGGGTATTTAGGATGAATGAAATGAATAGGCAGCAACAGCTTTGCGTTGCTCTGAACAATCAGCAGTCCCCTTCTCCCGCAATCTTTTTAAAGCACTTTCAAAATAATCCTCGATGTCATTCTTGTGTGTAAGTTGCTGGTTTGCAAGTATGGATTTTTAAAGAAACAAAAAAAAAAATCCCCCCACAAACTCTTTTTCCCCCTTTGGCATGGGAAGCATTAGCGAGCTCAGCAGCTCGCTGCGATGCTGCCTTCCGTACCTCGGCTGAGGAATTCCTGCCACGCCACGCTGCCAGGCTGCTCCGCGTACAAATCGCAGGGGCGAGCAATAACATCGCATCCTCCAGCACTTTCTTTCCCGCATCTCTCTGACTCCATAGGATGCCACAGAATGTACACCGAATCTGCTGCGAGGGCCTGACAGGTGGTATTTCACATGCACCGCTCTTGGTGGTACAGGGAGTAGGCTGAAATACCGAGTTCTTCAAGTGTCGATGGTTTTCGGTAATTAGCATATTTCAGCCCAAATCACAAACATCCTCCCTTGAAAAGAATGATAATTGCTGACAAAATCCGTGGCATGCAGTTTCATCAAATGCAAATGTGGGCTAATAAGACAGACAGTAGGCTGCACTAGGAGAATAAAATGCACCATAATTTTGGTAAAAAAGTAATTTTTGCTAACGTTTTGGGCATAATGATTTTTGAGAGGACATTTGTAATTTTAGTGTTGACGTGATAAAAGTGGGGATTTGAAATACAGACAAAAGAAGTCTTATAGGACTGTTCTTGTAGCATACCATTGACATGAGCCCATCCCCTGTACAACAGCTTCTCGTATGGCCATGAAAGATCAATGCATCTCAAACAAACTGGAGCTTTAGGTGTCCAGACCCCCTCTAAAACACACGTCTTCATTTCTGCTATTCCGGATACTTGCAGAGATGCCGGAATTCCAGTTTTGTGCTCTCTCCCCTCAAGTATGGATGAAAAACAGAGATGGAAGACTGGTTGGTTAAGTCAACACAGGCTCAGGTTGGTGCTAGTTCCTTTGCAGTGCTGGTTTTGCAGCTTCATAACCCAAGCACGGGGTCAGGGAGATGTTTGCTCCTGTGATTGATGTCAACAGGGGAAAGGAAAGCAATTCCTCTAGCAACAGAAAACATACATTTCTTGAATAGTGGGTGTTGCCCATATACTGATATCAGAGAAAAACTGAAAGGCAAATATTTGTGCCAGGGCAGGACAAACCTCTCTTGAAAGCAACAGACAGTTTCTGGGAAAGGTGATAGAGGCTTGAACTGGCTGGAACCCTGCTGGGGAAATTCCCAGGGAAATATCTCCAAAGAAAGAACCACACTAAGGCGTTCAGAGCTTTTAACCCAAAAGCTTTTCTACATTTTGATTATCTTAAGAAGAGATGGTCTTGAGAGACACCTTGACTTGTATTTGCAACTACTTGGAACTCCTCATCCATTTGGTATCGCATGCAGATACGCTGCTACCTCTAAGGTGCACAGGTGACTGAAAGACAGAAATACTGAAGTGGTTTTACCCACTATGATACAGGGAGCCCAAGCCAAAGTGAAGACTGTCTTAGTTCACAATTTCAGTTAAAGCCATCTTTTCTTCCCATCGCACGTTTCCAAAATCTAGTTGTTCTTTCCACCTGCACCTGCTTTCCTGCAGCTTGGTGGTCCTCTCTCCCTGCCGGCCCCTGCCTGTACTCCCATGACCACCTTCCCTCCCTGGCAAGCGGTGACCGAGTCGCTGTGGCTGCAATGCCTAAAGCCTCCAACGCCTGTGTGTGTTTTCTGGGTGCCGTTTTAGCAGTATGGATAGTCATGGTGGGCTGGCTCTTCTGCCTTCTCGTTTCAGCCGCTCTAACACACATTCAGGCTATGGAGAAGCAGTAGAGCACTTTCTAGACCACAGGCGCAAGCTTTCTTCTCTTGGTAAAAACACCCCAACTACTGCAGCAACTGCAGACCCAGCCACTCTCTGTCAACGGGAACGTGATTCTCATCTCAGCAAGAAATTAGAACCAAAGTTTTCTCTCAAAGACTTTCTGACTGCAGAAACATGGGAAGCAAATATGACAAGTCAAATCCCCAGCCTGAGATAGCATAGTTGATACAAGGATATGTCTTTTGGTCTGAATTGGATGCTGTCTTATTAAAAGCTGATAGGTGTTCATGAATATAAGGTAGCAGTTTCCTTTTATCTAATGTTTTTGTTTTTCTCTGATATGACAGGCTCCTGTTTTAGTATATAAGCTTGCTTTTGATGTATTGATGCCACAAGAATTTATCAATCATGAGGAAAGCAAGACAAACGATCATAATATTGGGGGGGTTTGTAACACAATTGTTGAGCTTTCATGATATAAGCATCATAGTAAAATGATTAACTACATGCAGCAGTGCACATCCAGCTTGCTTTTGAAAAACCGCATTCCAAACACACACCCATATATTTCTGTAACAGCCATATAAATAGATACGCCGTCATATCCTAATTTACAAAACATACACTACTGGCAATCGGAGAGATAAACCCTTGTCTAACACTGAACAGCTTTGTCTCGTCCCTCACTACAATTCTCTACCAAGTTGAAAAAAATTTTGCATCTACTGCTGAATCCAGGCTCTGAAATCTGAAGACTGTTATATCACCATGCTGTGCAATCACTGAATGCCAGATTAATATATACACAGGCACCATATTATGCTATTATCAGGAGAGCACAAATACGTCTCCTTTCAGATATTATTTATACGGTTTTAGGAAGCTGCATTTCTTTCCAGAAAAGACTGTTTGAGAATTTCCATCTTTATAATACAGTATTGTTACAGGCATCTAAAGGGAAAAAAAACAAATGCAGCAATTTGTTTTATACGTATTTTGTATAGAATGACTAGCTTCTTAAAAATCAGGATGAAGTTACACTCGTCAGAGATGTGAACATTTTGTAAAATAACAGTGCTTGTCTTGGTGTCACGAAGGATGAAATTTAATTAAAATTTTACATTACTGTTGAAATACATCTAATGTAACAAAAAAAAAGAAAATACCCTTAGTAACGTTAATAGCTAGCTTGCTTTAACAGCCATCAATAACTGATCCTCACAATGACTTCATGTGGCACAGAAAGCCGCAGTATCCCCAGAAGTCTACATGCAGGGAAATTTTAAAAAGCAGTCACACAGCGAGAGATAAACCAGGATCAGAACAAAAGTAACCCCAGAAGCTCCATTCTTTTTAGCCCTAGCGGCGTGCCAGCCCTTCCCTCACCCGCAGCATCGACGTTTCCTCGCGGAGCTGCGTCGGCCAGCTCGGCAGCTCGGCGAGCAGGCGCTCTGGGGGCTCGCCATGTGTCGGGAATTTCCTCCTCTTTTCCTCTGGCTGGGCTGCAGCCACAGCGCAGGCAGTGCAGCTTGGGGAGCCGAGGAGGGAGATGCGTTGCAGGGGGCCCGGGGAGGTGGGGAGCACCTGGGACTAAGCCTAGAGACACTGGTCTTCTGCCTCACAGGCGTCTGCAGGAGCTTCTGCAGGGAAAATCCGATTTACAGACAAGCCAGAGAGAGTCCGATTTCTGTAACATGCGAGACCAGGCTACGTGGCATACATGTGAAAATAAACCTGCCTACACGCCATGGAATTGCAGTGTTGATTCAGCTGCATCATTTTCCATTGCTGCTGTATGAAGAATAGCATTTAAAACCTGACATCAGCCCTTTTAGACATAGGGGGCTTCCCCAAACAGATGACTGAACAAATGCCCAGGCAAGAGGTGTAATGAGTATTTTTCAAGAATGCCCATGTCTAGAAAAGACCATAGTGGCCACAATCTTTAAGCAACTCACAAACGACTACTTGTTAATAATATAAGATTTCTCATATAGGGTCTTCCTATCCACTGGAAAAACTGAGGGATTTACAAATGAAATGTATTTTTTAAAAAGGTTAAAACCTGTGGAATTGGCATCACTGAGGCGCGCGGACAAACAGCAGGGAACGATGGTGTCACTAACCAGAAAGACTGGCTGCACCAGCTGCCTGCACCTCCCAGCACATAACTGGGAGGCTTTCCTGGGGGACCAGCTCATGAAATCACCAGCAGGTTCCTCCTGCAACGCATGCAAGAACAACAAAGCCAGAGCTTGGGCTTATTTTGCCTAAAATTTACCTGCATGATGTGCGCTCAGACATGAAGAGACACCGAACCTCTCCTGAGCCCAGCGTCCGTGTGTCCCTAACACTGAGCAGACACGACGCCGATGTGTGAGCCACGGCCAGCAGTTTGTACAAGCCCACCGCAAGGAACAGCGAGCCATCCCGGAATGAATCAGTGCAAAACTTTTCCCAAGATAAAACTGGGTTGACTCCATTTCGGTTTCTTACTTTTCCTCAGTACTTTTTGGTTTTACATACACTGACGTTTCCTGCGTCTGAGTGAGGCTGGACAGAAATGCCAAGCTCTCTCCCACAGAAGCAGGAAAGCACAGACCAGCTCGCAACACCCCTGACCAAATTTGCAGACTCATTCCTTTCCCAAAGCACCTAAAATATTTGGTTGCTAATTCCAAGCTACCCAGCGAGCCCAGCATCCAGGACTTCCTGGAAATGACCAAGCTCTTTAGGATACCCAGCAACCCTCTTTTCTGGGACGTTCAAAAGGTAGGAAAATAAATGTGTCGAAGGTTTTTAAAGGAGTAATTAAGGTGGCAGGAAATGGGAGCCAAAAATGGAGCCTGGACCTACCATCCTCTAATATTTTCCCTTTCATATTATCAAAAGATCAAGTTCTTAAGCCTGCTGAACTCCAATGGCTACGAAAACCTGAGCTCAAACAGAAGCTGCTAATGAGAGGCATTTCCTAAAGCTGCTTTAGCAGGTGTTTCCTGCTGAAACGGGGAGGGTCACGAATGTAAATCTCATTTGGAAAGTTTCTAACCCCGGGGATAATATTCAGTGGTGCTGCCACTCTCGCTGCCATCTGCACTAGAAAGTGGCTCAGGCTGAACTAGATAGCACTTGATCCCACTGAGTGAGCCCAATTGTTTGCATTCTTGCACAAATGTGTGAATGGCAGCCTTCCGGCGAAGCAAATGCTGGGTCTGCTCCCTTCAAAGGCTTTGCCAGTGATCCTTGCCCTGCTGGCTTCATCCTTAATTGGCCTACACGGTGGGGAGCAATTAAAAATAAATGGTAGCTTGCTGCGCTGCTGTAAGAGGAAGTTTTGCAACTCCAGGCATGAGCGCAGCTACCTCAGCCCCCTGCGTACGCACGCACGGGGAGCCGCAAGAGGGAAAGGGGAGAGACCTGGCTACCCTGAGGAAGCGCCAGGGGGAAAAAAAAAATCACATTGTAGGCTGCAATAAATCATCATTAGCCGTACGATTAAAGGTTTGATTCTCTGGGGCAGGAGTGCGCTTTCCCTGGCGTTTCTGCGGAGTGTGGGAGTGGCATTTCCTATTACGCCTGCAGTCCAGAAATGGGGGTTTTCACACCATCTTCACAAGATGGAACGCACACACCCCTTCCATACAGTCTCAATGGGGAGAGCAGAATGCCTTTTATCCACGTGGAAAAATGAGGTTTCTTCAAATGAAGTATCTCATACCAGAAGTTGTAAAACTTGACTTTAATGAAAGACAACTCATCTCGAAGAAAAGCAATGTCCCATAACTGTGTCATCAGACTCTGGAACTTTAATCATAGGGGGGGAATTTTGAACCAGCAATTAACTCGCCATAATCATCTGTATCAAGCAGTGGAGTTTCTCAGATAATTTCCTACTACTTATTAATGAAAGTCCACTAGAAGGATGAACTGAAAATCTCAATCATTTATGGAATTAAAACCTGAATTAAAAATACCAACTTTCGCTACACACCAACCCATATTTCCATGACATTCAGAAGTGGATTAGAGCACAAAAAAGGGGAGCTGAGAAGTACTTGATTTTCCTTCTTTCCCTGAAGACATTTGACATGGAAGGCGTGCATCGCTAGGAAATGGCATGGTGGCACATCTCTTTTGCATCTTAGTGCTTTACTATAAAGCACCTCAATGCTTCCTGTATCAGAAATGTGTGGTACCTTCAGGGGTGTCTCTTCATTTCATGGTGGAATTAAAAGGGACGAAGTCTGCACTGGAAAACCTCCAAGACATCCTTTTCTCTTGTCTCTCTCTGTTGACACTAAATGGAGCTAACAAAAGGCTTTACACAGATGATATCCTGAACAATATGTGATGCAGTTTTTAAGAGCTTACCATCTCTGGAAAAAGCTACCACTCTTTTTAAGCAGATTCTGTGAGCATGGGATAGAGCTAGTGTACGGACACACACTTCGTGTTGCACTCGCTTTTATGCTCAGTGTTTAGAATGAAAATGTAGATGTACTTCTAAAAATTATTTCTCCTGTAGCTAATGTGTGATGTTCCAATGTCTGCAACACATATTGGGAGGGAGGGGGCCAGAAAGGTGTATTTGTTACGTTCCAGCCCAGTTCAACCTCTGTGGTAACAGAGAGTTCCACTCTCCCAGGAAATGACCTACAAGAAGCAGGAGAGAAAAATTTTTTGCAGTAGATTTCGTCTTCAGAGGGGAAAGAGGTTATATAAATCTGATCTCTGCATAGAAACATCTTATGTCTTGTTGTGCAAGGTAGCAAACCATCTGAACTGCATTGACAGCATATGATTTACTCAACTGCTGAACTAGGGCATTTATGTGCAAGCACATACATTTGATATATTGTTTGTAGGCACCTCTGAAATCCACCTTCTCCAAAACCGCAAGATTTCAACAGCAGTAGGATGCTGTGGGGGCTGCAGAGACGCTTTGCATGTTCTCTCCATAGACGGTTGGAGAAGATAACATAATCTGTAATTCTTCAACAAAGTAACGTCACTCATCTAAGGCACTTTCCTTTTAGTCCATTAATTTGCGATACAGTTTCTAAAAAAGAAAAAGTTCGAAACGATGCAAATCTCTCTAAACCAGTTCTGATCAGAGAAACAGTGAGGGGCCAGTTGCTTAGTGATAATCACAAAGGCGGGGAAGAAAATACTGCAAGCCCAGCTATATCTGCACAGTCAACATGACGAAAAGGCCATGGCCTTGCAAGGGAAACAACACTGAGCTGCTTTGTTGTGTTGCTTGTGAAGATTTCTCATGTACTCATTCTACTTCATTACACTCAACATTGGTAATCAGGTCTTTTGACTCCAGGGTTAAAAATTTCCTACTAAATAATGTTAAGAGTTCTAATATATTGCTACTATGACCTTTGTAATAAAGTCTTTAAAAATCAGGTGGTATTTCAAAGCACAGGATAATCCATAGCATTTCGCATATACTTTGCATTCCTCTTTCATACTTACAAAACAGCATTTAAGCACTATGAAGTGTGTTTAGAAGAGGCACAAAACATGCCAATGATATGAAAACTGCCCTAAAAAGTTTGTCTGCTCAGAGATAATTAGAAAAATCCTGTGGGAAGAAATTAATACTAAAAAATTGCCATTGCTAGGGCTTTATCAGCCATAAGATGACTTTGTGGGGTCCCTTCCCCATTTCTCAGGAACCTTGACCCCCTCCCTATAAGTTACTCCATGGGCCACAGGCAACCATTCCTCCACGAGGCAGGAGGACATCAGCAAAATTGTTTCTGACTGCTGCCAGTGTCTTCCTGTTCAAGAAACGCAAGTCAGAGCTTAGTGAACACTCACATTTTTTAGTGTTGATTCCTGAGTACAGTGCTTGCAACTACAATAGCAAAAATGTGATTTTGTAAAACAAATATAACAACTGCAGTGTTGCTTAGCTAACTGCTAAGTGCTTTTCATACTTACAAATCACTCCAAAATAGCAGAGTCTGAGGTGATCCAAAGATATTTTTTTTCTTTTTTTTTACCAAAAGGCTCAATAATTCTTTAATTAAGTGTGGAAGAGAAGCACTGCCCTGGCACATCTAAAAGGACTAATGAATTGAGGATGCACATTGTTTCTAGCCCCAGAAGTATGCTGTATATTTATACAAATTATGCAGTCCTTGAGACAATACAATACAAAGCCAATTGTGCAAATGAACTAAAGAATAATGCAAACGTAACGAAACGCCGCAACGGGAAATTCAGATTGTGCAGCACCTCTGCATGTATGTAAACAGACCACTTCCACATTGCACGATGGCAATTTCCAGTGTCCTGGGGATCCCTTTCCCTCAATAAATGTTGCGTCTCAAATTGTGTATCACAAACTGCTGGACAAGGAGCAGTCGTAGGCTCATCCCTCGCTCATGGCCACCAGCGCAGCACCATCTGCTGGGAACACACACACTTTGGACAAATCTTTCCAGCACGAGCATTTGTCACCACCCGTCTTCCTGAACACCAGATGCCCTGAAAATGTCCACCTCTCTGGTTCTTTGCCTTTTTCAGCAAAGATGAAGTGATTAATCACTGCAAGTCAATCAGATTGTTACTTGAGCAATTGGCAGCTCGGAGGACTTGGCAAAAAGCACGGTACAGCCTGCAGAAAGTTTGCGTTTTAAGGTCCTACCCAAGAAGTCATTTTGATACGGTGGCCTCTAATCTCTGCGGAATAACTACACGGGCAGGCATTTTCAGGAGACTGGGAAGGGCTAGTGATGCCAAAATGAATCTGGTAACCTGAGTCAGGGCCCCTTGGACTGTGCAATGGTTTTGGGTGTTCAACCCTTCCAAAGAGACTGGTTTCAGACATTCAAATGTGAGACAGAAAAGGCAAGGGTTAATTCATCAGAAGGTGGTGCTAGGTGAGAGATCTAAGCTAGTGAGCATAGCACTGACTGTGTTATTTTGCCAGTGTTAAATCTGTGGAAGAATTAGTCACATTTCCACAGTCAAAACTAAGCTTCATTATAAAGTAGGACATGAACATCTTCATTAGCTATGAAAAACACCATGCATCCTCCCCACATTAACAGCAAGAGCCAGCTGGAAAATTTTGGCAGGCTTTTTTTTTCTCTCAGAAATTTTTTACTGCTCAGAAAAACATCCATTAGAGGAGTCTGAACCTTTGATGGAAATCGGAAAGCTTTCACCCTTAAAGGGTACTCCAGGACAGAATTTCTGCACCCTCAGAAGGGGCTGGTTAGGGGTATGGGCAACACGCTGAGACAACCATAGTGCTGCTGCTGCTGCTGCTGCAAGAAATGCCTCAATTTGTCCTTCCTCAGGGATCTCCTCACCCCATCCCGCTGTATGACACAGGCAGGGCCAGAAAGACGTTACTGAAAAATATCCAAACTTTTTTGATTGAAAAATGCTCTATTCAGTGAGACTCCCAAGGCTTTTGTGGTTTTGAGGTGGTTTTGGTCGGGTTTTTTTTTGGCAAAACCTTAATTCTTGGATCTCCTTTAAAAGCAAAACAAAACCTCCAAGAGCCAAGGATCTCTTAGAAAGATGTAGGTAAGGGTGAGTTGAACTAAATGATGTTACCTTAAGGGATAAACTTTACACTGACTAAAAAACCTAGGAAAGACCCCCAGGAATCCCTGACAGAGTTGTAGGTGTTATTCAGGATCAGCTAACCAGTTGTGCGTGCCGTAAGGTTGTTCACGATGACAACATACATCAGAGAGTTAGAGACCAGATGCATTTAGGAGAGCCAGTTCATCTAGTTTGTTAAAGAAATCCTTTTCCACTCTTATTGGTAATCCCAGTGGACTGAGTTAGCACAGGCAAATCTGCTTGTCTGTTCAGACTTTCAGCAAGAACTAACTTTTTATGCACTGAGAATATCATCATAGATTAACAATCAAGAAAGGGGCATCCATTATGTTTTTCAAATAAACTCTTCCTATTCACAGTTATTAAGGTATCAAAATATTACTAGGTTTTCATCACTATTTGCTTACAGCTTTGCAAATTCACTATGCCGCTGTGCCATGTGCCCCACAATGTTATTTGCAAGCAGAGCAGCCATCCACTCCCGAAAAATCCAATCTACTACCCACAACCTATATTTCTCCTAAAACGTTTTATGATTCTGGAAAACAACTTCTATCATGAGAATTTCATAAAATAGCAGGGAAAACTGAGCACATATATCTATATAAATATCTAAGTGTAACAACCTCTGGCACTTTAATTCAACATCGTTTAGTTTCCTCCTCATAAAAATGGTTCCATTTCACAAAAGGTACATTTTGACATAAAGATTACTATAGTTTGAATAATCGGAATGACATTCCTGATTAATTCTTTTCCCAACTACTTTTAGTAACAAAAAATGAACAGGAGGGAAGGTCACTGTGACCAACAGTGTTCTCCAAATCCAGCTGGAGACTGCTAGCAGTCGCTATTTACAGTTTTAGTAGACAAATCCACAAGCTCCAAATATTTTTCAAGTGCTAAATCACTTAGTCGGTATTTAAAGGCCATATATGATAAAATTCCTCGTTCAGTTGCCCCTGCAAATGTTACTGCTGTTATCTCATGTGTACAGCGCACAGCGGCAACTTGCAGGGTCCACCAGCTGGTGCCTCACTCTGCGAGTCAAAGACACCCAGAATAATGGTCCCTGCAGACCCAAAAGTCTGCAATTTCAAAGGCAAGTCTCCCCAAAAGGGTGACATAAATAAGGCGTTATATGAGAGGGGATAATAAAAACGTATAGGTTGTGCGTTCTAGTGAATGCTATTGCAGTGTATACAATTCCTTTTCAGAACAGTATCTCTGAATCTCCACCTGACTAATGATGCGTGCTGGTTTAGTTTGCTTTTATTTCACATAGGCTATGTACTAATTCATATTATATAGCTTGAAGCCTTTGTGCATGGTGAAGCAGCAAGCAGAGGAGGGAAAAGAAATGGCAGCCTCCTCAAAGAACATGCCACTATTTCTCTCTCTCCAAAGTCTCCTGCTTCTCCGTTTTCTTCTTCTCCCAAAAGGCAGAGGTTTGTACGTGCCTGAAGTCTGACCTTGGTGGCAGAGCACAAACTCCAGCTCATGGGACCAGCACGTGCTGGTCAAGGAGGTTACCTGTCACTCCGAAAGAGGACAACAGATACAAAACCCGAGGTGAGGGTTCAAGCATACCACTTCTGGCATGGAGGGATTTGTGGAGGGCATGGATACTATTCTTCCTTCACACTGGGGTGTGCCCTTAGCATCTACTCACACATCAAAGAGGAAGACATAGGTATCAGGGAAATTGGCTGGCCATCGATTTCAAATGACTTTCCGGCCATCTTTAAATCCTTACATCGCTTTATTGAGAGAAAAACATGGCCAAATGCCAGGAGCGTGGGCAGCCATTCAAAATGAAGGGTCAGCTAAAACATCGGCTAAGACTCCAAAGCCCGAGGCCAGCTCTGCTCAGAAGCCAGAGCAGAGCTTCCTAGCAGCCCCAGGCTAGTGCCAGAGGGCTGCGCCTGCCAGAAACACATGCCGGAGGGTCCTGCCTCATTTTTACATTTTAGCAACACTTGTGTTGGTTTTTGTCCTGCTAGTAATATCCAGTTGAAACCAACTGAAATGACAGTCTCTGCCCAGCTCAGGACTGCTGGGGACAAAAGGGCACACTGGAGCGTGAGGGTGTTCTACGAAGAGATTGGGCAGCGACTTGCACGGGACCATTTCATTGCTATTTCTCTGGAGTTAATCAATACTAATAAAAACCCATTGCAGAGCTCTATGCAACCCCATGCGTGGCCTCTTGGCAGTGCGGTACGTCCAGCAGCACCGACAAATTCCAATGCGGAAGTATGGACTCAGCACAGCCTCTGAACTTCCTTCAATAACTTCCTTACAGTAACTTCATTCCCATCTTACTCCACAGAAAGATTTATTTAGGCAAAGAGAAGAGGAGGATGAGGGTATCAGAAAACAGGTCCCTGAAAAAGCAGCATCAAAAATAAATGCTGTACGTAGTGCTCAACTTTTTTAATGAGGCAGCAATTTGTTAATTCATCTTTCTGTTTTAATAAATACAGCCTATAAAGTAAGGGAAGATACTATATTCACCAAAGTCTGTAACTACACCAAAGGAAAGATGTTAGTTAAAAATACCCAAACAGATTCCTGATTGGAAATAATTATTTGTCTTTGGTTACATCTTTTAATTTCCTCAATGGCCAGGAACAACAAGATAACACCCCCTCAGGAAGACCACAATATAGATTTATGTGAGAAACCGCCACCTGAAGATGAAATGTAAATGGTATGGGATGGTGGGGAGAAGACAAGGTACCAAGTGCACCCTGTGCCACGGGTAGAGGTTTCAGTTCAGCATTTGTCTAGCCCTGATCACCTGAATCCCTGAAGGCGTCATTCCTAGCCCACATAAGGCAACTGACTGATTTCACTTGTCCCTTTTCAGACTGTCGAATGTGCAAAATGAATACAAATTATTACCTGGCTCTTTTCAAGGTTCAAAACAGAACAGGAAACTCAAACATAGGCTGCAAAGATAAACAACTATTTGCATCTTTACAAGAGCAACTGATATACTTTAAATGTAAATAAAGATAACATTTATTTACATTTCTTTATAGTTCTATTACACAACATAAACTATATATAAAAATGATTTTGCTGTGAATTCAAATGGACCAAGGAAGAGGGTCATTTATTGGTACAGTCCTGAAAAGTCATTCAGACGCATCATGTATGGAAACATATTTATCCACATATGGATTAATACCGCTTTGCAGCTACTCGCCCACGTGCCTCAACTTTAGGGAAACCCTCAGGAACAACATTTAGGGCCTTCTGGTCATGAAGCTCTGCTAGCAAGTATAATTCCCATGGAAACTCTCTCTCTAGCAGGTCTTCTCATAAGCAAGATGTCCCCTGGCAGCAAGTCCTGCCTGAAACCCTGTTCAAGAGCTCTGTGAGCAGTAGGACAAGAAGACCTGCTATCTGAAATTTCGCTTTCCTGTGGATTCTCTGATGCTTAATAAAGGCTGAGCCTTTTTTTCCATGGATGATTTCTCACCTACTTTGATGTCTATCTTCATGAAATATGTTGAAACTTAATAGCTCTGTGGTCTCTGTCCCACGACAGTCAAATTTAGATGAAATCCCCCTTAATCAGAGGCCAGGAAGGAATGACTGACATAAGCAGGCACACATACGGGGAGTGCAACACCGTCACTGCAGCCAAGAAGGAAATAGCTGCCTTGCTGTTCTGATCTGGCTGTTGAACGGTGACACCAACATTGCTATTAATTGAGAATTATTACTTATTGCCAGACTTATTACAGGTGAGTAAGCTTTTGAAAGAGAGGCTCCTGAGGTGCAAGGAAGGTACTTCTGCACAGATAACAGTAACATCAGAAAAGATGTACTCTTCTTGACTTCTGCACCCTACGCCATGCGAATGTGTAACCTCACTTCTCACCTGATCGTCACAATATGATTAATGCAAAGCACTCCAATTCTCATGTTGAGCAACATGCCAAATAAGCAGTGAAACTACAGTTTTAATTATCGTGAGTAAAAGTCTTTAAAACATCCACGTACAGTCTCTGCCCAGAAAGTATTATGAAACTAGCACTTGAGGTGGCTCATTCAACCATCCTCAGCTGACTGGCCTGGGTAACAGGAATGTAATTACTTACTTCAGGATTCTACCAATGTAATAGTAATACTAATGTTATTCAGAAAGCCTACACTGGAGTCATGACTCATATTGGGGTTTCAGAGCTGTTGTGAGTATCCTATCATTAAAGGGGATTTTCTTTATTGAGCCAAAGGAATTGCTCTAGAAAGTGGCAAGGCTGAAGGACAGCAAATAATTCCTCTTTTAACAGTGAATCATCTAATTTCTTCAGCAATTACATATTTCTCTACCCCTGACAAGTATAGGGACATTCTGATCGGCTCTCTGCAGTCACAGAGTTGCTGTCTGGGGAACATTGATTCCAGCAATAATGCTTTCCATAATTACTTACACGCTCAGTCTGACCCACCTGATTACAGCCAAGCAGAATAGTGGACACACTTGCATTTAACACAGTGTGGAACCTGGGCAATCACAAACACATCAACAATCCTCTTGCTGATTAGAAAAATATTTATCTAGTGAAGAGATGAAAAAGAAATTATCTGTCCCAAAATGCTGGTTAAGCAGCAGAGCATACAGGCAAGGAGTATTTAGATTTTAAAGGTACCCATCTTCTCATAGGCAGAATACAAATAGCTGAGATACCACTTAGAGGTTATGACCCAGTCACTCATCTCACCAAAGTCTGAAGACATGCAAGTGATGTCATCATTAACTGAAGAATTTATGCTGGATACAACTCCCTGATGAATGGGTGCCTTGCTTTGACTTAGCATCAATGAATTTTATCTCAAACCCTCACAACAGCACCTAGTATGTGCTTGTTTTATCTGAAGATAATTTTTGTTGTTTTCAAATAGCATAATTAATTACATACAAGGAAGTAAGCAGAAGTATGAAAGCAAAACTAGGTAAATCTCTGGTCTCCTCTCCCTTACCCTACGCAGCACGTTGTTGCATACATGAACCAACAATGTCCACTTTCACGCAACTTTTGGAGTACTGCCTCCAGCTTTGTAGTCCTCAGCACAAGGACATGGACCTGTTGGAGCAGGTCCAGCGGAGAGCCACGAAGATGATCCGAGGGCTGGAGCACCTCTCCTGTGAGGACAGGCTGAGAGAGTTGGGGTTGTTCATCCCGGAGAAAAGAAGGCTCTGGGGAGACCTTACAGCGGCCTTCCAGTATCTGAAGGGGGCCTACAAGAAAGCTGAAGAGGGACTTTTTACAAGGGGGTGTAGTGACAGGACAAGGGGTAATGGCTTCAAACTGGCAGAGGGTTGATTTAGATTAGGGGTTAGGAAGAAATTTTTCACTCTGAGGGTGGGGAGGCACTGGAACAGGTTGCCCAAGGAAGTTGTGGATGCCCCATCCCTGGAAGCATTCAGGTCCAGGCTGGAAGGGGCTTTGAGCAGCCTGGTCTAGTAGGAGGTGTCCCTGCTCAGGGCAGGGGGGGCGGTGGGGCTGGACCTAGATGATCTCTAAGGTCCCTTCCAACCTAAACCATTCTATGATTCCCACAGATTACCCTGGATATGACAATGGGAAAATGTTCAGTTGGTAAAGTCAGCATATGTTTTAAAACAGCTGTATGCTGCTTTGGTTAGGGGAAGGTTTATTGTCAGTCCATTGCTCAATACAGTCAGCATGGCTGAAATTATGTTTCATCAACTGTAAAAGGTACTTTCATTGCTAGAGAGTAATACTGTCTCAAAGAAAAACAAGAGGTAAGCAGCAGCCATTTCCTAGATTTGCAGCTCTAAAAAACTCACATTCAAGTTCTGAAAACATACAGTAACTGCAAATACACTCCTCAGGTTCAAAACGATATATATACAAACTATATAATATATTGGGGGATGTGGAGTCATCTGATGCTTATGGATGAATCACCCAAGGAAGAAAAGATATAGCAAGCTGTTCTGAGGCTCCACACTTTGTGTGTCAGCCACCTTGACACTACTAAGCAGACAGAGATGTAAGGCCTTAATGATGACCGTAGTACAAGAAATTGAACCTAGGAGCCAGTCACTGTTCAATACCCACCAGCAGGATTAATTGGGATTCAGATTTGGATTCTAGTTTGCGATTGATCACTGTCACCATTCAAAGTCCAAGGCGCTCTCTACTTTTCCTTGGAGCACTGCTGAAGATGATCCTCCAGGTTTCTTCAGTCGGTCTGAACCACAGAGAAGTTTCCCATTACTGTGTTTTGTCTTCACCTCTCCTTTCTTTTTTTAAGGGCAATTTTCTGAAGCAATTTGACATTTTTTTGGTCTGATTTCTGTCTAGCACTGTTTTTCCCCGTTTATCCATTTTACTACATTCTGTCTCGCCTTACCCCACCCCTACTGTTTCTAATCCTGTGCCTTTTCTAGCTCTGATTTACTCAACTTCTATTTCTTCTTTTTCTTTCTTTTTTAATTTTCTCATTTAAAAATCACATTTCATAATCCTTTTTGGCAGTGGGATAGAGGTGTCATATACTTGCTGGTGTGCAGATGCTTTCCTCAAAAGACCAACATCTTTTTCATCCAGACACTAAAAGAAGCTGGTTCTAAAGGCAAATTTAGATGGTTACGTACTATCTAGTTAAAGCAAAGATACGCTTTATTTAGAGAATTTTAAAATAAATTAAGACTTAATGTGTAGTCTCCTATTTGACTAGTTAATTCCTCTACTGCATCTGTATTTTTTGAATCTCAAATTTCAGCTTTTTTTTAAATTCAGTTTATTTCTTAAACTCCTAGCAGTGGAAGTTTTAAAAAGAGCCATAAATGAAACAGAATAAAACGAAATACGAGCCTAACACAGGAGTTCCCTTGTGGAACCTTAAAACCAATTAGTGCCACTTTGTGTAAGGTTCAGATCAGATGTGATCATCTGGAAAGCTGGTCTTCCAGAATAAATGTCAAACAACGTGATTACCAAAAAAAGGCAAATGGTATAGATGACTTTCAAGCTTTCCAAAGCTCAGTGTGAGAGGTCCTTATCCCTCCTATGACTATCCTTTGACAGAAACTGAAGAAGCACAAAATGTGCCAGAGGGAAACACTGATTCCACACAATCAATAATTTTGATTTTCACACTGTCACAATTCAGTAATAAATTAGGAATCAGAGGATCTACCAAAAAATGCCAGATGGTTCATTATGAAATACACCAGCTGTCCTTTCTCCTCCAATGTCTCATTTTAAACTGGTGGAAAACAAAGTTACTTTAACCTACCCTGTAGAGCTCTATAATAAAAACAGCCACCAAAATAAAGGCTGAAAAATCCAGCTACTCACTGGATTCACCTGGTCTACCATCACGATGTCATGGAGTGTAATCACCCAGCTTCTTCGCAAAACAGATCACCAAGGTACCTTTGCTCTCAACACTATATTGGCTGTGCATCAATTAATAGTTGTTGTACTGTTCCTGTATTTATTTCTAATAACATCAGCAGCATGCACTTTGGTTTCCAAGTGTTTCCATTGGTTTCTAAGCATCTCCCCTGCCTAACGGAGATCATAGTGTCAGGGTAGACACATAGTCAAAGAGCTGTTTGTATAAACTGGATCAACACCTCTACAGTTGAGCTACCAAGGACATGACTTGAATGTGTACGTTGTACCTCACACCTAACAAGGGCAGCTAGCATGATTCTCATTAGATGTCATGTCAAAGGCGGGTCCTGTGTTAATGGGCTGGGAACGGAAAGCAAAGGCAGTTTTAGAGGGATATACATGAATGACTTGAGACAAAACTCCTCAGTTCAACAGATTAGCAATACACTCATTTCTAAAACGTCCATGTATTTGAACAGGGGTTAAAGAAGTGATTTAAAAAACATATCTATGTGTACTATCTTTGGGTGCTACCTTTGCAAAACCAATAGCTCAGAACTGTTAATAAATAAATCCTTGGGGTTATAAAAGGATACTTTCTTAGACATATTGGACTAAAACTCTTCCCTGTTTCATTTTAGTTGTATTACTTAAGGGATTAATTTGGTTGGTGCATTTTAAGAATGTAACAGACTACGTGTATTTTTCAGAGCTCAGTCTCAGTTATTACAGCACAGTCAAACTCTTTCCACTAAGGTTTGCTAGAGATAACAAAGCTATCCCTCAGCTGAGAATAAAGATGTAAGCAGTGCAAAAAGTGGTCGAGGGGGACATTTTTCACATTGCCTCGCAAAAAACCCAATTCATTTTCAAGTTAATTCTTTACAGTTCCCTAGCTAAAAAAGAAGACTTAATTCCTGTTGCTAGGTGAGTGTATTAGCAAAGTCTAAAATACAGCCCAGTAAAAAGCTTATAGGATTTGCTCACCTATGTAGCTAGTTTATGTGTTTAAAAATTTCAACCCTGCAAAAACTTTTGGAAGGTTACTCAAATGTATGATTGTTAGATCTGCAGCCACAATTTCTCCACATTAGTAATGTAAATTACATTAGTCAGGGGGCTAAGTGCGCACACTTACTCCTCTAAGAGAAGAAAGAAATAATGATTTCATGAACTTTACAGAAATGTAGTCACACAAGTTCCTTTTTTTATTCTTGGAAATTGTCAGGCAATTAGATAGGCAAGATACAATTTTAAAATTTAAACATTTCCTAGTAGTATTATAATTCATTTTTTTTTTGAATGTGAAAGTAACTCCTTTTTCCCCCTTAAGCTGTTTATATGACTTTTAAAAGTTACTTCCACTTTAATAACCTACAGTTTTAATAAACACTTGAAATAGAATTTCTTTAAATAATGTCTGTGTATTAAAATTCTCTCTTCTTTCAAGCATTTTAAAAAGATGGTTAAATTGATCCACTTTGCAAGACAATGTTTATACTACCTCTTTTTAGCAGCATTGTAAACTGAATGCAATCTGTTTTTTAACATAATCCACAGCTGCTTCAAAATGTCCTTTCTGAGGCTCTAGCCCTTTTTTCAAAGGACTTTCATGAAGAATGTCTTCAATCAGTATTCATTTCAAGTACATTTTTTATTCATTTCATAAAAATCTGGTCTGAGTAGAGTTCTTATCATTGTAAATAACCAACTAAATACTCAAATCTTAAAAATTATACTGGAGAGCAGCAAGATAATTCATACGCTGTTCTTCCATTTCCTTTACTACTGCTTCTTGGCATATCTTTTTTTTTCTGCTCTTGCTATCAAACTTAAAAGACTATGTTACACACTGGAGAAGGCTATATTTGAACTGGAGAAGGTTAAATTTTGCCAGAGCTGAATGTTTTATGTAATACTCGCCTTGCAGAACACTGACAATGATAAATGCTGTGCAGCTAACTTCCTTCCATTGGGTCTTTTCTGGGTCTTTTCTGTCCCAAGGACCTGGAGCACAATACTGAGCAGGGGGAGAAACCACCTGCGAAAGCCGTATTTTTTGCTTTGATTAGCTTTAGTTAGCCACTTGCTAACTTTTTTGTTGTACTTAAGCACATATGTGCAGCCTAAGATGATAAGCAAAAGAAAGTTAACGGCTTCCCCGCCTGCCTGTTCTTTCCTCATCTATGGAGAGCTTCTGCCGAAAATCCAGTGTTCTCTGTCTTTATTTGGACAGCGATGTATTATCTCTACCTATAGACGGAGAAACAGAGATAAAGTGAGTAACATGAGCTGAAGTCACCTAGTGAGCAAATGTCAGTTGGTAAAATATGCCTTTACTCTTCAACTACTCTTACATCCACAGTACTGCACTTCTAGAAAGTAGTGGCACAAAAAGCTTTATTTCTGTGCACGGGTCTCAAGATAGGGTGCATGAAATGTGAACATGGCCAAGCCCTAAGTCAGGGTGAAATGAATTTGAATAAGGCACTTCGTCCCTCAGAGACCACCTGTGAACAGAAAGGGACTGCTTGTGGGACCCAGCCATTTATCAGCCACGTGCTATTTTGTTGACTGCGTTGTTGGCATTGAAGTATCACCTTATTAAGTGTAATCACTTATGATTTTCATAGCACTCACCATTTAAATTAAAACTTTGTACAACATTGTTTTTGTAAGCTAACTTCTATGCGTCCGTGTTATCACGCAGTGAATGGTGCTGAAGCTTTGGTGTCCTCCATCCGTGTTGAAACTATCACCGCGCTTGAAGCCCAAACGCCAACTCTGGCTGTTTTGTGACTACACAGCCAAACTATTTGAGCTTTTTTTTTTCCCTAATTCCAGTCCTGAGACTGGAATTTGAAACACAAAGTTTATGTAAGCTACGTAAAGCTAAAGGTTATGAAAATAAGCCTATCACCCCTCAATTTTGGAGGGCCTATGAAGCGCTGTGGACAAAGGAGGTAATGCTGCTTCACTGAGGTGGACAAAACACATGAAGAAACTGGCGAGCAGGGCAGTCTGGGCTTTTTCCTACCCAACTCTTGGCTCTGGGAGAGCTGAATTTTTGCCGCCATTTGGTGCTTGGGCAGGTTTGGTGGTTCCACATAAGATCCCACTGCCTGGGGCTGCTCCTCACCCCGTGGCTGCAGCCGGGTCTGGTGGCCTCTCACCCCGCGGCCACTGCGGCTCAGGGCTTCAGGCAACAAAGGAGCAGCACGAAGGCTCCTCAGCCAAAATCCAAGAAACCATGGCCTGGACCGAGCTCTGCCACACAGAGGCCCAGCGTTTGCCAGCCCCGTGCTCAGGAGAGCGGTTTCCGCCATGAAGGCGGCACCGTTGACCCAGCAAGAGGACGAGCACAGGAACACGGCGTCGGCTCCTCTCCCCCTGCCCGTAGTGTCGGCCCGCCCGGCCGCGCAGGTTCCCCAGCTTCGCCCCGCCGCGGAGACTCCCTCACGCCACCGCCCTCGGCCGCCTCCCACCCTGCNAGGGTTCCCGCCCTTCTCTCCGACAGCGGCGCGTTGCGGGCAGGTGGCGCTGGCGGGGCTTAAACGAAGCGTCGAGGGACGGACGGGCAGCTCAGTGGACGACGGACGGGCAGCTCAGTGGACGACGGACGGGGAGAGGGAGAGGGAGAGGGCGCGGGA
>VYZM01016307.1:171658-216398 GCA_013398915.1 Dromas ardeola | reverse complement strand
AGGGTCTGCTGCGGGCTCGGGGGGGCGGTGTTTGGGGCTGGCAGGTGGCCGTGGGCTTCCCTCTGGCGGCCTGGGCTTTCTGTCAGGCTGGACTCCCTGAGGCGGCAGCCTGAGGGAGGTTGTGCTCCCCTCCTAGTCGGGTCTGTGCCCGCCTTGGGTGCTGGGCTAGCTGGAGTGCTGTTAGAAGTGCACTGGGGAGTGGGGTTTGTGGATTTTGTTGCTGTCTCCAGGCTCCTGTGATGCCACATTTAAGGTCAGGCAAGGTGGTGACTGGCAGTGAGGTGAAGTTGGCTAACTGGATGGTCACCAGCCCAGGCTCTCTGGGTGCGGGGGTAGGACATGAGCCAGGGGAGAAGCTGGTAGTCAAGCAGGGTCCTCACCTGGCAGCGGAGAGGAAACCCAAGCAGCCCTTATCTTCCTGTCTGCAACCTACCATGCTCTCCAGCGTTTCCCGTGAACAATTTGTACCTCATGTGCCCATGCAGAAGGAGCAAGGTGAGAGTCACCAGAAACTCCCAGGTGAAAAAACCAAGGGGATACAGTGCAGGAGGGCTGCCAGAAGGAAGAAGGCTGTAGCTCTGCCAATTTCAGACAGTGCTGTATGTGGAGATCGGCAGCCCGGGACCACGGCTGCAGCAACGTGGTGGGAAGACACTGGAAGGAGAGGGACAGGGCAAGGTCAACAGCTGGTTTGCTCAGGAACTGCTTTGCAAAATAAATTCTCAGTAGACCTTGAAAGGAAAGAACGTAGCTCAGAAGGACCGAACGTCTCAGGTTTCCAGGAGAGTTCAGGTAGCTCAGGAAAAAAAGGTAAATATTCCTTTATGGAAATAAAATTGCAGATCCCATCCTCCGGTGAGGAAATGGAGAGCACAGAGAGACACGGTATTTCCTGTTTGCCAGAACCACAGGGGCTGCAACCCAGAAGGGGCATGTGTAGTACTGAAATGAAAAGCACTGACTCCATGATGATACTGAAGATGCAAATCCCAGATCTTAAGATGAATTTGGGGACTCAGGAATCCTTGTCTGAACCAAAACCTCAGGAAGAGGTAGATAAGCCAGGGAAGTTGAATGGGTGTTCTTTAATTGGATCAAGAAAGCCAGGGACACAGGAGAACGGAAACAGATGCTTGAGCAAGAAAGGTGGGACATCTTTGATGAAACGAAAATTACAAGGTCCCAGAGAGAGGGGTAGGTCTGCCTTGCTAGAACTGCATACGCAGTGTCCATTGTCCAAGGAAGGAGCCATGAGTCTGAGGAAGAGGGGCAGAAATGCACTGGTGTCACAGTGGCAGCAGGGTCTAAGTAGCCAAGAACAGCCAACAGCAAGAGGAAAGGTGCGCAATTGTTGCGTGAAAGAAGAGCAGCAGAGCTCAAACCGTCAGAAAGGAGCTGACAGCCTGGAGGAAAGTGGTAAGCACTTGTGCCCCATTGTAGGGTGCAGAATTTGACCTTCCATGACAAGGGACTGGAGCTGTAGTAAGACCGCATTAGAAAGTGGAAAAAACGGGAGATAGTTTTTCTTTTGCAGAAGTGTCTGTGTGGGACAAAGTCATGGGGGCAGGAGGGAGTGGCCTGTCCTCTATCTCAAAGTGGGTGGCTACTAACTTAGCTCAACAAGTGTAGAGATAAGAATTAGGGTCTGCTTTACAATGCTATGAAGCCACTTAGAAGCAGATTTTTAGAAAGAGGAAAAGCTTTTCTTGAAGGAGAAATGCAGCTCTTTTGCGCAAGGGAGAGGAGACCAGATACCCCTTCCTCCCTCCACCCCCCAAAAGGTTATCAGCAGCAACAGGCCCCAAGTAAAATGATACTATCTTTTTCCACCTAAAATACTGTCTGTTCATTTATGTGTAGGAGGTCAAGCACAAGCAGGAAAGGAGGCAGTAGTTTCAGCAAAGCCAAAATTAAAGATAGTCAATTCTTCATTCATCCCTATATTATTTGATTATTTTTTAATGTATCATGCTGTCTTGTTTTAGTGCTTGCCTTTATAAGATGCTGGGGTTTTGTTTTCAGAACCTTTTGCTTTTTAGTTGTTACCCTCTGCAAAATCCTAAAAGGTGTGGAAACAAAGATTGTATTTTTGTGTTTTAAGATTATATCAAACTGGAACAATTTTGAAAAAGGATTTTTAAAAGTCTTAATTTTTTTTCAGGACTATTGCCTAAAAGACATTCTTTTGAGTTTGAAAGTGGGCACATTCAAATGACAAATATTTGCTATAGGTTATTAGTAATAAATATTTTATCTAGAAACCATATTCTGAAAAACTGAGGTATTCAAATTGCATCTTCCTTACTTTGAAAACTAAGATCTAAAAACCCCAACACTCCACTAGTACATTCTTGAGTCCCTTATCCAGACATAATTTTCAGATGTACAGTTTTTTACATAATCTGTATATGCTCTTAAATAAAAAAATAGTACTTTATAAAAATGTAAGTCCTGTAGTTTTCTTAGATCTTTTTGAACAGCCTGATATATTTGCTTGGACTATATATCTGAAATAAATCACTATATGCTTATAAACAAGCTTTCCTATTGCAGAGAATCTGCTGTGTAAACAAAAGATTTTAAGGCTGAATGTGCAAACAGCACCTGCATTTTCTTGCCAGACTTGCTCTAATTTGGTTTCCACCTATGTTTTAAATAGACAACTTCCAATGTCTCTTTGACACCTTAAGATCTGTTCATCTTTGCATTTTCTGAAAACAAAACATCATTTGTTACTGTAAGTCTGATAATAGTGCTCAATTTAAAAAAAAAAACAAAAACCTTCACAGAAATGTTTTAGTCTTCAACAGTGTCATGTTCTTTAGTAGCCTTGAATGTTTTTTGTTCTCTTTATGAAATACTGCAATAGGGTAGTGTTTTTCCCGTATCATATCCTTTAATGACACTTCTTTGTTTTTAACCAGCAAAGGAAAAATGGAAAGCAGTTGAGCAAAACTCCAGTACACAGGCTGTGAAGAAGCGTAAGACAAATGGAAACAGATCAGAAGATTCTAAGGAAAAGGAACTTCACTACTCTAAATCTCCTACGGTTGCTACATTAGCTGGGACTCAAAGCAAGAACTTTCTATGCCATCCAGTAACAAAAAAGTCTGGTGTGCGGTATAAAAAAAGGAAACGTAGAACTGATCGGATCAAGTGCTTGCAATGTTCTAGTGTGACTACAGCTGAAAAAATGAGAAATGTATCTGCAAAATGTGATGCTCAACATCACAGAAATGCCCTAAACCATTGTAACAGCTTGCTCTGTGAAACAGAAAAGAACCCATTTGTGAGATTAGAGGCCTGTAGTTACATCAATACGTTTGTGAAGTCTTCAGCTAGTGGAACTACCAGCAGTTACAAATTAAGTGGATTCTTCCATGTAGCTCAGAATAAAAGAAAGTATGTTTTTCCTGATGGTACTGTAGAACAGTGTGATATGAATTGCAGCACTAGTAGAATGCAAAATGAGAAATCACCCGTAAAAGGTGGTTTATTGTTCAATAAAGAAGAAAAAAATCAAAATGGAGAAGGGTGTTTTTCATGCTGTCAGAGTGAAAACAATAAGTGTTTAAAGGGAAAAAAGTGGAATATTGGTAGAAAGCCTAGAAAAAAGATGAAAATCACCGAGAAATCAGCAGGGCAGAATATTTTCACAGACATGGCTAATGAACACAGTGAGTGTGAGTTACAAACAGAAGTGGCAGTTGCCATGTCAAGCTCCTTTGCAGTCTTGGGGCTAAACCATAGAGAAGTTACTCTGTCAGCTTCATGTGATCATACATCACATCTTCATATAGGAAAAAATACTCATGAAGGACAAAATATATCAGTCTGGAGAAAGAATAATGCCAAATTACTTGCGTTTGAAGATGGCCTTAAGACGACATCTGAGCTTTCTGTAATAGCAAAAGGAGAAAATTCAAACAGTGTGGCACATCGTTCTGCTGCCCCAGGTAGCCCGAGAGTGCTGGCTCAGGTCCATGATGTTTCTAATTGCCACAAAAGCAAGACAGATGAAAAATTGAACAAAGTTAATATGAAAATGCAGCTTACCTGTCAGAGAACGGTACCTATGACTGGTAAAAATGTTTGGCCTTTTGAATCTTGTGCCAGGACTTCTGAATGGTTTCATAAAAATCATGGGTCTGTCACAGAAGGAAAAAGACACCTGAGGGCTGCCTTTGAGGAATCCTCTGATAAAAGCGGTGTTAAAGCTGTAGGAAACAGTGCTGTGACTGGGAATTTGAGACAGTTGGATTTGTGTATGTCATTAGCAGAAATTAACAAAGAATATCCATGTAAAGTAACGGATCCAAATACTGAATGTCTGACTTCACCTGAAACACCAGAATCCTCTTCTGTGGATATTTATGAGACTTTGAGAATGAGCAATGAAAATGTGGAATCACCAGTTAATATGGATGGAAGTGCTGTGGCTTTTAGCCGTAATGATATGCAAGAAGTTAAAGCAACCTTGAATTTTACAACAAAACAAAAAGGTAAAAATGAAGGAGCTGTAACAAAAAGAAAACTGTCTGTGACAGTCCAGAATGGTACCTCTACAGGTAAAAAAAAAAGAATAAACTTCAGCCGTAAAATATCGGTAACGAACCAGACATTTTCTGATTTAAAGCTGATGAAAGTATTAAACACTGGAAACGTGACAAAATTCAAAATTCCTTTATGCAGAAACAAACCCGAATCCAGGAAATTGGAATCTGTCCATTCATTTGAAAGAAAAACCTGTAGTCCGCTAGAGCTTCTTGACAGCACTAGGGTTTCAAGAAGGCAGAAAACAGGTGAAGAGACATCTTTGGTAAATTCTGAGCAGCAGCCTCTTTCTGTCATGAGCGATGCTACATCTACAGCTTCCGTGAAGAAAAGAGTGCTTGAGATCAACATTAAGGATCTTAAGCACGATAGCCCTGAAAACCTTTCAAATGAGATGCCTGCGCTCCCTGAACATTTTTCTTTATATCCACATCTTTTCCTTGATGGACAGCTAGAGTCATCTGTACTTGATACCCACGGTACTGAGTGCGTACTAAAAACTAATTTTCCTGATCAAACTTGTAATGCAGTTGACCACCCTGTTGCATTAGAAATAGATGATGATAGCAAATCGAGAGGGAATCTTTCACGACACAAAAGTAAAAATTTTCCAGATATTCTTGAAGCTTACAAAGAAGATGTTCTTGTAATTGATGTGATTCAGGATGATCCTGACCTTTTTGGAACTAGTAATGAAGAGGAGCTTGCACTTGCAGACCCTGAAAATTGTCCTGTGAAGGCATCTTGTACTAGCATCTGCGTTAAAGATGAAAATCAGGATACTAAGTCCAAGTATCCTGTTATCTCAGTAAATAGAGATTCAGTAGACGATAACTTTAGGTATGCATATCATTCTTTTTATTACATTAATCCTAAATACTTTGTTCTCATATCAGTATACTTTGGTTGTAGTGGTCAGGCTTCCTTACAGAATTTCACTAATTTAAGTGTCTAAATTTGATTGAGGTGACAGTATTCTGAATGCAAATAAATGTGTTCTTCGTAAGGACTAGGATAAACTCGAGGGAAAATACTGTCCTAAAAAATTGGTTTAGACCAAGTAGAGTGAAATATGAAAGTATAAACAAAGCTAATTAACAGTAATATTCTTAATAAATAACAATATTTTAAAATACCTGACGATTTGAGATAGCAGATATCCCTTTGAGGGTAGTTTTTTAGTTGTAAAGTGGCATAATACTTAGAAATATTTTTAACTTTCTAGGGGTAGCTTATTCTTTTGCTGTATCTATTTGAGTAAATGGTTGTCTCTACAGTAGTATTCCATTCTGCCATTCTCCTTGCCTGCTTTTCTGTTATCCCCAGATGTGAATAGTTTTCAGTCTGTAATTTGGCTAAGACATTATAGATATTTATGATCCTGCATCTTCATTCAGCAAGTTCCTGATGTAAATTGTTACGCATTAATGTTTCTCTGGGTTTTGAGATGCTAGTAAAAGACACTGAAGGGGGAAGGGAAGTTTAAAGTAGAAACAAACTTTTGTAAAAAGAGGTGGTAGACCTTTGTGGGATAGATTAACTTATCAACTGTGTACTCTGTTTTTTCCCTAACCGTTGATACTTGTGTTTGATAAATGAGGCTTAAGATTATATTTTTCATTTTATGAGGAAAAACATAAAGCTTAGATAGAAATAGTACAATATTTTCCTCTGAAGATTAGGGTTTTTTATTGGGAGAGGTGTTTTAATTTTCTTCCTCTGCTTTTTTTGGGTGGCTTTATGTTATCCTTATTTTAAATAATTGTACCCTCTTATAACTGCATTCATTTTTTTTGCTCTTTGCTGTCCTTATCCTTTCCCCTCCACTAAACGCATGTTCAAAAGAGGAAGGGAACCTTCTCTGAGGTGCTGAACGGTTTTTCAGACATGAGAATATAAAACTTTCAGATGTTAATAGAATAAAACCTCTGCAAAAACAAGCCTGTGAAGAACGGGGCAAGTCTTTAGTAGGAGCATCCAACTTCTTAAGAAGCAGCTAGGCTGTATATGAAAATATTAAAGTAAAGCAAGAGACCTTACCACAGTTTTATCAGGTAGCTTATGATATCACCAGATAATACTAAGAATGGCCAGTTTATACTGTTGGGTTTTATTTTGTCAGTATTTACCAGCTACAACTGGGACTTCAACTTTGGTTAACCAAAAAAAGTGATTATGCTAGCAGAGTTACACTCACATCACTATATATTTTAAAATAAAATATTGTTTCTGTTAATGTCCTTTTTTTTCTCTTTAGAGATAACTCTAGAGTATTGTGTATGTTTTCTTGTTTGGCTTCTTATTTTATGCATACTCAAGTTTTGTTTGGTTGGACTATTAGTTTGTAATGCCACTTCAATCTGTCCACATAGAACAGTGAGTTAGAACTGCACTATTGTAAACCATCTCTTACTTATATAAATATTAGTTTATGTGTATGTTTTGTTTAACGTTTGGTTAATGTTCGCCATTACACTCTAGATGAATGTAATCTCGGTGATTTTAGGTAGAAGAGCAGTGCAGGCGCTTAATGGCTGCACCTGGTGGTTGTTGCTGAATGTTTTGTTTAACTGTATCAATACATAGCTTTTGTTATTATTTCCCTTCAGATTAATAAGAGCAGGCAGATGATGATAGAAAGAATCTGGATCTTTGCTAAAACTCTTAGTCCATGGGGATGGACTTCAGTACATTACTTCCTGTGTACTGATCTTTTAGTCTGGCATTGTACAGAGCAGTAGGAGCTGTATTTCTGCTAGCAGCAAGTTATTCTGGAAGTATAGCTGGCTTAAAAAGCTTTTCAAAATTTGTTGAGTGTCACTTTTGAGTTTAATAGCATTTAAATTGTAAAGGAAATTATTAGTGCCTTAATTTGTGGTGTTCTTCCAACCACAAAAATCTGAGATCTAGCAGCTTGTCAAAATGACAGTTGCTATAATGAAGTAATACTACTTATTCAACTTTTATTTTGAAACCAAAGCACTGAAACTGTGTGAAGGATATACCAGGTTAATTCAGTAACTGACAAGTGTTCAGTGGCAACTATTTTGTTTGAGCTGTGAATTTAAACACAAAAACGTGTTTAGCCAATGACACTTTTAATCTTTGACTGTTTGTGACCTTAAAATCTGTAGGGCTTTTTTGAGTTCTGAAAATTCAGGGATAATAATTTTTGGCTTCCAGATTTTAGATAATGAGAGCACATGTCCTTCAAAAGTAGAACGCACTGATCACAACAGTGATTCAGGTCCAAAATTCAAGTAAGGCTTATTTCTTGGGGGTGGTTTGTGGGTTTGGTTTGGATTTTTTGTTTGTTTGTTGTTTTTTTTAACCAAACTAACAAACCACCCAACAACCAAGGAGGCACCAACCTTGCTATACATCTGTCTGACTTAAAGTTTCCTAACTGCTGTAATTGTGCCTGTGCCCAGAACTGATGTCTCTTGAGTAAGCAGGACAAGCAGGTCCTGTCTCTTAATCTAGGAAGATTCAGAAAAGGCACTGTTTTTCTGTCTTGAATTGTTTGATTCAGATAACCATGCTCTGACTTTTAGGATGTAGGACTGGTTATTCTTCTAGTGGTTGCATTTTAAGAAGAGAAGAGTGAGTGCTGATCGCTTCCAGGCATTAGTTGCCAGTCACAATGAAAGGATTCTGGACCTGCAGCCTGAATGTGGCAGTGAAACTTAGTTTTCACATATGCTTCTGTTTGCCATTTTCTATTGCCTACCCCTAAGTGACTCCCAACAGTGCAGGTTTTTGAATCAATCAGCTGAGGTATTTCTTTCCTCTCATGTAGCGAATCTAGACACTTAACTCTTAAGTGGCGTCCAGTATGTCTTTTCATCCCAACAGAACTAGTAGGTTCAGCGGATACCTTTGAAAGCGCATCAGCAGCTATTCTTGCTTTTTGGAGAATTCTGCATTTTATTGTTTTCCTTTTGAATAAAAAGCCTAAATTTGAATCAATTTTTCATATGCAAAATAGCAAACTGTTCAGTGTGGTTTGTGTAACTTGTGCTATAAAGAGAGATTTGCTTAAACTGAATCAGCAGCAGCATGCAAGAGCATCCCACATTCTGACATGGTCTAGTCTGTCTCCATTTCTAGATCTCTAAGATGTGTTGATTAGTTCTGGTTCTGTCAGCGCTCCTAGACTTGGCAGACGTGTGACTAAATGCCAAGTACTGTAAAAAAACATAGTTTTCCGTTTGTGTTTTAGGCAGCTTCTTTACAAGAAGTTATATAAAGTGCTTCTGTAACTACACAATTAGCAAAATCTGCTAAAGATCTGAAAGTGGCTTTTGACCTGAACATGAAGATTTCAGTGTCTTGACACCATTAAATATTTTCAGTTTTAAGCAATGTTTATGAAGATGACAGCTTTCTGGAACTGTCTGCACTGCAGTTTTACAAAAAAGAAAGTAAATTGTTATTGTAGGCAAAATCACTTAAATTTTACATTTCACATAAAATGTGGGGGAAAGACAACATAAGCCTACAGAGAGCCTGCCTCTAATAAAAAAAATCCCTCTTGTTTCTGCAGACTTTCTGTAACTTATTAAACTCTGCTTCTTAATGTGTCTCGTGTATATACATAGATACCTGTACCTGAATGTTTGTATAGTTCCAAGTTACACACACTGGGGAACTTTTTCATTTCCACTAGGTTGTTGCAAAGTTTCATTTTTCCATTTTACTAGGCAGCTTGCTGTCATTATCCTTGGTGTCGTTGACGAGGTATGAGCTTCCAAAATACGTGATAATGACGTTGTTGTTTTATATGAATTGTATATATAATATTTTAATGTGTATTTTTACTCTCTGAGCCTTTCTAAGGAGAAATACTTATTTTTTCCCTACTTATCCTTTAAAATAGGTGAAGTAAGTATCTTTCTATGAACAAACGTTTTTGTTACTCTTTGAGATTCATTGTTATGCAGATTGCCTTGAATATAAAATTACTATAAATCACATTTTGTAGAAACTGATGAATTGGCTTATTAGCACAGTATTTCCATAATTTGCTATACAGAGAAGATTTCCTTTCTCAGTATTTTAGGCAAAGGTGAAATGAGAAAATCAGCTTTTACTGACAAATTTTGAATCACAAAATTTCAAATTATGTTTGAAATGTCTTGATTTTACTTGACATATTTAGGTGTATATCTACAAGGATGATCATAAGAAAGCCAAAAGAGAGAGTTAAGAACAGTCTTAAAACAGTGAGCTGTACGTAAGGATTCTGTCCATAGCGAAAAGCATTACTGAGAACTTTAATTTTATGTAACTGGTTAGATTAATTCTGCTTTTGTGCAAAATGGAAGTCTTAAATACAATTTCTGTTCAAAACAGACACGTTACCATACAAGAATCTGCAGTGTCAAATGATACTGAAAATTCCTGTGATTGGGTGCTAAAAGGTAAGAGTCTTTGGACTTCTATTTCTACTTTCCACATAAAATGAGAACTTGTCAGTTCAGTAGTATCTTTTTATTGTAAAAGTGATTTGTTTCCTAATGCATACAAAATGGATGTCTCTTGAAATGATACAAACCTGAGTCTTACAAGAGAACACCTACTTCTCTGTGGTACTTGTCCGTAGCACTGGGGGATTTGGGGGGGTTTTTTTGACGTCTCTCTGATACTTCGGGCAAGGTATTCTGTTAATTGATGAGATGATAGTGAGACAGTACTGCGATACACTTCTTTGGAGTCTGACTCATAACCTCGCTTGGTTGTTCTCTCGTATTCAGCAGACAGAATTTTATAATAGGGTTTTTTTCCAGGTTGTACTTTTGGGTTTTGTGTGTGCTATGCCCATTCTTCTTACAAATGTTTTTGTTTTTTAAGGATGCTTATGTTTTTTTAGAGAAGGATACTTCTGACTTAGTGGTTTTTTCTTCCTGTTTTAAGCAGAACAGTCCAAATTGGCAGCATCTGAATGTGATTGGGTTTGTTTTCTACAGCTTGCATACAGACCTATTATGTGAAGTACGTCTAGTGTGGAAGTTTTTCTTAGATAGGTTGGAGGAACAGGATTTTGACTTTGAACAGAAGCCCTTTACTGACACACTGGTGAAGGCACAGAGTACTAAGTCTGGTTTTGAAGGTTCTTGGTGTTTCCCTTTCTGGTGTCTGGCACTCTGCCATTATGTATTGATTTTGCTGCAGACTGGAAAAGTGTTCGACACAACCTCTTGTGCTGTTTTCTCATATTAGTGTATTATGTTCATGTAGAAAGAGTGAGTGATTTGGGAAGATGTAGCCTCCTGGAGAAAAAGGATTGGATATGACTGTTTGGGGGAGAGAAAGTTTCAGGCTTCAGTGATTATAAGACAAAATAAAAGGTAATGAGGGTTTAAGAGTACAGACACCAAGAAGAAGACACAAGTTTCCTGAGGAGGAGTGGGAAGGAAGTACACGGTTAGGCCTCTGGTGATGTAAAGAGACAGAGGGGCTGGTGCTATGGCATCTGCGGTGCTGAGGTGATTGAAACCAAACCTGGGAGCAAGTAAGTCCTGTAGTATTTAGTAGTTTCTGCATTTTCTTAGACTGTTGGTTTACTTCATGTTCTAACGAATTTTGAGGCTAAAAGTCTTTGGGTCTTTTTGTCACGTTTAAAATAAAGAAAAAGGTTTAAGTAGGTCCTTCCCAGATGTGAGAAACTTAGGATCACATCACACTCTTAGATTAATATGCATATGGTAACTTATGTTTGATGTATGACTTTTTAAAGACCTATACAGAACAAAAGAAAGGTGCTTGGTTTTGGTGATTACTGACAATTTATGTATTTGTTTAGAAATATGTATTACTGCTTTGTTGTCTTGTGTTATGTAGTGAGTTCATGACTGCTTGTCTCAGTGGTTTCACAGCCTAAGGGCAACAAATACTACAGTTACCGTGTTCTGGATGACATCAATCCTCTTCATCTTTCAGGTGGAAATCTTATGTAGATTGTCTTCCCGCAGATGTGTCTTGTACTGGTGATCCTACGGAGACCAGTGACTAGAAGATAAAAGCCTTTCCAATAATAATCTGATTATTTCTTCCTGTATCTGGACAACGCAGTGGAGTTGAAATTCATTCATGTGATCTAATGAAATAGTGAATTTCTTTTCTATGTAGAGCTCTTCTATTGTACATAAACAGCTGCTTCAGAAAGCTGCAGTCAGGTGTTCTGTTCATTTCCTGTGGCATCTGCAAAAGGTGCTGAAATTTCCTGACACTGGATTCTCGTTGAGTTTACTGTATTACAGGAATTTGGAGTTTCTCAGAGCTATCTATATTTAGTTCAGGGCTGCATCATGTCATTACGATTAGCATATCCCCATCTCCAGCAAAGTCTAAGTCTGTATTTGCTTAGCAAATTACCATACATATCTTTGGCTGTGTTTTAATAATAAAGATTAACTGAATTTATTGCTAAAATATTTAATTAAATATTATATAAATAAAACTGTTGTACTGTTCTAGAGGGGCTACTACAGAACATACAGCTTGGATAGAATTTTAATTGCAGATTCAGTTTAATATTTATTTGAAATGGTTCATGCTTTAAAGGTGAAGTAATTTTACATATAAATTTCACATTTAGGAAGTTCTAGGAGTTCTTAAATGTCATTAGTGTTAAGACTTTGTAGTATTTAGGAAATAAAAGCTTTGTTGTCTTGTAGCATGGAAAACACGTAAAGTAATGTGTTTATATGTTTTCAGCTACAGATATTAAAACCCACAACTCCTCCAGAGGAAGCAGTCCTTTGGGAGGTGTTACTGAGGACTTTCTTGAAGATGGGCAACTGAGAGAACTAGATGAAGCTCTAAAGAGTTATGACGTGGATGAAAAGGTACTGAGAAGCCATGCTTTCTGTCACTAAGTAGTTTAAGAAATGACAGTCCATGCAATTGGATAATTTTAATTACTAATGCTGTTTTATCGATAAAATTTTTAATTTCCTATAGTGAAAAGAATATTAGCGTTTCATAGATTACTGTGCTATTGACAATGTAATTTTTACTTGATAGAACATATTTTTTTTAATGTGTCATTAATAATTCATCTTCAAATTTGAAATGAAACAAAATATTTTATATCAGTTGTTACGGTAATTCTGTATTACTAACTGCATGAAAATTACTGTTCCAGTGAACACCTAAGAGTACTACTGTGCATATGTGGCATTTTTACATAACATGCCTAGTTTTAAAAGCTGGTGTGCAATGCTTCTTACCACAGTCTCAGAAGGATGGGGTGGTGTTGGAAAGCTGGGGAGCTGCACAGCCATCTTGCATCCGACAAGGATCATTCTGTGGCTGGTTACTTGGGCAGAAGGGCCATTACATTAACATACTGACTTCATGACAGTTCAGAGGGAACATTAAGCTATTTCCTTGCTCACTGACTTTATCTGACCTTTCTGCTCTCTCTGTCCTCCTTCCTCTAGATAATAAGTCTAGGTCTTTTAAGACTTGCTGAAGTTTTATACTATTTACTTCTTTGATAATGGATTGGAATTTACATCTCACTGCCACTTACACATAGCTGCTGATAGCATTTACTGTTTTCCACTACTTCAAGAGTGGATAATGGTTTTAACTGGATAAGTTAAACTGTAAAATTCACATGGGTAAAAACTGGTAAGTAATTGATAAGGTAATCAAACAGTAGGGAATCAGTTTCCATGGCAAAATCATTATTTAAAAGCAGAAAAGAAACATTCCCTTCAGCAAATGGGGTTGGGGCTGCTAACATCTGATTCACAAAGTGAACAGTGCCATTTTTGTTCCCTGGCCTCTTAGAGAGGGTCTGTCAAATAGCATAGGTTACTGGAGGTGTAGTACTACTTGCAATATTGCCAGGTCAGTCCCATTTGGGCTACTTCATAGTGTCCTAATGTTGGCTTTTCTGTGCTGTGTCGGACAACAGTAAATATGTACAGCTAATCTCACCCAAACCGCAAACTTAAGCCACAAAATACGTGCTACAGCCCTAAAACTATTCCTGTATGTGGATGGAAAAGTAGCTGTACCGACCTGGAGAGGGATTGTAATGGCAGAACACTTGTTGCAAGTATTCTACCGTTTGGGGTGATCTTTGGTGTTGGGGGTTTTTTTGATGGCTTTTCCAACTAATAATGCTGTGAGAAGGACAAAAACTAACCATGGAGAAAACCCTAAAAATATTTGGGGAACTAGTCAAATGAAGTTTGGAAATCCGATGAGAGCATATTCTTTGGCTATCGTGAATTTGTGATATAATGTGAAGTTCAAGTTACTTCATGAATAATGGACAAAACAAAGCCAGGATTCCATGGCTTTGTTCTGTATCAGTCCCTCAGATTCTCACCTCTAAATATGGTAGGTGCTGTCTTTTTTCTCCATATCTTTGGGGATTTTTTTACCTATACACCATGGTCCACAGCTGAGCAACAGCCTTAGATTTCTCCTTAGTACAGCTTTATGTGTTCATTAAATGATGGAATGTCTTTTGGGGGTTTCTACGCATCTGGCAGGCGCAGTTAAAATTGGGCAGCAGGCCTAAAAATTGCTGGGATTATCAGTGGGAGCAAAGAGAATTGAAGACAATCATGTCACTTTTTTTCCAATTAAAAATCACAATTTTAAAGATCACAGAGTATATTGGCAGTGTGTCCATTTAAAAAGGTGGTGTAAGAGTAAACCTACAGTCCAAATTGCAGTTTTTACAGTCAAGACTATATTATCACACCTTCCAACCATCACTAACAGTTTTAAGTCTGTAGTGTAAAGCATAAAAGGCTTAGTAGTGCTTTGCTGTGTCTGAAAGTACATTTTAAATATCTTCACAGTACAGGTTTGCAGATGGAGTGCCTGCTGTTAAACAAGAAAAAAAGGGTGAAGCTGAAAAAAGGTATATATACTGTGTCCTTCATGTAACCTGTGATGTTCCCTAGTTACTGTACAAATGAAACGTGGTGTTTTTACCGAAACACCATCAGCATTTTAACTCAATTTTTCTATCTTACTGTGACTATGTGATGAAGAAAATAAATATGTGAAATAATATCATTTCGCTGTGCAAAGTACAAGTATAGTCATAGCCTGACAGGACAATAGAGGTTATTTTGTCCTCTGGCTGGTGACGAAATAGATCCACTTTATGGCAGCATCTCATCTTGGCATCTCAGTGTGGGTATAGCATAAGATACATTTCCAGCCACAACAGCACTTACCAGAACTTAAAAAAAAAAAAAAAATCCATGAAACTTTAAACTTTCTTTTCTGCCTCTCAGGACTTTCTAAATCGATGAAAGAATTGAAAGATCTTATTCAAATTCAGACTGATAAATATTTGAACAGCAGTAGAAAAAGGTGCTTAAAAACATGCCATGTGGAGTTATGCATGTGTTTTACTGTTCTGCTGGCTTCAAGCTGTGCTTACAGTGTTTATTGTACATATGACTTAAAATTTCAAACGGAGAAACTTTCATTCAACATCAGCC
Organism: Dromas ardeola; assembly: GCA_013398915.1. Taxonomy (NCBI): domain Eukaryota; kingdom Metazoa; phylum Chordata; class Aves; order Charadriiformes; family Dromadidae; genus Dromas; species Dromas ardeola. The sequence continues at coordinate 201,360 of VYZM01016307.1, read as the reverse complement.
CAAAACTGAAGCAGAATAAAACTTTGTAGAAGAAGTATACTTAACTGATGGAATACTTAAGTAATTAGAAGAGAAACGTTAACAGATGTTTCAGAGTCATTTTCACAATAATCAAGAAACCTTAGCTGGCATAGAAGAGGGTATTGCTTTTTTCCAGTACTAGTCACAATTCTGTGACAGACTTGAAGTGTACCAGAATTCTGTTAAATGGAGAATATTGCATCTTTTCATTAATCCACTAGAGAGCTCCAAGCTCCTCCTTCTGGTAAAATACCCATTTAAATTTATCTTAGTAGCATAAATAGTTCTTTATGCTATAGAATAAGTAGATTATGCTGTATAAAATGTTTGCGCAAGTGATAACTGCATTACTTCCTTAGTTGAAATGCAGCACACTCTGCGATTAGAGAAGAGGCATTTATTCTTTCATTTGGAGTCAAACTATTTTCTCTAGTTTTAGTCAAAAATACTACCATTGCAAAGTTTAATCTAGAAGAAAACACAGTTACTGTTCTTACTTAGCAAACTCTGCTTCTAGTGACGCTGTTACTTAAAAAAATAAATTGATTGTAGAGCTATATAGTTTACAGTTCCTGGCAAAATGGTGTGTAGTTTCTTGTCGAGATAAAAAGAGAGCTCAGAGTCTTATCCTGAAGGTAAGCTGCTATGAAAATCCTGTTGTGTCAGATCTGAGGCTGGCATCACGAGGAAGCATAAAAAAAATTTTACATGGTAACTTGAAAATTCGGAGTAACTAGACCTTCAGATTTTTTTTCTCTGGAGACCAATACAATACATTGACTAGAATAAAAATAAATATTCATTTTGAAGAATTTGGGTTTATTAGAGAGAATTTATTCATCTCTGCCGTAGCATTTTTATTTCGAACTGTGTTAAAAACAGCCTGCAATTTAGGAAAGATTTGAATTATCGTGGCTATGAGAAGTATTAAATAGCTAGAATGTACCCCTCATAGGGGATAGCAAGTCTCTGTCTCCAAACAGCAAGCAGGCTGAAGTGTCCCTTGTGCTGAACCTAGATTCTTAATTGAAGGACTGAACCTAGATTCTTAATTGAAGGGGGGAGGGAAGGAGGAGCTCACGAAAAGGGTTTATTTTTTTTCTGTGGCTTTATTTACAAATAAGAAAGAGATCACTAAGTATTTTGCCACCAATATTCGTAGCTTATTTTAGAAAACATCACAGTTTACTAGTTTAATTACCTGGAGTGTACGTATTTGGAACTAGTTAAAGGCAGAAGTGTCTTTAATTGGAGTTCCCTTTGAAATCACCCAAATCTTCTGCCACGTAGAATCAGTTATTAAGAAAGAAAACAGTTGGCTCTTCAAATGTAATTTCGAAAGCTTTGTGGATTACTACTTTGGCAGATACTACATAAAAACTACTGAAAAGTTGATATTTCTTCAGAGGTGACAGAAATCATCTCAGTGTTCCTGTCAGCATAGTGGAAAAAAAATAGAAGTGGTTCATGGCTGCTTTTTCTACTTATTTATTGAATTTCATATAGTTACACTTTAAAACAGAATAATCTCAGTTAAGATCATAATCACATTGGACCAGGCAATGAGGGTAATGAAAGTAAAGTTGTTGGGACTACTAGCTATTTAAATTTACAGCAAGTTTTTAAGTGTTGTATAAGTTGTTAAAGAAATTCTCATCTTTTATACACTTAATCCTCCTTTTTACGTTTAGTATATGGGAGAAGAACCTGTTTAATTTGTTTAAACAACTTTTTGTTTTTTAATACTCAACAGTGACTCTAAATACAAAGATCTTGTGAACTGTGAATTGCTACCACGATTGCCATTGCATGCCCCGAAAGTAAATGTCCTTTGTGAAACTACAGTGATGAAACATCGGACAAATGGTATCGTATGCTGTATTGGTGAACCCTTCAGAATTTGTGTGTGTTTTATTTACCTACAAAATTAAGGAATTTCTTCATTTCCTGAAGATATTGGCTGGTATTTGTTTTAGTTTGCATACGCAGAAGCAAAAATACAAGCTCTCATATGATAGGTTAGTGAGGTTGATTGGGTTGGGTTTTTTAGCAGAATCCTGTTTGGTAGGGTCAAATAGCAATCATTCTGTCTTGGTATTTATGGTTTTCAGATACGTTAATGGTACAGCAATGTCTGCATTCTTAGTATTTTGACGGATCGTGTTTGAGACATGTTATTGGCAAGTAACTTTTTTTTCTTTATTTGCGGTCAGAGAACATGACTGCAGATTTGCTTGTTGTTATCTGTCGGCAAAACTTGGCTAAGGAATTTTCCCACCTTGCCAAAGGTCAGAACTTGTTTTTTATGCCAGTTCACATGTTTGTGAGGCATTCACTAGACTGGATCAAGGAAATGATCTAGATTTAATAAGCAGCACTTCATTTTGACCTGGTATATTTCACACCTGGGACAGGTACCTCTTAGGTGTCTCTGCCGCCAGAGAAATCATAATGTAATGGAACTGTAGTCAGAGTTTCCTTCTCTTTTTCTCTGCACATAACAACTTTGACATTTAGCTGTACATAAATGCATAGTTTTATTTAACATACAAGATAGAGAAAACCAGAAATCGATTACTTATGGATAGATAGTGCATTGCAACAGCTGTTTTGGGAATTAATTTTTTTAGAATTACTGGTTAATATGAACGTTTATAAACATGGATCTCCTGAATTGAGATCAGTGGCAGAGGATCTTGCTTAGTTTCAAATTATACTGCTGGTCTTTATGGAGTTGAAGTCATATTCCACTATTCATTTTTCAGAGGAAGAAATCTGTTATCAATAATAATTAAAGTTCTAAAACCAAGTTTCATGGTTAAGAAACCAGTAACTGACATTGGGCTTTAGCTTGATAATGCACTGCTTAAAACATAGAGTATGAAAGGTTTTATTTTAATTCTGGAAAAATAGTTTAAATTTGTGGCTAGTGATGTGGGAATGCAGAGATTACTGATAAAGTGTGTGGAGGGGTTCCTCTTAAAATTAAAACTTCTGGATATTTTTATGCCATTTCTTTTCTTATCTCTGTAAGTTAGATTAGAAACCTTGGATAAAGTAATGGAGTTTTTAATTTAAATCTGCTTACTCTTGAAGTTTGTGTAAAGTCTCAGTCTTAAGATAATTAAGAAAACTGTAACTTAAATTACTGACTTTAGATTGTATTAATCAAATTTTCATTAATCATTGCTGTGACTTGAAGGAACTATAAATATAAAGGAAAATAAGATAAATGAGAATGATTTCAGTATGATTCGATTTATTACATGATCCATTTACTGCCCTCATTCTAATTTTCAGATTACAGATTTTCAGGAAAAAGTTCTTTACTGCCATTACAAAATCATGGAGATTTTGAGCCATGGAAGATGGAAAAAAATCCAGTTGTGAGTGGTTAAATCCTTAATGATTACTGATCCTCTGGCACTAATTTTGTTATTCAGACAATTCTCCATATATATAGTCAGAAATTACCAATCTGTGTATTTTTATGTTTCTAGTCCTATGAAGATATTATCACTGAGTAAATACAATTTCTGAAAACAAAATCAGTCATGAGGGGACAGCTATTCACAGTGGAGCTTTGCTGATTTCTGTTTCCAGCTTAAGCAAAATCAAATGATGCTTCTTGCTTTATTGATTTTGTAGAATTGAAAAGCAGACAAGGTTTCACATGTTTAAGACACACCTGTGGGGTCACCTTATTAATGCATACAAATACTTAAAGGGTGGGTGTCAGGAGGATGGGGCCAGGCTCTTTTCAATGGTGCCCGGCAACAGGACAAGAGGTAATGGGTACAAACTTGAGTGTAGGAAGTTCCACCTAAACACGAGGAGGAACTTCTTTACTTTGAGGGTGGCAGAGCACTGGAACTGGCTGCCCAGAGAGGTGGTGGAGTCTCTCTTTCTCTGGAGACATTCAAAACCCGCCTGGACGCGTTCCTGTGCAACCTGCTCTAGCTGACCCTGCTCTGGCAGGGGGCTTGGACTAGATGATCTCCAGAGGTCCCTTCCAACCCTATGATTCTATGATTCTAAGACAGACTGTATTATCCATTATGCTGGGCACTAAAAAAGGGTAAAGGATATTGATGCCCCAGAATTCTCAGACTGTTACCCAGAGCCATGCAGGAGTTTGTCACCTTTCTTCCTCTTCTCTATTCATTGTCTCATTTAGCAGTTTTTGCATTCTCTCTCTCTGTGGTCTTCAAGACAGATTTTTGTTGTGTTAGACATTAACATGACATGACAAGGAATTGATCTGGTCTGCTTTGAAATGCTGCAAATATAGTATAGAGATGAGGGTTGTTTCAAAGGTTTAACTGTAGGTCATGTAATTTTTGCTTATGTTTATAATTTTTAGGTATTTTGAAATTCACCAAAAAATGAGCATGTTGAGCATGTTTGCTTTCAAAAAATACTATCGGTTACCTTTCTTCTGCTTGTTTTTATTTTGTTTTGTCTTAGGCTTCTCATTCAGTCCAGCGGATCCTCGAGACTATTGAATTGCCCCGTAAATATTGCAGATTTTATTTCATGACTTTGCGTGGGTGTGAAAGAGCAAAATGTTGGTTTTGGCATGTTCCTGAACAAGGGGATGAAAAGGTAAAAAGATTTATTGAAGAAAGGAACAGATTTTAAGTGTGAATACTTTTGAAATGCAAAATGACCTCTCCTTTGTTCATTTATATATGGAAAGGGAGTAAATTTCAGAGATTGATGGATCAAAAAAATGTCAAGAAATTCTTCCTCTCAAGGTCTTTTAAAGTTCTTTTTTTTAAAAAATGGTAGAATTTTGAACTAGTAGACTTTCTAAGAGAACAGACATCAGCAAAAGAGCAAGAATAAGGCTGTATAGAGTAGTAGAACGGGGAGATTCTGAGACATTTCTGTCCCATGCATTGGAGACCTGTAAGCAAACCCAGACTTTGTATGTATTCTTAAAGTCAAAAGCCATCTATGGTGTATTACTTTCTGCAAGTTTTATGCAACAGGGGCACGTTTGTTTAAAGATGCTGTAATCTCCTTAAATGGAGCGACAATTCTCATAATATTTGCAAGAAAAAAATACATTTCCACTGGTGGACAAAGCAGATATGTTTTCAAGCCATTTAACACAGAAATTATGAGTCTGTAATACTTCTAAGAACTGTGCAAGGCAAGCTAATTGTGCTGTCATGTAATAAGATTTTGGAATTGGCTGTATGAACCCAAGATAGGTGGTTCTGTAAATCACTTGGAAGTAAAAAAAAAACCAAACAAACAAACAAACAAAAAACATTAAAACAACCAACCAAAGACAAATGCCTAAACTTGTCCTCATCAGGTCTTACAAGATTTATTTCTTAGCTACCATCTTATTGGTATGAGCACAATTTTATCATTGGTGTCACTAAGTAAGAAATTACAGAATCAAAATGTGAAAAATAACCTATGGTGAACCTGTTAGACATAAATATTATTAAAAAAAAAAAAGGTAGCATCTAAAGGAGCTCATCCATCTCCTTGATATCTTAAATATACTGTGTCCGAACTTTTAAAATGCATCAGTGTAATTTGGTTTTATTTTTCTTAATGTTTTCTCTTTCCCTTTTTATGTCTCAAAAAGAGCTGTGGGTTTTTTTCTAATGCTTTGTAACCCCTTTGAAAATCTGTATGACAGTTTAAAAATACTAAGATTATTTGAGAGTAATTTTGCATGGGAGGTTTTCCCTTTTCCTTAATTGTGAAATGTCTTTGGCAGGCTATAGTGAGTGTCAGTAATTTTCAGCTAGTTTGTATGAATTATCATGGTTTGTAGTGCTTCATTATATACAGACACATTAAAGAATTAAATTATTTGCCTAAAACTATTAAAAATCCATTCAATTTGATTTTACTGGTGGTGCAGCATTCCAGCCCATTTACTGTTCTGCCCACCAAACCTATCCTAACTTTCTTGGTAGTCTGGAAGTATACTTAGGGTTTTGTTTGTTTGTGTATTTATTTATTTTTTTAATAACTCTCCATTTAAAAATGATAATAGGCCAAGCACCTCATGGTGGCACCAAAGTACAGAAATGGAAGACAGGTAAAGCAGCAACAAAGTCATGTCGTCAAATACAGGGGAAATAAATCCCTTTAGGAACTGTTACGCAGACTGGTGGTCCACTTGCTTAGTACTATGTTTTCAGTGATGATTGTTACCTGAATTTTTTGAAGAGAAATACTTTTCCCCATAATGGATATTCCTTCCTTTTCATTAATTAATTGGCTGATGCTTTAAGGCATAACTTACTAGGATTTAACACTTTCCACAGTTTGCGGTTGATCACAGAACACAGAAGTGATTTAATTCATAAAAACATCATATGTGGCCTTGGTGAGGCCACACCTGGAGTACTGTGTCCAGTTCTGGGCTCCCCAGCTCAAGAAGGACAGGGAACTGCTGGAGAGGGTGCAGCATAGGGCTACTAAGATGATTAGGGGACTGGAACACCTCTCTTATGAGGAAAGACTGAGGGAATTGGGTCCGTTTAGTCTGGAAAAGAGACGGCTGAGGGGTGACCTTATTAATGCTTACAAATACTTAAAGGGTGGGTGTCAGGAGGATGGGGCTAGGCTCTTTTCAATGGTGCCCGGCATCAGGACAAGAGGTAATGGGTACAAACTTGAGTATAGGAAGTTCCACCTAAACGTGTGGAGGAACTTCTTTACTTTGAGGGTGGCAGAGCCCTGGAACAGGCTGCCCAGAGACGTGGTGGAGTCTCCATCTCTGGAGACATTCAAAACCCGCCTGGACGCGTTCCTGTGCAACCTGCTCTAAGGTGACCCTGCTCTGGCAGGGGGCTTGGACTAGATGATCTCCAGAGGTCCCTTCCAACCCTATGATTCTATGTTTTGAAAATCATGATACTCTTGAGCTCAGCAAGTTCTACAAGTTACTGGGTTTTATTTTTTTAAAAAAGATGCCTTGAATTTCAAACAGTGAAATCTCTTTCGTATTAGGCAAAGTAAATAAAGCAATTAAGATTGTGTTATAAATACTCCATAAAGTTTTTAAAGGGGGGAGGATCTTAACAATGTGTATCAGTATCTGATGGGGGGGGCGTAAAGAAGATAAAGCCGGACTCTTCTCAGTGGTGCCCAGTGAAAGGACAAGAGACAGTGGGCATAAATTGAAACTGCAGGACATTCAGTTTGGCTTGAATGACACTTCAGACTGTAGCATAGATAATAATTGCACAGTTAGATTAAGTGCTTTGAAAACATGTCTTTATGCAAACTGTATTTCTTTCTGATTTTATTTTAGCCTTGTGCACCTTACTCATTAAGTTTTTGTACTTGTATCCACTAAAGAAATGTTTACTTTTTGTGACTTCTTACACTCTTTTTTGTTTTTCCTTGATCCTATGAATCTCTAACTGGAAACAAACAAATTATAAAATAGGAAGATTTCTGTCTTCATTAATGTTGTCTTACTTCTGTTGAGGTTTTTTGTTTTTTGTGTTTTTGTTTAATCTGGCTTCCAAAAGAAATGAGACTTGAAGTTGCAGTGTCCTTGCACTGTCTTTAGCCACCTTTAAATAGTTTTTGAACCTGTTGGTCAGTTTCAACCACATTTAATATGGATGGCCATGGGATTCATAAACATTCAAGGATGCCACATGGTTCATAAACAGACTCTTGTAAAAGGGATCCTGGTTTTGATCTCACTGAGCGAAGGGCTGCAGCGTGGGGTTTTCCCCCCTATTAAACATCAGAGTGCATGCTAACTGGGAGATGCTGAAGGATTTCATAAATTCTGGTGTTTGTTCTTCTGATTTAAGCACTTCTGTATTACTGTAGTAGAACTGTATTTTACTGGGCATTTCGTTGCTTGTATAAAATACTCATTGTTACATCTTTTTTTTTTAATTGTGTTAAATGAGTTGTGGAATCAACTGATAGGTGACAGAATAGTGTGATCTCTACAACCTTTTGAAAATGGGAATTGTCTCTTTCATGTACCTTCATTCAAGATCTATTATGGTTAACTCAAAATTTAGAGATTCTCACATTTTTACGTGGTGTGTAGGTTCAGTTACACATTTTAAAATTGAAGCAACTAAATGAACTGAAGCCTCCTAGAAGCTTAAATGAGTAACACATTTAGTTTCCTTTATAAATGTAATGTAACGTGTCCCATGATTAAATACTACTACAACTGGATTTTCCAAGCAATTTCACTAATACTTGGAACAGTCAGAGCTCCAGATGCAATCTTGGCTTTTTTTGGGAGTCAGTCCAAAGAAGGAGGAAAACAGATTCCAAAAGAAAGCAAACTAATTTACATACTGTAAGCATGTGCTAAAGTTTGTTTTGGAAATGCCCTCAGCCACCTGGGATTGTAGATTTGGATTAAATGAGTTAACCCATTGCCAAGTGACACTGCATATAAATGATTTTCTGAAAGGTCTATCTTAGACTTTAGTTCAACAACATTTTGTCACTGTTTCAAATTAAAACCAATAAGCTTTATTTTTATTCAACGAACTTACATATACAATTTTTGTGTTCTTTGACTAGATGATCTGAACAGGTTAATGGTTTAAAAAAAAGAAAGAGGTCTTGGCCACAAGCCAGTATCTTCTCCTTTGATTGATTCATTTGCTGTGTAACAAAATCCATGAGTGTATCCTGTTTAATTTTGAAGTTGCATGTAAAAATAAACCCGACTCAAATCTGTAATAATGTGACTACTAATTTAGGGTGTTTTCTGTCTCTTGGTTTTTTCATTATTTCACAAAATAGTATTAAATATGGCCCATTTACATTGTGTGCAGAAAGACTGTAAATGTTCCATAAATGACAAAGGGTATCTGAAAGGGGTGGGTGGTTTTTTTCCTAACTTGGAATTCTAAGATTTAATCTCAGTAGTCTTTATTTCTTCATCTGCAGAGATGGAGCAAAGTGTGTAAGTATCACAAAGTTGACGGCTTAAGATATTAAGATAAGAATGTTTCAATACGAAATAACTTATTAAAATACCTAGGTGTGGATTTTTATTTTTTTTAATCAAGTGGGTCTGTGGTGAAATGGTTCATTACATCGAGGTAGTTCTGAATTTTTTCTTCTGTGTCCTTACAAGTAATTCTTTGTGACAATCAGTGTTACCAGCTTCATTTCTAGATGATTTTTTGACTTCTTAGTTGGTACATTCATGTAACTTTTGTTTATCATCTTTTCACTTTCACTTTTTTGTTTCCCTTTCTCTGTTTACAGTCTGCCACATTTATATTAATTCTGAAGGAAGTGTATTTTCAAATTCTTTTTTTCATTTGCTATGAGTATATGTACACATATGCATGCAGTTGTGGTCCCAGCAGCTGCTTTACCAAACATTTCATCTACATTAATTTTCTATTTCATTTGCTGTCCTAATGACAGTGCCTTTGCCTAGAGAGCCAGCTACCTTCTTATACCATTTATCAGTATGTATGGGTTAAATAGAAGCAATGTAAAGCTTGTTTCCTTATAGAATTCATGTTTTTGGGTAGTTCTTTTGTTTGGCATAAACTGAGGTAACATTTTACTATGGATTTTTTTTTCCTCTTTTTCTAGATTTGCATGGCAATACTTAGGACATATATTAGTATCAAAGAATCAGGCCTTCTAAAACGTGCAGGTATGATACAGTAATAGCTTTTGATGTATCTTTGACACTTAGCTTATTTAAAGCAAATTAAATAGGCTGTCAGGAGAGAAATGGGTGCTACTTCAACAGTGAGTAGGAAGTTCTGATTTCAAAGGAATACATCTAGTCCATGTGTTTTCATGTTCCAGTTTCCCATTGAGGCTAGGTATTTAGATACACAGTTATCTCAAGAGGTTGTTATAAATCTCACTTCCACGGAAAATGAACTTAGCCTGAATGGAACTAGACTTGAGAGTAGAAATGAGTAACTGGGGCAGGGGGGAGGTTTAACAGAACCAAAATTTTTTAAGGCACTTTTGAACACCCTGGCCAATCATCACAAATCTAATTAAGCTCTTGAAGTAAAGTGCTGTTACAGCACCCAAACAGCTGTAGTTTGGTCCTTTCACATTACCATATATGCAAACAATTATGATTAACACATTTTAGGGACTGTAGTTGATTCGCATCCATCTGAGCTTTTGCGTTCAGTCAGAAAGAGCTCTGGACAGTCATTCCTTTTGTACCTGTCCTGAGGAGTCTTAAGTTTTTGAAAGCTTATTAGAGTGTAGCACAACGTGAGCGTGGGATCCAGTTGCACCCTGTGTAATAACGTTCCCATGCTGAAATACTGAGCATTGTATTGCAGATACAGTACGTGTCTGCCAAGGCTGGCACTGCAACAGATTGCAAGACCATCCACCGTCATATTGCTGCGTTTCACTTCCTAGAGCTTCATGTCCGGAAAGGCCGTACTGCCTTGATGCGCTTACCAGATCTAACGTGGTTTTGTCCATTTTTCTTGGGCTGCACCAAATCTGCTAAACTTTCTTGAAACCTGTAGGGCTTATGGTGTTCAGCTCAATGACATGAGTCAGTCTGGGTCTAGTAACGTTAACACTGTATTCAAACTGGATCCTTTTACCCATTTTTCTCCATATCCCTGTCCCATAATATCCTGGATAATTAAGAGTTGTTAAACTGCATTTAAAATTTAAGGAAATGTCTAACTAGTTAGCATCAGTTACCCCAAAGTGAAATTAATATAATTGCTTTTTCAGTCCAAATATTTGTGGAATATTACAGAGAAGTTACTCCTGGTGTGAATTTTGCTTCTCAAGTGCTGAATGGTCTTCTCATTTCTTTGCTCGAGAACTGTTTGTTGCAGGAAGTATTTCAGATATTGAGTGTAACTGTACAAATCAATACACTGGTAGGTGACCTTGTAATATTTTTTTTGAATCTTTGATCCATGTTTTCGTAGTTTTTTGAGTACTATGCCATTTGTAGTAATAAATTTCGTTTTATTCTGGTACTCAAATCTTGGGGGGGGGGAAAGAGCAAATCAAAGTTCCTATTGTAAAAACTCTAAGCTTTCTAATTGAATAGAGTTGTAAAACTGATTGTACTTTTCTGTCTAAATTAGCCAGCTGTAGATGTTCTTCTGAAAGTTTTTGAGCATGTGGCTTCTTTGAATATAAGAGATGCTGTGCCTGCGTTAATCAGTACCTTTTGTAAGGTATGAGTTTGATTGTACTACTGCTTGCTTGTTGGAATTTCTGAAATTCCTTACCTGTTTTAAAACTCAAACATATCCCTTTAATATTGTTTCAGTACTGTTTTTTAAAATTTGTATTGTGACTAGCTGAATTTGTGGGGTTTCCACTTATCCCTTATTTTTTGACTGAGATTCACTGTGAAATGTTTTTCCCACTGTTGTTTGCCACTTGCCTCTGGAAATACATAAGTGATAGCAATTTTTGGTATGCTTACTTTTCTTCCCCCTGTTTGATATTACAGCTCACTGATGCTGGTATGTTCCTTGAGTTTGAACATTTTGATTGTATTATTAAGTTCCTTCACCAATTGCAAGTTTCCAGTCAGGAAATAAATACTGTTTTGAACATAAGATCCAGGTATGTCTTTAAGGAGCTATTTTGTAATTACATCTGTCAAGTTCCTTCTTCAGGTTCCATTTTTGTAAATTTATGTAAAAACTTTAAAAGGCAATTAGAAAATGCATATTTAGTGTTTTGGATGAAAATACTATCATATCATGCCTAGTTCTGTTTTAAAGTACTGTCAATCTACTGTGCTTCAAAGATCAAGGATTGTTAAGTTAAAACTTAGGTTCTGACCACAGTTATTATTAGTTTTTTATATATTGATCATCATTGTACAATCTGTTCCCAGCTGTGCTACAAGTTTATGTAACTGTAGTCAAATTACAAACACCATGGTTTAATGTATCATTTAGACCTGCATAAGCAAACAGTACTTCTGCAATAAACAACCCTTCTAGGTAATAAGAGGATTAGTTATAATCTGAAGTAGTTTTCTAGTTTCATTTACTGTGCAACTGCATAAACCCGTGTGCCAACACAACTGGGGAGGGGGCTCATTTTTTAAGTACTGCTGGATTATGCTGGGTAAAATGTGAAATCACCGCCCAGATCTGGTCCAGAATGGTCCAAAACTGTTGATGTCTCCCCATCACTTGCACAAGATTGTGGTCCTTTTTTTTTTTTTTTTAATCATTTGCATCATACACACACACACAAGTTGAGAAACTAAATTTGCGATTCATAAAGCAACCTTTGATTCTTAGAGGAAACCAAATATGCAGTATCTACTGTGTGAAAACAAGCCATCGCTGTTTCAAGTGAAAGCACTGTAGAAATTATTTGCTGCTTTTCGTACTTTTCCCATAGAGGACCTTTCAGCCACGGATCTCGGTGTTTTTCCAGTGCAACTTAACACACGTGTTGGAGGTAATTTTTAGCACGTTTCACATCAGGCATCTGGTTCACAAAGGAATGATCCCTTCCAGGTTGCCTCAGTATATATGTGTTTTCAGCACAAACTGAGAAACAGTCTGTATTGATGAAGACAGAGCAGCTGTGTTACTTCAACTACAAGTGTTTGCTCATTCATGTGTAGGTTACGTATCTCCACATGATAGCATCACACTGGGTAGATATACCCATTGTTTCAGTGGCAGCATCAGAATAAAGTATTATGCTCCTAGGTGTTTGAAGCTGAAAAGCACTTTCTTTCATATAACTAACTTTTTTTTTTACCTTTATGTCAGAAATACATACAGTACAGTTCTGCGTTTACTTAATGGATTGCAAGTCTTGCTGATACCTTTTCAGTTACATATCTACTGAGACAAGGGAGTATTTTCTGAGAAAAAAGCTCTGCTCAGTTATTTCCTTAATATGTGTACTGACTTCCCTTGGCATGATTGTAAATGTCTGTTTTCAGTATACAGTTTGCATAGTGTGTAGTAAATAGGGTCAAAAATCACATCAGTTTTAAGTTCATATATGATAATTTTTTTATCACCTTCTGCTAGTGCGTAGTTTAGTTCAGTAGGATGTGTTAAAATTAAATGTTAATATTTTTTTCTTAAGATTTCAGGAAAGACATTTTGAAAAGAACTGGCTTTTTGACTTCAACTTGGCAGTGGCTGAAATTCAGGTACAGTACGTGCATTCTTCCAAGCCTGTTGGAATACCTAAACCATGACTTCTTTTAAACCTACAAGAAATAGCAATTTCTACATCATCTAAAATTAGTGGCCTTTATTGTTAAGTATATTGAGATTATGATAAAATATTTTTATGCAAAGCCATATTTGGGAAAGATTAACTTGCAGGGTAAAACTGTCTTTCACTTTGCCGTGACATCAGTATTAATTTACATACTTGTAGCTTTTATCTTGGTTTCGCATCTAATTCAAAGATTTTATAATTTTAAGCAGTTATTTCCTATGCCTCACATGTGTTGTGCTTGTAATTGGTAGTGGTACATCATTTCTCACCAAAAAATTATTTAGTAGATAGAATTCATATCTAGTATAAAAAGACACAATTGTAAAAGGCTGTAATTGGCAACACTAAGCAGGTATTTTAAAGAACAAGAAAATATTATAAAAAATTCTTTAATTGGACACTTGCATCTTTCATATTCAACGGTAGGGTACTTCTTATGCAGAATTGTAATACAGTTTACATATTATCATACTTACTGCACACATCCTGAGACGAAAATTTAAGAAGGGAAGAACCAGGACTGATTTTTTACTCCTTTAACACCAAAGTCATCAAGTGATCTGGCAAGCAAAAAACTAATTCATATAGAAGCTAACCATCAATTTGGCATGCATCGTGGAAAAAAAAAGATAGTAGAATACTGGATGAATGCCAGTTCTTAAATAGGATGAATAACTTACGAGCTTCCCCAATTGGGGTCATGACATAAACCAAAAAAGAATTTTAATTTCTTGAGGGACAAAAGTGATTAGCAGTCCATGCAAGTTAGGCCATATGTAACTGTGCCATATTGAACATGGAGTTCTTGGCAGCAGCGTTTCAGCTGCATCTTTTTTCTGCTTTAAGTCTATCCCAGCTGTATCTCTCGAATTTCAGTATATTTTCTGTTTGGTGTTCTGGAGGCAGGTTCGTTTATATTTATCTCTTGCCTTCCTCACAGCATTGCAAGGAAAAAAGTGACTGGATGAAGCTGGGAGCTTTGTATGTTAATGCGAGAACTGGATGTGAACATTTTAATGATCTTCAGAAATTGTCTGTATGTATTGCTGAAATACTAACCAGAAATTCTGAGACAGACAGACCAGGAGTTCCTTTTTGTGATTTTGCTGATGCAGGTAAAATAAAGATGCAATAAATGGTTTTTGTTCATTCATATTCTTTGTAGAGTTTTTAAAAGGGGTAAAAAACCAAATTCATATACTGTTTTCTGAATATTAATTTTATACGCTACAGTATTCAGAATTTCTCGAGGTGCAAATACAATCAGTTAAAATGCTCAATAGAAGCCATTTTCTAATGGAAGTAAAATCCACAGTGCTTACATTTAAAGTCAAAGTTCTGAAAGAAGAACATTTGAGCTTTGTGAAATCAAGAAGAGAAACCAAAATCGGTGTCTTTTATAAGAATGACCTATTCTCAGGACAAAGGCAAATTATTAGTATTAAGTATTGCCATATGAAGTGTCACAACTCTTAATAGCATAAATAAACTTTAGAGCTGTAAATACAGCCATATGTATATTTGTGTATTTCAAAACACATTGAACAGGGTTACATCATACACTTTTTTTTTTTTTAGTAATTTAGATTTTCAGAATTACTTAATTCTCTAAAGAGCCAAGAGCTGGTTCAACAAAATACCTTCTACTTTTTTTTATAGTTGTGGCAGGTTTTCTTATCCCTTTCCTCCCTATGCCCCTTCATTTACATATCTGTATCATTCTTCCTAATAAGTTTGCAGAAAGCTGACGCTCAGTGAAGTGTCAGTGGGATATTAAAGCGTTTTTTAATGCATGACTCACATCTTTTTCAACCTGTACTAACTATTAAAACACGATGAATATTTATTCAAGATATGTGACATAACCTTTCTGACCACAGACTTTAATATTATAAAATAGCTACTGCAGCTTCCAGTTGTGACACAGACAGAAGATTTTGGTGGGGCTTGGAACTTAGTCTGTCTTCCCTAGAGCAGTGGTCTCCAAATTTATAGGTACCTTTATCAGTAAAAAATGTTTGAGTGTTCACCCCCAATTTATTTATTGACAAATTATGTACATGTACTACTGCACTAATATATTAAACACATTATAAAACATACACAAAAATAGGAATTAAAAAGATGAGATAAAGATGAAATAAACACTACTTTTAAAAATATTTTGTTTTCTTTAGTTTTTAATGGTACAAAAAATATTCTCTTCCCACACCTGAATGGATTGTTGTGCTCACACCCCACTTTGGAGACCACTGCTCTAGAATACCAACAGTGCTTCCAAAGTGGTTGCATAATATGGTTGGAAAAACTTGTAATTACTCAGTTCGGTAATTGCCAACATTTCTGCGTGGTGCCAGAATATGCAAAATTTTTACTTTACACATAATGACGTTACTAAATTATGCCATTACATGTCCAAGCATACTATGGATGAATTAGAACACGACATTATGAAATAGTCTCTGAATAAATTATAGTTATTTACCCTCCTGCTGGTGTTAAGACTCAAGACTGTACTACTTTCAATGGCAAATATTTCAGAAACTAAATTTCATATTTTTACAATGACCGTGTTTTTCAAGTGTGTAATTTCTTTAAAACTGCATTTACGTGTAAAATAAATTTTAAAAAAATGTTTTTTTCTTTTCAGTAATAAAAAATTCACAACATAATGAAGCAGACAGAATTTTCATTGGAAGGATTGGGATAAGTGTAATGTATTCTTATCACAAAGTACTGCAGTGGATAAAGGTATACTGGACTATAGGAACCTGACTGGAAGAAAAAGAACGAGTCATTTCTTTTCTAGTTTTTTAAATGTGTTTCTCGAGTTGAATGGCTGGATGTACCACCTGCCTCCCAACCATCTTAGTACTTCTTAATTGTCCAGTAGTTTTAATTGTCCATAGCAGTTTTCTATGGAGCCCATCATAACTTTGTCTTGCAACACAGAAACTTGATTGTTCAGGTTCAACTTTTGATTTCTCTGAGCTAAGGATGAATCTGGATTAGGAGATAGGTCTTCCTGAGATTCTGGGGTGAGGTGCTGATGGGATTGTTTCCCAGAAATGTCACTTTCTTCTGCTGGCAATACTGCTGAATTTCTGAATTTCTGAGCCCCCCCCAACTCAAGCAATATTTACAGAAGTTTGAGTGGGCCCTTTCCTGCACTGATGCTTCTGAACCTGACCTCAAATGGAACGGATAAGGCCAGGAAGACAGAAGGGAAGCATAGCAAGGCTGCTACTGCACTTGGTGAACTGCTCATTCCCCAGAATGTCACTAGAAGTGCTTTTAGAATCTAGGGTTCTGAGTTCTGTGAATCTTGCGAAGACTCGGACCTCACAAAGAAATGCCCTTTATAATCCTTTCTTTGCTGTCAGATACTACAAAGGGCCAGGGTTAAGGGACTAGACCTTTCACTGGATGTTTTACACTGTTTAGACCTCATGCAGCTTAGAACTCATGATCATAAGTTCACTGCAGCAAGATCCATTTCAATGGTAAACTTGCCATTTTTTTCCTGGAAGGAGCAGTGTATACCAAGCTAGATCTCCTATACAATGCAGTGTGACCACCAATATAAACCACCAGTGATTTTGGAGCGTATTTTGGTCAGTGATGACATTCTGAACTTGTGTCAACGTGCCGCCACCTCATTGATACATCCATTAAGCAAGAGCTGAAACATGTCTAGTTCAGAGTTTTGTGTTGCTTGACCAGCAAGGTGCAGCCAGACAGGACAAGTGCTGAATCCGGCCTGTTCTTGCCTTGCTGGGGACATTAATTCAATATCCCACCCTGACTCGATCATCATCTTTTTTAGATGGGTCAGATCTTAATTGCCTTTGAGGCTGATACCTTTCTTCCATCTTTGACTGAAAAGGCCAAGGAAAAAGTTGTTAAGGGAAGCTTCTATAGGAAACCAGTCTAAATATCAACCTGGAATATGATGATAAAGTTGTTGGTTGTTATACTGTTGGCCAGATGGGCCCAACTTTTTCCAGCTTATTGTCCTGCTGGGTACAACTATCAGTGTTTTCTTTGGCTTATGCTGGAGTAATTATTTCAGTTTAACAATTATGGCTCTGCTGCAAAATGAAAACTCTCTGTATAATCTTTTTAGAATTGTATAGGTTGTGTAGTGCTGAATGGAATCAAAAGAGTAAAAGTATTAATATACTAAAGTAAGCAAATACAAATTAATTACAAAGTATATTAAAAATATTGTATAGGAACATTATATAGTAAAAATAATGTTATAGAGAATAGTGTGCTGGGAACTGTTCAACAATGGGCTGGTGGGTTTTTTTGCCTACACAGTCAAAAAAAAATTACTATTCATTAGAAATTTTACTATACTTTTTTTTTTTCCCCCCATCTCAGTTTGGATAACTAAACTAATGCCTATACCTCTCTATCACTGAATTAAATCTGCTGTATTTTGTGTAAATATACTCTGTGTTCACTGGTATCACTGCTTTCTCTGACTTTTCCCTTCTCCCTCTTATGCTAGGGAAGGAAGGTTTTGGATAAATTGCATGAGATGCAGATACATTTTACAGTCTTGAAAGGACTTACAGGTGCAGAGAGGTTAGCATCAAGATGTCAAATTGTTAATAAAGCTGTAGAAATTTTTCTTAAAACTGGAAGTTTGGATGGAGCGGTATGGGTATTGAGAGGTAAGCTTGTCTTATAAAAAACTAAGATTTTATTTAAATTTGAACAGTCCCCTTCTATGACAGATTTCAGATAAAAGTTACAAGCTGGCTAATGTTATTAAATAATGTTAATAATATTGGGATAGCAAAGCTAAAATGTGATCCATCTTACTGGTTAGTACTCTTCTTGATACGTATAAGAATACCAAAAGTTTTTAGTAGTCTGTTATCAAGACCAATCTATTCAAAAGCCTACCATAATAAGGGAGGGGCACAGCTTAGAAAGTGACTATGCCCCATGTAGACTTCCTTTGAGCCAGGTGACATTCAGCGTCAAAAAATTTTCAGGCTTCAGTCAATGCATAGTTTCTTTACCCCTCACAGTATCCACATTTAGTAAAATAGCTTTAGAATAGTAACATATTTCTGCAATTAAATGATGCATAATTACTGGCTTTTTGGAATTCTGAATCTGCTGAAAAGAGAAGAAACTCAGAAGTATAAACAAGAATAGAAGGTGTTCTATAAAGTAATATTGAGGATCTAAAATTTGCTACTCAATTTTATTTATGGACATAGATATATACGTATTTATGTACACACTTAACATATGACACCGACAGTCCATTTACTACCATCATATTTAGTAACAGGGGCTATTTACAATATGAAGGTTCAGAGAATCAATCTGAGAAGCATTGGTGATAAGGAATGAATTATTAATAACTAGAACTGCATTTTCTGTGAAATTCTGAAATTTTTTTTCTGCTACAGTTTACAGTATATTTTTAATGACCAAAAGTCTCAGCATCCAGCAGTTTCATAAAAATAGCATTGCATTGTTGTTTGCCACAGAGTCAGAGTGGACGACAAATGCACCATTGTGGCCCTGTGATAAAATGGACATCCTCAATCGACATAATCTGTTATGTACACTAGTGGATAAGTACTTGGGGAAGAGTTTATACAGGCAGGCATTTGAAGTTCTGCAGAACTTACCAGGTTTTCAAAATCATTCTGGTAAGTAAAGAAAAACATACTGTATTAAGAGCTAAAAATATAACAGATGATTCTGTACTGTTCTTTTTGTTTGTTTTCCAGCTAAAATTTGTTGAAGAAGTAAGATGGTTTTAGACAAGCCCATTTTTTTTCCCCAAAGAGTGTGGGCTCAGTTAAAATACGTATTGTACTCTGCAGCTGTTGCCACACACACACATGCACGTACATGCACACAGTTTATACACCTGTCCTCTTTTTTTTAATCGGTTCTTTTACACGGCGCAACAGGAAAGACCAACTAAATTTTTAAGGATCATACACAGTCTATACAATAACTTAAAATAGGGATATCATTGGTTGATTCATTTCATCTTCAGATGAATGCACTGGTGTTTTCTGTAACTGAACTGGCTAACCAAGGCTTCTTTCACGCACCATGTTAAGAACCGAGTGCTCTTTTGGGCTCAACTTACCTGACAAATTTTGGGTGTGTATTTCAAGAGGAGATGGGTAGTTACTTAGGTTCTGCTGAGGAAACCTCAGTTCATTCCTGTGTGTAGGTCTCACTGCTATTGCCAGTGTGTACTTTTAGGTATGTTAGGAAAGCTTAGTTGGAAGACCATCTACTTAGAGAATCCTAGAAGTATCTGGTCCTTTGAGGTGTGAGGTGGATAAAAGGCTGCTCAGTCCTGCCAAAAAGGGGACAGTTGAAGGCAAGTGGGCAGTTCAGAGTAAGAGTAGAAGCAGAACTTGAAGAACGAAGGTGAATTTTATTGGTGCAAATTTTAAATCTGAGGCATCAGGTGAAGATTGTATTTATAGGCTTGGACAAATTAATGTATTTTTATCTGATCCTGTTGGGTTTGGCAGCAAATTATTACTTGGATCTTAACAGTTCTCTTTCACAACATGAACGAACTAGCTGTATGAAAAGACTTTTGTTCCGCTTTGCTGTTAGAAGCAAGAATCATAGAATCATAGAATGGTTTAGGTTGGAAGGGACCTTAAAGATCATCTAGTTCCAACCCCCCTGCCATGGGCAGGGACACCTCCCACAAGACCAGGCTGCTCAAAGCCCCGTCCAGCCTGGCCTTGAACACTTCCAGGGATGGGGCATTGACAGCTTCCCTGAGCACCCTGTTCCAGTGCCTCGCCACCCCCATAGTAAAGAATTTTTCCTAATATCCAATCTAAATCTCCCCTCCTTCAGTTTGAAACCGTTACCCCTCGTCCTGTCATTACGCTCGCTGATAAAGAGTCCCTTCTCACCTTTCCTGTAGGCCCCCTTTAGGTATTGGAAGGCTGCTATAAGGTCTCCCTGGAGCCTTCTCTTCTCCAGGCTGAACAACCCCAACTTTCTCAGCCTATCCTCACAGCATAGGTGCTGATAGCATAGAGTCCTGACTGAGGTACTGATTGAGAAGCAATTCTTCAGTTAGATTTGCATTTGACTTAATTCAGTAGTTAATATTCTTAATTTCATTTCAGATACTGTGGATGTTTCTCAGTACAGCTCCCTTTTTAACAAGCTAATAAATGCCTGTTTTGAGAGCAAGAACCTTGGGGTGTCATCTTCTGCAGTAGACTTCATGCTTTCAAAAAACATAGCAATTGATATTTTTCTACTTAGAGGATTAATCACAGCTTTGGGAAGAAGTTCTTTGTGGTCTAAAGCTAGGACCTATTACAAAAGTAAGTTGCTTCTTAAACAATATCATTCCCTTATGTTCTTTAGATAACATATGCTCATAACAGCTCAGTATGTTGGGGAGAAATGGGCAAGAGTTTAATTTGTTAGAAGAAAACGGTACTTTCTGTATCACTATCAGGAGTTTACTTGTAACCAAAATATTTATTGGGAAGTAGTGACAGCTGAAAATACGAATCAATGCATACTACCTGTCATGAAACAGATGTAACAATAACATTAACTTCTCATGTTCAATTTCAGAATTTCAAAAATGTGAACCTTTAAATGGTTAAAAAGTGCATAATCTTCACTTTTTTATCTAGGCAAATTAGATTTTTTTATGTTTAGAGCTGATGGTAAAAGTAGTAATATTTAAGATTTGAGAAGTCTAAGAAGTTTATCCTAACCAAAAGAGAATTTCTTTCAACTAAAAGCTAACAGTCTGTGGTTGTTTTCAACTCCCCACTTCTGAGCTAAAATAATACTGGGTGTGCCACTCTGATAGGGTCCACCTATCTCTCCATATTGTCACATTATTTACTGTTTGATTCCGTCGTAGAATTGTGGTGGTTAGCAAGCTACTTAAGGAGTTCTTTCCAGGATGGATACTTGGCTTTGTTAACATTGAAATGAGTGTTTTTCCTCACCTCTTCTTTTTTTTCTGAAATGCTGTAAAGGTTGGGTCTTTGGAATCACTTGGCAGAGGACAGGGGAGCAAAGGGGGAGATGCTGTTCAAATGTCCTCTCACTGCGATCACAGTTAATAAAGCTTCTGTCTGACCTGTCCTAAATTGTACTTGCATTATTACACACTTGGAGTCCCCAGATTTCTGACAGAGCTTTTTAATCGTCGGTGATAATATTAATCAATAAAAATAACATTTTACAGCAGTGAATATTATGAGTGAATACTATTTGCTGTGTTCTCAAATCAGGCCATTTGACAGGTGAAATAATAAAATCCATTAAGAGGTTGGGAGGGGTGGGGTGTCCACATTCTTAGCCACCTACTGAAGAAAACAGAACTATGTTCAATACTGGTAATCCTAATTCCATACATTTCTGCATTTACTCTCAGGTGCTTTATCATTGGGTTGCTACCCACCACTGCAGGGAAATTTATATCACAAACTTTTGACGATTCCATCTTACTTGTCTGAGGTTGAGATGCTGTTGGCCATTGAAATATTTCTTGTTTCAAATGCCAGTGATATTCAAAGTCCAATGGCTGCTAGTCAGACTCTTCAAATAAAACTGAAAAGGTTTGTTGTCAGTTATGTACCATTTTGATTGTATTTATCCGTGTGATCATGTAATTAATGAGAGATCTTATTTTCCATTGGCTGGGAAAGAATGCTTGGTTTTAAAATTGTTTTTAATCCTTGTTTCTAAACTGGTTATAGAACAGTAGATGTTTGGGAGTTTTTTATTATTAGTTTTACATGTGAGGGGCAGAAAAGTAATTGTTCTGGAGTGATATTGGCCTGTGTTCTCTAACTGTGTCTACCACACTAAGAGTGTGCTGTATTTTCACAACCAGGATAGCTTGATATCTTGGTGTATGGATTTGTGTGTTGTGGTTAAGCAGTGGAGTAGAAGGGCACAGTCAAAACGTTACTCGTTTTAAAAAGCAACTCTAACATTTCTTGACTGTTTTTTGGAAAGTGCATGAAGACGTTTTACTTGATTGTCTTTATAGGGGATATCTCAATATTAAATTTGTTAGATTTTTTTCCCCCTTCCTGTGAGACTTAATACATTCAGATAGAAATGTGGGTTTTTGCTTTTTCCTTTTGTCCATAAACCACCAACCACTGGCACTAGATTATACCTATAATTAATTTTTCAAGACCCCATTTTCTGGCTCAGCATCAAAATGTGAAACTCCATAGAAAAGCTACATTTGTTAAGAAGGATGAACGGTGACTACAGAAGGATGAACGGTGACATCTCAAACTCGAGTACTCTGTCTTCCTTCCCCTCTACCCTTCCCAAGAAGTACTTGTCTTAATTTTGTTCTTTTGATAAATGAGAAGTTTTTTATCTCTTGTTTTCATATGTATGCCATTGTACCTCTGCTTGTTTGCTTAGAGAGTAAATTCTGCTCTTGCAGAAACGTCAGCATGTCACTGAGGCCCATCCTTATTCCAAAAGTGTTTACATGCCAAAAATGACTAATCCTTTTGGAGTCAAGCATGTACACGAATTCTTGCTATATCCAGTTCATAAAATGATTTACATTCCTTTACTGAATTTTCTTAGCCTGGAGTCGAACATTTCTTCATGATACGTGCTATGAATATTGCGGACCTACTTTGCACTGGCATTAAATCCTATTACTTTCCATTACTGTAAAATACGTTAAAAATATACTTTTTCTAACTTTTTAATTCTTAAAAATGAACTTCTTTAATTCTTAACTCTTTTAATTCTTAATTTGTCTAGAAATTAACATAATCTATTATAAGTGAAGTGAACACAAGACATTATTTTAATGTTTTTGTAATCTTGTTGCCAGTATAAAGTGTCAGGCAAGTGACACAGGGGCTGTATGGTACCTAATTTTGCATTTGTGAAAATTCACTTGCAGATGTGAAGATCAGACAGTTCAGAATAACAGGGACTATCAAGCGGCAGTGGAGAGACTGATCCTGGCTGCTCGTGTGTCTGATCCAAAGCTTTTTCTTAAGCATATGACAATGAATGTTAACATGGAAGAAGTTTACAGCTTGGAGCTTACATCTGCTCTAAAATGGCTTCAGGAGAATATGAAATGGGCTGGGAAGGTCTGGCTGTTTCAGTAGTCATTAAATAGTAAAAGATTTTTGGTTTGTAATGGTTAAAGCAATCATTGTTGAAAATAATACAAATTAATAAAGGCAGTTCCCACTGAGTTCAAACTGCGCCTTACTGATTTACAGCAAGGCTTCAAACTCAAGTTGTGTTTTTAAATACTTATATTGATGATAACGCAGATAGTCGCACAGAAAGAGTTAATTTTTTTCCCTAACTGTATAGATTGTCACACGGACTTACATAGATGTTTTGTAATGGCATGATTAGATAATGAGAAAGCTGCAGCCTCAGAACCTACATTCTCCTTTTTTACGTAGAATCTAGCACTAACTGTTACTCTTCTCCTAGCAGGTGACAGTATGTAAGTGCATTGATTGAGAGCATCTACAGTTCTTGAGCGAGGCATTTTCCACACTGCTTCACAGTCTGTAGAAGTAATACATGTTTCCTTTTTGTCTTCCTCACAGTATCTTGTGAGGATATTGTCCCATCTGTCCGCCCCTTAGATCTTAATTTCCTTACTCCAAAAACCCAATAAAAAGCACTGAGGATAAAATAGCTTCAAAATCACTTGAGACATGCCTGATTCGGGATACCTTCCTTCACAGAACTGAGAGAGTTTACGCAAATCGCTCACAGCTGAAGGTTTACTTGTGTCTTGTTAATAACTTGTATATGGCTTCACATTTGTATATATGCATATTTACACTGAAAAGGAAAACTTGCTTTCTCCCTTGATTGTGCTCTTAAGAGGGAAATGGTTTTCTCATTTTTTAGTTTCTGCCAACTGCAAGATGAGATGGAGGCACCTAGCAAGCTGTTTCTAGCATTCCTGGTTCTTCAGGAATTCTTTTTTCCACCTGCAAATCCTGAAGCAGATTCGGAGCATTAATTGCTTAAGTCACTCTTCACCTACTGATCTGCTGCCGGAATAAGAAGGACCAAACATTCCGTATCAAAAAACTCTCGTGGCAAATCAGTGGGACCTCTGTCAACGTTGATACAGAGCCTGAGCTCCCCACCTTCACCAACATGCCAATAATACAGCTCTTTTCGTCCTGTTCGTCCCTTTAGAGCTTTTTGTACTGAAAATTTCTGCTTTCTTGGGTATAGAAGTTCCTGGGTTTTTTTAAGGCTCTTCAATCATAAGTGAGATCAAGATGGTGATGTAAGCCCTCAATGTTTGAAAAATCTTCCCTCCTTTGGGGCAACGTGAGTCTCTTCCCCATTCCAGCAGCATTCTTGCAGTTGTCCTCTGCGCCTCTGAATCATGAAAGCCATCACAATCTTAGTGCTGGATGGTTTTGGAGGGGTGTTGGTGTTTTTTGTTTTGGGGGAGTTGCCACACTAGTCTTGAGGTCCATGCCATTAATCTGATCGACAGTTGTTAGATTCCTGACCGTCTTCAGGGTCAGGTCCTGACACTTTTCAATACCACTGCTCATCCACTCTGTCTAGGAGTTGCTGCTGTTAAGAGAGAGGATTGAATCTGATGACCACCAAGATCACTGCCTTCCTCCTGTGCCACCTGTACAGAAAAATGCAAGGATAGAAGCTCTTGTGTTTTCACAGGGTATCATTCTTCTGTAGGGATCTCATCAGCTTTCCTTCTCAAAAATGGTAGATTCAGTACTAACAATCAGGTGGCATTTCTTTAAAAGCCTCTTGCGTCAAAATTTCTCTTGAAGAAGAGTTGGCACTAATTCAAACGGACTTTGAGTTCCACCACTTGGTATTCACCAAGATGGCTCTGCCATTTATAAGACTATCCACCTGGTCAAATCCAGTAGGATTCTGCTGCTTTTGTTTCCCAGTAGCTGAAAGACTGGGTAAGAAGTGGTCAGGTTTCAGATGGGGGATCTAAACTGATGGTCTTCAAGCCACTCCAGCATTAGTGGCAAGAGCAATTTTGGAAGGTTTCAACAAACTAAAACTGGCAGTGAGAAACTAAGTCATTTTTTGCTAATTACTTTTTGTAAGATCCTTTGTAGCTTAATCTTCCTTGGAATTAGACAGAGGCTATCCGAACGTCAGCTAAATCCCGTATTTCTGCAAGCGGTACCAGATGTGGCTAATACTGTGTTTGAGAGACACAGAAGGACAAAATTCTCTTAGTAATCTGTCTGGCTTCAAAGCATGGGATGTTCTAGAGACAGCATTATTTTTTCCATTATAAGCAACCTTGAATTTTCACTTAGATCACCCCCAGAAAAAAAAAATCCAAATGTTGCTTTAGTTTTCAGACAGAGGTTAATCATTGACCTTCTAGCTTAACTTGGAACTGTGTAAAATTTGTGCAATGTTTTGGCTCCATCTCCTGAGAATCATCTTCAGCTGATAGGACGAAATCTCAGTCATGTTTTATATTAACAAGCGAAGCAAGCTCCCCACATCATTGCTCAGAAGTTTTGTTACAACTAGTGCATCTGGTATTTCTGCCAATAGAGTGTTTCTCCCTATCACCATGATAAACCAGTAGGCAGTTTAAATAACTTTACTGTTAGAGTTCTGTATTTCTGAGTTTTGTACTGTCTGGGTCGACTTGAAAGACCATACAAATCTGGTCATTTTCATGTGTATCAAAATGCCAGAAAGGTCTCTTGAGCAACATTTTCGGTACCATTTTGGTGACAGAAATTCCATGTGGTAAACAGGACAAAACTCCAATGTGGAATGGAAACAAGCCTGGAAAGATGAAAAAATGTTCCAAAGAATTAAGTTAAGTACAACAGAGACAATGTGGTTTTGCAGCGCCAGCCACTCAGTAGATAATATCCGTATTTTTGCTTTTCCCCAGGTATAAGTTACTGTTTCTTGGTAGCTGAATGAACTTCTGTGTTTGAGATTTAGCAGCTTGTTTGATATATTTAATTTTTCATATAGGAAATAAAATGTACATTTACCTGTTTGCAGAGAGAGAGACAGAAGAATGTGCAAAAAAACCTTTCCTGTGCTGCGCTCAGTAGCTAGGTCTAGACAACGCTGGGCTCCTTCCTTCAGTATGTTGTTAGATACGTGAGAAAAGTCCCTTTGTGAAAATCTTTCTCCAGTTTTCACTGATGATAAGGTATGCTCTTGGAAAGATTACTTTTGTTAGGTATGGACAGTTTTCTTGTAACTAAAACAGAATAACCTTGTTTGTAAGACTTAACCACCATTTTATTTCAAAGCATTGATAGTTTTGAGAATTTCTTAACACACATTGGGAACGGAGGTGAAAAGCTGGAAACAGAAG
The DNA here is from genome assembly GCA_013398915.1 of Dromas ardeola. NCBI lineage: Eukaryota > Metazoa > Chordata > Aves > Charadriiformes > Dromadidae > Dromas > Dromas ardeola. The sequence continues at coordinate 174,746 of VYZM01016307.1, read as the reverse complement.
CTTGATAGTTCTACGATGTTTTATAAGGAGCAATTGCGGGGGGATCATTTTGGAGGAGCTGTTAAGATGTTAATAAATGGTTTTTATTCTTTATATGAAGTATCCAAAATATCTGTGAGTCAGTATTGTCATTAAATTATCTAATTCCGTTCAGATCCTTGCAATTAATATTCTTAGGTATGCATGAGGATAGGCAAATGGCAAAGTAGACGTGGAGTTTCTCATAACTACTACAAGAATCTAGAGTACGATACGCTGCAGGAGGAGGTTAAGAATGTGTGAAATCAGTCAGACTATGCAGTTTTTCACGAGGCCGTAGCACATAATGTAGCAAATATTTGCTCATGAATAAATTGGGCTGAAACTCCCAGCTGTGGACGTGGCCAGCTTCCAGTTTTAACTACAGCCTCCAGTGGAGGCTACAGCGGGGACGATGGGCTGTGCTCAACTCGCTGAAGAATCCTAATGGACGTTGGTGAGAGTTTCACATGAGGAGAAATAGTAAAATTAAATGTCCCTAGTGTAGTAATCAAACCTTTAATTACCAAAATCTTAATGCCATACTCCTCAGCTTAGTAAAATACGGCCACATTAAGAGCAATTACTAGTTTACATTTTTGTCCTTCCACGTTCTCCAGATGCATTTTGCATCATTGTGGGGTTTGGGGTTTTTTTTGGCAAATCCCTTATCTGCATTTGTCAGTCTGAATCCCTTCTGCATAACTCTTTTCTAAAATGACTAGTATGATGAGCAGTATCAAAAATTAATGCTGACATCATTGGCCTTAGAGCTCCTGTGCCATTGTGTGTGATGGGACTGGAGAAACTGATGCCACTTTTTGACCACCTGCAGAGCGAGGACCAGAACAGAAACAAAGGAGTGAGGAGAAAATGGCTCAGTTGCCGCTTGTAGCAACTTTATTGCGATGCTTAAAATTCTCCATCTGGTAGGGGACAAGGGGTAGTCAAAATACAAACTTCTTCAGATGTTAATTTTATCTGGTATAAAACAAGCTTTCCATTCCGAAATGTCTGTGCCGCTCTTGCTGAGCCAGTGGGATGTATCCTGGGAAGTGATAGGGAATAACGAGACCAGATAAAGCCACAATGCTACTCCCATAAAATACTGTAGCGATATTCAGAAGCAGTTAAGTGTTGAGATCTTTAGCTAAAAAGAAGGAATTAATTCCTGTGCTCGGGGGGGCTGGTTCCTCTGGCTCTGTTTGAAAATGTGTGCCCTACGCAGTGGAGACAGTATCTGGGAGTGTCACCCACTGATTACCTCTCCCAATTTATTTTATCCCTCACTGAGTTATAGGAAATCCCGGGTGAAATGAACAGCACACTTTTCTGTTGAATCAATTAAATTTATTTTCCCATCTGCATAATTATGCAACCGATTTGCTTACATAACTGATGGCTTCTATCGGGAGGCAAAAAACATACTGCACATTAAGGAAATTATGCAAATCCTCCACGGGTTGTGAGAGTGTTAACTTGATTTAAAGCTTCACTGAACTATAGATAGTTCCTAAACCTTGTCAGTCCTCTTTTTAACCTTTTCTGCCTGGAAATGCGATAGATTGTATGCAAATAACTCCAATCCCTAACAGTTAATCTCCCTTTGTTCTGAAACTTGTCAGCAAGAGACAGCTTTGCTCTGAGGTTGCATGTCTCTGCATCAGCTTCTTCTTGACATTAACTACCTTGGACGAAAAATAGATGTATAAATATACATCAAACATTAGTAATTGCAGGAAAACAGCTTTGCTTTTCCCCCAGAGACTGCAGAGCTCTCGGTGGGTCCTTTGCCCATTTGGCATTCACTTTCTGCAGAACGAAGGAAACATGAAGCACACACAAGTACCTGGATAACCCCTTCCCTCCTCTTTGCCAAAGGAGCAGCCATTTCTCATGTCAGGGATTTCCCGTCTATGTCCCAAGTAACATCTGTGGACGTACTCTACTCTGAGAAGCAGAGGCCACTGGAATGGAGAGGGACTGCTTCCTCGCATCTGGTGTTCCAGGCCTTGGAGAAACTGCCACAATATCATAGAATCGTCTAGGTTGGAAGGGACCTTCCTTGAGTCTAACCATTAACCTAATACTGCCAAAACCACCACTAAACCATGTCCCTAAGCACCATGTCTACCCGTCTTTTAAATACCTCCAGGGACAGTGATTTAACCACTTCCTAGGCAGCCTGTTCCAACATTTGATAACCCTGTGAAGAAAATTTTCCTAATATCCATCCTAAAGCTCCCCTGGCGCAACTTGAGGCCATTTCCTCTTGTCCTATCACTTGTTACTTGGGAGAAAAGACTGACCACTGCTTCTCTACAACCTCCTTCCAGGTAGTTGTAGAGAGGAATGAGGTCTTCCCTCAGCCTCCTTTTCTCCAGGCTAAACAACCCCAGCTCCCTCAGCCGCTCCTCATAAGACTTGTTCTCCAGACCCCTCACCAGCTTCATTGCCCTTCTCTGGACACACTCCAGCACCTCAATATCATGTCTTGTTGTGAGGGGCCCAAAACAGGACACAGTACTCGAGGTGGGGCCTCACCAGCGCCGAGTACAGGGGACGATCATTTCCCTACTCCTGCTGGCCACACTATTCCTGATACCAGCCAGGATGCTGTTGGCCGCCTTGGCAACCTGGGCACACTGCTGGTTCATACTCAGCAGGCTGTCAACCAACACCCCCAGCTCCTTTTCCGCCAGGCAGCTCTCCAGCCACTCCTCCTGCAGCCTGTAGCGCTTCATGGGGTTGTTGTGACACAAGTGCAGGACCTGGCACTTGCCTTTGTTGAACCTCAAACCACTGTCCTCGGCCCATCGATCCAGCCTGTCCAGATCCCTCTGCAGAGCCACCCTGCCCTCCAACAGGTCTGCAGCCAAGGGCAGCAGCAACACCTAACGCGTGACATCACTGGCTATTACGTGTCTGTTTCACCTAATCCTTCCCCCGACGCGTCGCGCTTTGCCAAAACGCTGCCACCGCCCCCGCAGCCTCCCCTCAGGCGCCATTTTCTCCCCCGCCTCAGCGGGAGCCCTCGGCTGCGCCTGGGGACGCCCCGCGCGCGCCCGCG
>VYZM01016307.1:150066-171427 GCA_013398915.1 Dromas ardeola | reverse complement strand
AGGACGGCGCGATGGGATCGGGGGTGGGGGGACTGCGCTGAAACCGGGCCAGGCTCAGTTATGTCCGCCTCGCTCGGCCCCTCCGGTGGCGGAGCGGCCGTGGGCCGCCTGGGGAAGGCGGGGCGGCAGGTCCGTCGGTGCCGCCGCTCTCCGGTGGCACGGCCCTGAGGCACCTGCCTGGGCGTCGCGGAGGGCCCGGAGCTGCGCCGTTATTCCCGGCCTTCTTAACGTGGGGGGGGGGAAGGCTGGCCCGTGACACACATCCCTGACGGTTGTGCCGACGGAAAGGCCGACGTCGTTACCGTTGGTGAATTTTAAGCTGAATTCCGTCAGGGTTCTCTGCTTCAAACAGTTCAAACTGCCGGCGGGTGGGTCGCCGGCGCTCGGCGTCTCCCGAGCGGTGCGTCCGTCCCTTTTCGCCAGCGCTTATTTTCCCTCTCATCGTGTTTTAATTTTCGTATTTTCTTCACGCTGCCGTCAGGGCCAGGTAATCCCGGCTGGAGCGGCCAGGCGTTAGTGCCCAACGTCGTCTTTCCAAAGGCTTCTTTGCCAAATGCGATATAATTAACGTTTTTGTTTTGCGCTGGCAAGCATCACTCTCAGGTGGGGTGAAGGGGGAAACCTACTCAAAACCAGGAGATTTTTATAACTAAGCAGTTAATAGAGCATTTAAAACAAGAAACAATGATGCTTTTGTCTGGTTATATAAAGCGTCACCACAGATTAGTGAGATTCTTGGTTTTTTCCATCCTCTGTCCAAATCCCTTGAAGCTAAAATTACAGAGAGAGAAAACTTGTTTTATTACCAGAGAGCTTGCTGACGTATTTTAGTTTATTATTAGGACCGTTGTTAGGGGCACGCAAAGGGAAATAATTATTGTCTTGCCCACCTAGCTGAACATCAGAAGACAAAATTTATAAAGTATTTTGGGGATATTTTATCTCAGTGTATTTTTTTCTCACCCTGTTTGCCTCTAGTGAAATACTTGGTAAACAATTTATATTCTTAGTTAAGTATTAGTAAGATGAACTTCTAAAAGTTAAGGTGTTTTGCAGAATAATCTATAGGAACTGTCACGCTGTGTTGGAACAGGGATGGTATTTCTCTGGTAACTGCTCATCCCAGGTGCTTTAAAATGGCATATTTAGTGGGAATATGTTACTTTGAAAAGTGCAAAGAAAAGCATGGGTTTTTATTAAAAAAAAAAAGTGCATGAAAACACATGAGAAACCGTTGCCAGTTAGGGAGCTTCTCTCGTAATCCCTAATCATTAAGTATGTGTTTGTGCTCTGACACACTGAGTGGTTGATCTCCTGTTGGAAAACTCGCAATTACAGTTGCATAGTGCAGAAGTTGCCAGTTAAAATTGTTGATTCATTTTTGTGAATGCCAGCAAACTTTCGATAAAGATTTCCAGGCGTTGATGTATGACAGTGTCTTTCCCTTTGGTTTTATATTGTCCCCCCATAAAATAGTTGGCATATAAATTTTAACATATTATAATTTGTTTGAAAGTTTTGGACTTAGCAGAGTAAAAATTTACACAGAATTCCATGAGCTGTTATGTGTTAGTGCTTAAAAAAAGGTGTTATTTTTTTGTTTCTATACTTCAAGACAAAGACTGAGCATCAGGAAGGGTGGGAAACATTTTCAATAAATAACTTTTTAGGGTTTTTTTCCTAACTGGAACATCTTTAAATATTTGGCTTCAAATCAAAATCTGGTAACAACTCTTAATATTTGTAAGACATGCTGTTAGTAGAGGAAACTGAAAACATTCTTACGCAAAGCTTTAGGTTTTTTGTGTGATTTCTCAATTTTATATTACTATTGTGACTTTAAAAGTTATCGCTTAGGATTTAGAGAGTGTACTGGTAACTAACAGGGAGAAATACTCATGTCCGTTACTAAACAGGATTTTTTTTTTCTTTAAGTGAGTTTGTGGATGACTAAAAGTTGGCTTGACCACTGAGTTGCTGAAATGTTTTGCTGCTTGAGAGCCGTGAGAAGGTATGGCATGTTGCTGATCTAATTTACCTTTGCCATATGTTTAAGTGTTTGCTTATGATTTGCATATATGTAGAACTGGTTTTGTATTTTGTTTAATGCTTATTTCTTTGGCTTTCTCATCTTTACAGCTTGAAGCTTTCATCAGAGCATCCACAGTTGAAAATCCCCCAAAGCCATATGCCTGTCCTCGAGCGAGACATTAAAAAGGCTCTCAATAAAACAAGGGTTTTAAAATAGCTCAATTATGAGAAAGTGGTAGTCTAAATCTGAATATGATATCCAATCTGTTACTGCATTATTGAGTTATTAAAGCTCAGTGTTTCAAAATGGGTGAACATATCTGTAATAATGAGCTTAATTTAACAAAGCTTTTCAGTGCCAGTGCTATAAACCAAAAAGTTAAACTTCAGAGACATGCAAAGAAAAAGTAAAAAGAAAGCTGAAGGGAATTATTTAATCAATAAATTAAATCAGTCCTAGAGTAAGCTTGCATAATGCGTTCTTGTAGAGATTGTGTTTCATATCTTTCATGAAGTGGAGACGGCTGTCCTCAAAGTTGTTATGACCTTGGTTTTAACACGAAGCCTTTCTCTGCTCTTCAGATCTGAATGAAGCTCTTGGAACAATCCTTGCTCCTTGTGAGCAAAGCCATAATCGTCTCTCTTGTATTTTTCTCTCTCTAAATGCATTCTAATTCATTTATTTTGTCACTTCACTTGAAGGATGCCTCAGAGTTCTGTCTTTCACCTTCAGTGAATGAATTCTTCCTTCTGTCACGCAGACTAATTTTGGCCCTTGAGCGTTTCTCTTTTAAGCGAGTTCAAAATAGACTTTTGGCTGGAATCCTGCACCTTCCTACTAGCATGACAGTGTTGTTTAGATACAAAACAAGGGAACTAAAGTTAACCATACTTTGCCATTTTTCTGGTAGAATACCAGATGGAAATTTATGATTAATAAACTTGGAAGTACGATTAATAGTTTCCAGGTATGTTGGAACTTTTTTTCCTAACTACTGGAAGCAGCATGATATATAGCTCGAGAGTGTATGAGGGAAATGGTGTATGAATAAGGTGAAGAGAAAACTGAGCTCCTTACTTCCTCCTAGCAGCTGGGTCTAGGAAGATGTGGGTTTCTTGCATGGCTCTCAGTCAAAACTGCTATCAGATAGTTAGCTGGTTAATTTACTTTTTTTTTTTCCTTTGTTGGAAAGAATTTTTTTTCCTTTTTACCATTTTGTGTCCACTTGCTGCCAAAAAAAAAAAAAAGACAATTTCTGCAATTTCTTTTCTCAGCAAGACAATTATTTGGGTGTTTCTGGATCCAGAATGGTAAAGCATATGACCAAGTGGACTTTTATCTAGTGTGCTTGGCTTCCTCTCTTGCCAGGTCAGGTAAAGGGTTTTTTTCCTGCATCGCTGAGCAACTCTGGCATGTTCTTGTCATTGAGAGCTTTTGCTCTCCATAAAAGCGTGATACTGCTGTGGTACTTCACCATCTCTTGCTATTTTGAGTAGGATCCTGGGCTATAGTGATGACTAGTCTTAGAGTTTTTCTGAGATGCAGCCAGCAAGGAGGTAGGAGTGTTTGCCAGTAATTCGTTTTATCTTTTTATCTAAATATTCCATTTAATCCACTCACATAAAAGTTGCTTTGAGTCATAATGGTTTGAAATTTCATCAGTCATCTTACATTACAGCTTTTTCCGTTCCACTTTTCTACCAAAATTTCTCCTGTTTTTAGCAAGCTGACTTTTAAGATCTACTAATTAAATATTTGCCCGTCTCTTAGGCAGAAAATATTAGCTTTAACTGCTTTTATGTTTCTAATTGGAGAGCTGAAAAGGTTGACAGAAAAAAGGTAAAGTAAGGGTCATTGCATCTGCTCGACAACTCAACTGTTGTCATTTACTCTACCATTTGTCAAAGTGAAAAATACTGCTTATTGTCTAAGCACGAATGTGGGGATTTCTTTTTTTTAATTAATGAAAGCAGTCAGGAAGTAGTCTCATATGTTTCTGTGTCCAGGATGATTATTTGGTCTAGGATGCTGAACAAATAGCTTTTTTGTAAAACAGTCTTGCTTACTATTAACAATAAAGTTACTAGTTTTATGTGAATTGGAAGCAGCTTTGCCTCCAATCTGCCATGTATTGTCCTATTTAGGGCTTGCAATTTGAATGTTACTGTGAGGAGTGAAACAGCATTGTAGTGCCTAACAGGGCAGAATCCCCTACCCTTCTGAGTTGCAAACGAAAAAGAACATTAATCACACAGAAAATGGTTGGTCCGTTGAATTTGTTGGCCTGTGAAATCAGCTGAAGGAAAAATCTATTGTTAAATATTTACCAATTCACATTTTCTTGTTGCTTTTATATATACTGTCTCTTGGTAATTAGTTTGCGAACTTGAATATCAGCTTTTAGCCATGACAGGAGCTTTTGGTGGTCTTTAATTCAGAACTTGTTTTTCCTTCCATTTCAGTCTTCTGTTACACAAGTGCGCTCGGTGCAGAACTGTTGTCTGATTTATGCATGATTGGAGGTATTCAATCTTTTGTACTTTCTGAACTTCCTAGAACTTTTTCAACTTAACTTTTCCTTCTGTTCTTAGCTGAAACAATCTTCTTTTCCTACCACTGAAATTTCTTTTAGTCCTTGTTTTCTTCTATTTCAGTGAAGATCAGAGGGCAACAAAGTACTACCTTTTTACTTGATGTCTTATATAAAAGAATATGTTTGGGAAAGTAGATTAATTTTTTTTTTAATGGAGACAAGTATGTGGACCTCAGAAACTAATGCAGAACTTCTTCTGATTGAATTGTGATTATTATTTCTGGGTAAAATTTAATATTCTTTTGGCACTGCTTGAAAAATACTGGGTTTTGCTTTTTAACTTGGAGGTTCAAAAGTATGTAAGGGTTGGCTTTTAAGAGCAGCTTCAGCGATAGCTACAAAAATACCACTAAAGCCAGTCTTCATCATTCGAACAGCTTGACTGGGGAACTTTTATTTGAGCCTGCTTTGAGAAAGTAGAGGGAAAAGTTATTGTACTTATTTACATGTCTTTAATCAGCTGTTGCCATCCACCATCTCTCGAACCTGTTGGATTTGTTCTGTGAGCCCCAAGGGGAAGAATTCAGAACTCAGACTTCTAATACCAGTTTTAAATGATTATACTGGAAACTGTGAATGTTTAGTCCATTCTCTCGCATTTAATGTAATTTATATCCGTTTGTCACTTGATTGGTTGCATAGTACATAAACGTTTTATTACTTTACTAGGCTATGTCTTGAGAAGGTATGGGTACAATGCATTCTTCAGTCAAGAACTTTGTCAGGAGCGGATGCCATCAATGCTCTCAGACCTTTCTATTTTGCTGTGCATCCAGATTTCTTTGGCCAGCATCCCAAAGAGAGGGTAAAAATCTTTTAGTATGCTTTCTTTGTAAATGTATCATATATCAAGGATGGAAATTTTCTAGTTTTCCTGCTGTCAGGGAAACAAAAGTAGTATTAGAATTGAATATGGTTGTTACCAGAGAACAGAAAGATGGACTTCATTTTTAACAAGGATAGATCCCTTAAACACCCATTATTTATTAGTCATATTTTCTGTTAAATTGTTATAAAGACAATACTGAATTCTTCCAGTCTAATTTATAATACATATTACTTGCACAGCATTTCAAAGTGATAAAGCACTGTATTTGAATCAATAGGTTTCTTTAAGCTTGAAAGCCTTAAAAGTGGTGTTTTGGAATGTACAAGAATGTACAAGTATGTACATCATACAGTTTATTCATGCAAGATAATCACTCATTTATGCTGAGAATATGAACTGTATCACTACTTGTTAAGAGCAGCTGGCAGTTTGTAGAACAAACTAATTCTGCATGTAAAATTAAAAACATTTCAATGAAAAATGGCCAAATTCGTTATCTGTAGTACTAGGTTTTTTCTTCTTTTTTAAACAGGAAGTAAATGAAAACTCGCTGAAGAGGTTAAATGGCTACTTGGAGAATCTACAGAAACCAGGATTTCGCTCCTTTAAGCCAACCCAGCTTACTTTTTATGTAAGAGAAAGAGAACCAAACTCTTCTAATGTTCAAGAATCCTTCAGTGCTTCAGGTGCTTTTATATCGTGCAGAATGTATCTTCCTGTATCTAAACTCTTTCAGACTGTTACTTGGTCTTGTGCAGTCATAATGACTTTTCAACTGAACAAAATCCTGTCAAACCACGAAAATACCTATTAAATCAGACGACTAGGTCCATCTCAAGTAATTAAACATCTTAAGCTTTAAAAAGCATTGAAAGAATAAGAAATTACGAAGTTGAGGTCAAGTTACAGTATGAGAAAGTAAAAAACATAGGTTGTCATGGTCATGTTTAACTGGAACAGCAGCTGGGTCCTTGTTTCCATTGCAGATAATGTGTAGTACACAGTGACAGGGTGCTTGTAGGAGCAGTAGGAACTTACTCTGTAATTAGAAGTTGTATAATATCTTAAGCTTCAATTTACCACATTGTCTCTCGGCTTTGAGAGTACAGAAAATATTGCTGAGTTTGGAATGTTGGTTTTGATTAATTTTGTTCTACGTACTTGTCTCTGATGTACCAATGTGTCTTATCTAACAGATGGGTTTTGTGTTCTATATCTTACTAGTCAAAACACTTTAGCAAATTTTGAGGGACCCTAGTCTAGAAAACAAAATCATACTGTTTTTCAAGAAAATAGTAGTGTTAAGTCCAGTCTCCTTAAAATAACAGTTAAACTGGCAGCTGTGTTCTGCTCCTGAGTCTCATGCTTGCTTTCTAAGGGGACGGTTAGGCCCAATAGCTAAGTGATGGGACTTAATTGTAGCCAGTGTGCAAGTGTAATGTTTTGTTCTGAAGCTTCTGTTCGTACCCTGTGGAGAGCTGCTGTAGTACTGCGCTTCTACAGTAAATGATATCCAGAGTGATGATCTGCAATGATGTGAATTGTATAGAGCTGTTGGACAAAATTGCCACTGCTAAAGCGAAAGCATGCTTTTTTGGGTTATGCTGCATCTGTAGCTAGATTTCCAATTTATCCAATGATTCAGATAGTTAAAACAGCTCTATTTACATTTTTGGACACGTGACAGTTTTACGGTTAAACTGCACATGCATGTTGCAGTGAATATTGAAGTAATAATATATTTTCTAACTATGTATGCCTTGTTTGGGTTCTTGTGAGAGAGAAGTATGAATGTATTTAAAATATTTTTAGTTAAGTAATACTAATTTTGTGGGACTTGTATTTTATAGGGTTTCGAGCAGTCAGTTTTACATTACATACTAGGGATCTCCTGAGCACAGTATTAGATATTCTCAACTCCTGCAGTTTATCTACGGAGCATATTCAAAGTTTGAATGTGAACTCTCAGCCCCACAAGGAAGCAAAAAGCACACTGAACAGACCTATCAAATGGGATAAGACTTATTATTCATTTACTGGATTCAAGGATCCTGAGGAGGAACTAGAACAAGCCCAGAGAGTGGAAACAACTTTAATGTACGTAAGGCTTTTATTTAACTGATATTTTGTAATCTGAATTGGTCTTATTCTAATGCTGAGGTTTTTAAAGGCAATCCGTAAACATTCTGAACAATACAAAACTTTATTGTCCAACACGTAATTCTGTAAAACTTTTTGTAATTAAAGAGAGTTCAGATGAGCTCCTGGGTTAACTATAATACCAGCTAAGCCAAGGCATTCTTGTCTCTTTGCCCAGCATTCATGTTTGGTCAATTTAGTTTTGGTTAATCTAGTTTTTCAGTTTTGTGGAATATTGGTGGCGATTCAGAAGGAGGCAGAGTTTTGACTTGCTCCATACAGCTCCTTGCCTCTTACAGGACTTCTGTAACACAAAACTATAAGGCTATTAACTTGATTCTTAATATTTCATTATCACATTCTGTTGGGGGGCAGGGAGATAATACATGAAAACCAAGGTTAGAAGGTTTTAATTTGCCAGATATCTTAGTGTTGTGCTTCTGATTTGTTGTTCAGCTTACCAACCTTAATACATAAATTGAACTAATTACAAATACTGAACTTGCATTAAATGCAGCATGTTGTGTTTTAGAAGTTGGTTGTTTATAAATTCTGTACGTGCTCATTTTGGGGAAGGGTGAAAAATACTGCCTTGAAAAACACTTTGTAATAGTAAGATTTAGGTGCATTTGAAATAAATGCAGAACTGTGGTGGTAGTATCTTCAGAGCAAAGAATACCCCTCATCCTGCCTAGCACCTCACAAATAAAAATACTATAATATGTGCTACTGTAGAATACTTATCTGAGATTCAACATACTAGAGAATATTTTTACTGATTTTTACACATTTATGAAATATGCCACACAGTTACATATTAACAGTCTGGTTTTAATACTTAGCCGTTTGGCACTGGGCCTCTCTTTGCTTCTGAGTTTGAATTTTTTTCACTTAGAATAGAGTATGAGAATGGAAGTATTTGTTTGTAAAAAGAAGAGCATGAAAATAAGTTTATGCTAGGAACAAAGGCTAAATCTCTTAGAGTAGCTTTTTCCTGGAAATAGAATGATGTATTTATTGAAAGTTTTAGATGTACTTCAGGAGTCATGTTTGCCCAGTTGTGATTGACAAAAGAACTGTAAAACCTTGACCTGTGTAATCTGTGTTCATCCCAGCTCTGTAAGAGTTACCGATCTTGGCCCTTTAGTACCAACTCCCTTATTTGATAGTCTATTATGATTTACTGTTGGGTATTTTTCCTCCTCTTTCAGATCCTGGCTAGATGGTAACGAAGCAAGTGCAGTAAAAAAGCTGAAAAAGAGTTTGCCACTTAGAAAAGAACTAGAACGTTTAAAATTTGAACTCTCTCATCAACTCCAGCTCTCAGATATCAGGTAATAAATTAGATCAGTTGGACTTGTGTTAAGAGAGTCAAAGCAGAGAAGCATTGTGTAATACTATGCCATGAGCTTTAAAGGCTTATTCCAAAAGACCCGTATTTCATATATGTAAAAGTGTTATTGCACTGAATAAGATTTTTCCAGAAGAATTCTACTGGGACAAAAGTTCCCTGTTAAAATCTGCTCAAAAGACCTAGTATTTGTAACTAAAAGCATAGGCTCCAGTTGAGGCAAACACATAAGCACTTAAAATGGGACCTGTGCGTATGCATTAGTTTTGAGTGTTTTGCTGGATAAAATTGCTCTTCCTGAATTCAAGTGAATGTCTACAAATTTGACTAGATTAGCAGTGAAATTCAACTTTGCACATGGTACATACTGACATCCTGTGAAGGCTTAATTAAAAAATTTTATTCTTTCCAGCGTCTTGTTTCCCACACTCCAGAGGAGGAGGATATTTGTTTGCTTGAAAGGGCTGAGTATAGTTGGTGACCTTGATTCTTCAGGATATTTTTCAGAAAATAATATGTGATCCTTTTTTAAATTTTGCCCCTTTGAGTGAGGGTGTTCTGAAGTGGGATATTCAGGATGGGAAAATGGCAGTGAGGGTATTCAACAATGGAAAATAAACTTTGGGGAATTATTTCAAGGGCTAGTCTGTTAAATTCTCCATTTAATCGTGAAAGAAAGAGCTGGAGCTTCTGATATCATGCTTTTGTTCCTTTCCCCCTGTAAAAGACCCTAGCTTCCTTTAAGCTGAACCCAGGTTTTGTGAACACAATTTCTAATCCTCTGCAACTGTGCTGTGGTGGGGTTTTTATTTTTTATTTAAGTTTCTGAAACAGTCTTCAGTATTAAAACCGTCAGTTTGGTTTTATTCATGCCTTATATTTAATTTTCTTATAGTTTGTGCTTTTAAAACACACCAAAACTGTTGTGCTCCTTGAAGAGTTACTAACCTTCCAAGAGCTGTATTACCGTAATTCAGAAAAGAATGTGAGCGTCAGGAATCTGACAGTCTCAATAGGAAACTACTACTAGTGATCCTGCAGGCTAACACTAGTGTTCAGAGGTTAGCAAAACAACGGGCTTGTTGGCTTTATTTCATGTATACGTTTCAGACAACTGAAGAGAAGGTAGGATCTGTAAGCCACCTTTTTACATTCCTGCGTGGTGGTACTAAAAGCAAAGTGATATTGCTAGTTAGCAGTAAATAGTTATTAGAATTACTTGCGTTATAATAGATTGGATTGCCTCAGAAGCGCTGTGGCATGGTCCCATGATCAGCATCCCAGAGTGGCTTTTTGCCAGTTAGTTTTCCCTAAATGAGATAATGTGTGTTGACCCCAGCCAGCAGCTAAGCACCCACACAGCAGCTCACTGATACACCCCCAATGGGATGGGAGGAAGAGAGTAATACAAGGAAAAGCAAGAAAGCTCGTGGATTAAGGTAGAGGTTTAATGGGTGAGGTGAAGCCAAGCTGTGCATTCAAGCAGAGCAAAAGGAGGAATGCAGTCACTACTCTCTGTCAGCAGGCAGATGATTAGCCGCTTCTGGAAAGCGGGACCTCAGCATGTGTAATGGTTGCTTGGGAAGACAAATGCCATAGCCACGAAGGTCCCACCCTTCCTCATCCTTTCCCTGAACGTTTATTCTGAGCATGATGTTGTATGGTTTCGAATATCCAGTTGGTCAATTGGAGTCACCTGTCCTGACTGTGTCCCATCCCAGCTTCTTGCCCACCACAGCCTGCTCGTTGATGGGGGCAGAGTGGGGGGAAAAAAAGAAAACCTGGACATTGTGCCAGCACTGCACAACAGCCAAGAGATTGATGTGTTACCAACACTGTTTTACTAAAAAATGCAAAACACAGGGGTGCTATGGAGAAAATTAACTCTATCCCAGCCAGACCAGTATAATAAGGGAATGGAAATTTCCCATTATGAGATGATTTTGTCAGCCTAAAGTTTGTAAAAGAATGTAATTTTTCAATACCCTGGGACAACTTTACAATTTAAATGCTTTTTGAAATTTAATTAGTAGTTTGTCTGATCTGTCTGTGACAAAAGAGATATCAAAACTATGTATATTAAAGTCATCAATGTAATAGCTGGCCACTGTATGGTTTAATATATATTAATATAGATATAAAAATTATTCCACTGTAAAATATGATTACGTATATATAGCAACTTACCATGGGAATCATAGCAATGGTTTGGACTATGACCTGAAGGGCGGGGGGGAGAGACAATGTCCTTACATATAGCATTTGTTCCTCTGGACAAACATTAGGTAGTGCACAAACAGAAACTGCTTGCCACATGACTGAACCAAACACTGGGTTGTCTGTTGCTATTTACTTGCTAATCCCCTTCTTATTGGGGGAGAGATTTGCAAGTTCTATTCTGTCTACCAAGTTTGATGTTTATTTTTCCTATATCTGGTTTTATTCCATTTTATTTATTACTTTTTATTTTTTTGTATCTGATGTCATCTGGTTTCATTCCTTTTTTGTTGTCTGTCTTTAACACAGATTGTGAAATTTTATTTAGGTGTTTATGTGTTAAAATAGCATATGATGCGGACAGCTTTTCAGTAGGTCTTTGCTTTTATTACCGATGAAGAAGTGTTATTTTGTTTTAGTTGTTGAGTTGGGTTTTTTTAATAATGCTGAGAATGAAATGCTTTCAATTGTATTTTTATTTAGGTGGCAGAGAAGCTGGGGTATTGCTCACCGCTGTAGCCAACTACACAGTCTAGGTCGCTTAGTCCAGCAGAGACCTGAAGTATTAAAGAATGTTAAAGGTATTTCTGTTGCTTGTTTCGTATATCCTAATATAGTATTGATTCAAAGATGAGGATGAGTCTTCTGTGACAAGGGAGCTCTAGTGCTTCTCAAGAATGCTTTTGATAACTGCAAAAAAGCCTTCCAGGCTTACTGAAAAGCTGGTGAGAACTTATATTTTAAGCTTCTGAGTGTTTTTTTAAAGCGACCTTTCCTTACAGCGTAGTTGCTACACTCAGCTTCTATTTCACTTCTTGATAAATGCAAACTGAGTGAGTTGAAGGCACTAGACTCAGTACCAATAATGAAAGTAAAAAATCCAGACTGAATCTCTGAAAGGGGTGGAGGTAGCAATAGATTGTTACCCTTGGTAGATCCAAGGCAAAAATGCTAGTAGCTCTCTAAAGAGCCAATATAAGGAGGGTTCAGTAGAATACCTTTAAAATCATATTGTCTTCTCTTATCATGCATTTTCCATAAAATACCTATATTGAAGTCTGTATCTTGTCAGGAAAAACTGTAATATTCTGTAAACCTGACCTACCATCCTTCTCATACAGCTGTTTGACCTGTGGCAGTAGCTGTTTGCTCTAATTGTAACTCCACATTTTATGCCTGTCAGCAGGTACTCAGTTTTGAGTGGCTTTCATTTGAGGGTTCACCTAATCCTTTGTCAGAAGACAGAGTGGGTAGGACAATAAGTAGTAGTTTTAAATTGTATCAGGTTTCAAATTAGTTTCTTTACCTAAGCATGCTAAGGATTTAAAGTACTAGAGAAGTCTGTTTTGTGAACCTGCTGTAGTCTCCACCTTTGAAGATCTTTAATAATATACTAGACAAATGTCTGTCGGTAATTACATGGGTACAGTTGATCTTGCCTTGGGGTACAAGGATGGACTAGATGCCTTAAAGTCAATGTTGCTCTTTCTTAAGGATTTTGGAAAACTGATTCTGAGAGCAGGAGCATCTATTTAAGCCTTGTCTTGTAGATTAATAGATGTCACTGATGACTTTTGTGTAAGCTTATTTTGATAAATAATTGTGCTTTTACCCTAAAGAATTATTGAAAATCTTTGTACTTCACTTCAAATAGGAAAAAGAAAACAAACCCACACAGACTCAAAACTGATTTGTCCTCTCAAAAAAATGAGCCTAGTATTATCCTTTTATGTTGTTTCTGTTCTTTCTTAAAAAAAAAAGAAAAAAGCAAAGAAACAAAACCCCCCCACCTAATGCGAAGGTGTTTCTCATGGCATGCATATTGCAGAGAGTTCTGTGGGAGTAGTGTTGAATGGCTGCACTAATAGTTCTTTGACCAACCCTTACCTTCTTGATCTATAGAGCATATATTTCCTACTGCATACATTATTTGTACAGATTCTTTGAATATGTTGTCTGCTGAGATTTTCTCTTACTTAAAAAGTAATCTTTGTAAGAAAAAAGTCCAGTTAACTAAAAATACATCAAGTTTAAACAGGGAGAAGGCGAATGCTAAGTACAGTTTGTATGAAAAAAATTCTTGAACTGGAGTTGTCAAGAATCACTTTCATATTTTGAGAATAACGAAAGTACCTACTCTTGTGTGTTTGTGCTGCAGAAATGTGTTGTTTGTGACATGTTAGTGGTACATTTAAGCCTTAAATAATTGTGGGAATAATTGCAATAACTCA
This sequence comes from Dromas ardeola, assembly GCA_013398915.1. Classification (NCBI taxonomy): domain Eukaryota; kingdom Metazoa; phylum Chordata; class Aves; order Charadriiformes; family Dromadidae; genus Dromas; species Dromas ardeola. The sequence continues at coordinate 158,035 of VYZM01016307.1, read as the reverse complement.
AATTAGTAAAGAGCTTTGTTCAATCTTTAGGACGCACAGTGGTATTTACAGACCGTTCAGGTATGAGTGCAGCAGGCCACATAATGCTGGGGACCATGGATGTTCACCATCACTGGACCAAAGTAAGAAGATTTCAAAGTAAATGATAATGCCTCTTGTTATGACATCCTTTTTTCAACTATAACCAAAACATTAATTGGTGCAGATAACTGATGAGTAATTTAAAGCAAACACATAGCTACTATGTTTAGCATAACTGTGTACATTGCATTCTAAATTTAGTCCTGTGATATACTAACAACAATCTCTGTCAGATCTTTACTGCTGCTTTCACTAACAAACCAGTCCTACCCCTGATTAGCAATAAAGAAAATCAATTTATTATGCAGTGTTCTAGTCTGTGCAATGAAAACTGGGGCAATATTTCATTATCCATGATGAGCTCATTCCCATGAAGAATTTAGGAATTTTATTCAGATTTTTTGTAAAAATGGGACTTAAAGGGAGTCGTGAAACGATTGTTTCGGTCAATGGCTGCTAACCAACCCTGTCACTCCACTTCATTCTTTTAGGCAGATAATGTGGATGTTGCAGAAATTTATCTTTAGTGACTATGCAAATTCTGCTGCTTGCGTAAAGTTCAGAGCTGGCAAGCTTTCTGACATCATAAATGATAAAGTATTGTATGCAAAGCCACAAATAAAATACATGGTCATATCAGCATGTCACTTAAGGAAGTCTTGAATCTTGGTTGCTGGAATATTATTCATAGTTCTATTAAAAAATATTTCTTTGTAAAGGAGATAATTGGTGGAATTTCATAGTTGGGAATTTCACCCAGCTAGAATATCAGAATACTCTATTTCTGTATTCCAATCAATGAATAATATGAAAATTTAGCATTCAGTCCAAAGTTTTCTTTGGTAGTTGTTTGAATTTTTGCCTGTATCTGTTTCACTGGGAGAAAACAAACTATGGTTTGTTAATGTGAATGACTTACAAAGAACTTAAACTGAACAACTAAAATTTAATGCAAAACTTTCTACTCTGAGATTTGCAAGTGTTGATAGTTGTTGGAGTAAAAGTGGTGTTCTGATTAATACTAAAAAAACCACTTCCTTCCTTGAAAAGAGAAATGCTTCCTCTTTCGAACTTTTGACGAGGGGTTTTATGAAGGAGTCATATATCCACACAAAGTATTGTGCAGATGGGACAATGTGTAGAGTTGGTTGTGGTTATAGTATTTGCTTTGGAAGACAGAGGAGAGGTATGTGTTTGAATCTGAAATCAAGGGCTTTTTATTTTAAAATGCACTGAAGATCATGTTAAGTGGTACACTGAAAAGTCAATGAAAATCTTTGTGAGGTTGGTTAGTCGCTCGGTTTTTAGAGACCAGATTTTTTTTTTTTGTCCAACTCTTAACTCATTTTAGAAAGCACTCCTAAGTGCTAGTACTTCTGTTACTAATTATTAGAAAAAGGAAGCTGTAGTGTCCAAGCCAGTCTGTAGAATGCTTGGTCAAAGGCACAGTATTTAGAGGATTTTTGCAGTTTTTCTCTATGACAAATGGAAATGTCAAAGCAGTGGATTTTATTGTGCCAAAAGCTGCTCTGATTCTACTACTGCCTTGGATTTCTAAAGAGGTTATCCTGAAATCACTTGACTTGTTCCAGCAGCATTATTTTTTCTATGGAGAACTATGTTCTAGTAATAACTGGGTAGATGGTAAGTAGTGACTATCAGTACAGACTTTCCTTTTTCACTTACTGCCCTGTTCCAGCCTTCTCCCTGTCACACCTTCTGTGTCTCGGTTTATAAGTCTGATCGCTTCTTAACTTTTTCTGGTGTAGGTTTTGTAAGTTAGAGGTCTGGTACCGTCCTCCTCTCTCCTCTCCCTTCAGACTCAAGACGAGCTTAGTTATCACCCAAAGCCTTGGAAAGAACTAGTTCCAGCAACAAGAGACACATTTATTTTTTGAGAATTGGTATAAATTAGACTGCAAAACTACTGTTGATTGTATGTGGAATACCACTATAACTGTGGTGATAAACATTTTATGTAGGCCTCGGATCATAATATTTTTGGATCTGGGGCTATTAATTTCTGTATATAGAGAGATAAAGGACATACATCAATCTTGTTATGACCTTTTGGTGCCTTTATAGTATAAATACTGAAAATACTTATGAGTGTATTCCATTATATCTTGATATTTCTGATTTTTTTTGTATTCTTTTTTTTCCCCTTGGGTTTCATGTTTGCATTGTTAAGTGTCTCTTCTTTAATAGTTTCTTGTTATTTTTTTTAATTTCTTAAAATTAAGTTATATGCTTTGTAACATAGGAAATGTTTGTGTGTGTACACAGATTTTTGAGAGACTGCCAAATTATTATAAACTTCAAAAAAGGCTGCTGTTCTTGGAAGATCGCATAAGCCAGCTTCTGGGAGGCATACAAGTAATATATATAGAAGAACTGCAACCCCTGTTGACTCTAGAAGAGTACTACGAGACTCTGGACAATTTCTATAATAAGTTATGTGACAGTAGACTACCTTTTCATCCTCGCAGTCTGCGAGGCTTGCAAATGATTCTGGAAAGGTAGGTATTTGCAGGAAGGGTTTCTTCCTTTTAGAGCTTTAACGCTTTCTCTCTTTTTTTTTTTTTTTTTTTTTTTTTTTTACTCTGATTATTGTTCTCACTAAGAAGAAAACTAATATAATCAAAGTCACTAATATGTCAAAGTCTTTGTTTCTGAAGGTTTTAAGTGCCTTTTTATGGGGTAAGAAGAGTCAGATTGAAGAAAATGTGCATATTTCATTCAAGTTAGACTAAAAGTTCTGTCTTTATCTTACAATGTTGTGTGGGATTAAATCAAACGTTTTATGCTGTCAGGTCAACACTCAGCTGTGTATGATGGTGCTGCTGTTTATTTTTTTGAGTATTGTCAACAGAGTTGCTTTTGAAATGTAATTTTAAAAAAGCTTTGTATGATGCGTCTGTGTTCTCATAAACCAAACTTGATTAATTTTTCATCAGTTACTCTGATTTTGTTTAATCGATACTCTTATCTTCATTCTGAAAGTAATTCATGTAAATACTTGCGTAAAAAAAAATACCTTGTTTTTTATTTCCATCATGTTTCATTAGTGACAGATATGCACCAAGCTTACACGAATTTGGACACTTCACGATCCCAACAGTCTGTGATCCAGCAACCCTTCAATGGTTTATTTTTGCCAAAGCACAGGAAGCAAGAGAGAATCTGAAAAGAAAGGAAGAGTAAGTGTTCATGTGACTAAATACATTTATCTCATCAAAATCTTTGCATGTCATATATTTTATTTGGAGGAGGAGGATAACTTTGGAGAATGTATTCATGCTCTTTTGGTGGAAAAAACTTCTGTTTATAAAATAGAATTTTACCTATCAGTTTCACTAAGTTAAAAATTTCATTGTTCGGCGAACACAAACAGTTGTACTTTATTCAGAAATAAAAGATATTTGCTTACAAGACAAAATTATGTAATTTTTTTTACAATTACCTCTCCAAAGGAGAGGTGTGGTTTTTTTAAGGAAGAGACCTTATTATTGAATAAGAAAAGCAACAAACTTCTATTAATGTTACTAACATGACAAGAAAACAGTGAAATCTAAACTAAAAATAACTGGGACTGACTAGAGAATTATTAGTTCTGGTTGTTTGTCAGTTAGGTGAGGAAAAGATTAGTTAGCACCTAACAAGGGGAAGAAGAAAAATTGGGTTAGAATGATGAGAGAAATACCTCCTTGGTACTCTTTCACAGGTGTGAGTGAGGTGGGAGAGATGACAATAGTGAGTCATAGTACCATACTTAATATTAAGTCTATGACTTGTAATATCCATCAGAACTGTCAGTTATGTTCTTGCCACCTTTTGTTGTATGTGTCTTTGAGGATTAAGAGCATGAAGTAGAGATACTGGTTTTATTTTGAATAAAGTACTGTGATAGGTAACTAGGTATTACTGTTCTTCTAGATGTTGTTACTGCAAGTCTATTTTTTTGCTTTGGAAAGCTTTTAATGATTTGTTGAAATATTACATTGTCATGAGTGTATGCATGGTGTAGCGATCCAGATATGTTTTTGTGAAGATTGTTTTAGGCATGAGTCTTACTGAAGGCTTTATGGTTTTATCTCTCTTAAGATCTGATTACTTGGGAGAATGTATTTTGGAGATGGACTTCTGTAAAACATGCAGGTTTGGAATTTTTCCATAACCCTAGTCCAGCTTTGAAGTTAAGTTACTTTTGTCATATAGTAACAGCTGAATAGCCCTCTATCTAGCTGTCCGTATGTGACAGCTGGGAAAGTATTGTCTGTAGAGGTTGGGAGGGATGATGTAGCAAATGCATGCATTTGGTGAGCGAGTTACCCAGATGCAAAAAGCCTCCCTACCCCACATGATGAAGACACTAATCCAGGAAAAATGTCGTCTTTAGGCTAGCAGTTAAAGAATTGTGGGACTCCCCTCAGAGTATAAGCAGCTGTGTTGTAAGAATGTAAGAGCCAAGCTAAATATCTTAGCTTTTCTGTTGTGTGTTGGATGATTGCTGGTTTGTATAAAATAGTAAACAGCAGCTATACTCGGTCATACTGGAGGTCTGTTTCTATCATCTGTTAGCTTACGGAAAGACTGTGTGAATGGGGCAAAAAATGCAGTGGGGTTTTTTCACTCTGTATGCCTTCCCGGTTTCTGACTGACTGCACTTGAGAAAATACTTGAAGCTGGAAATATTCTCTCATGTTAAGAGGGTTCAATAGATCTTCTTTTTTCCCTTCTTAATTGTCTAATTTGGAGACAATTTGCACTTTATGGCTCCAGAATATCCCGTGGCAGCAAATGGCACAGTTGAATTACATAAAGCATGTGTATATGAAGGAGGGAAGAGGTGTTCTTTGGTTTATAGACCCCCAGCCTGGTGATTTAATTTGGCATTCTCCTGTTCTTGTGCTGTAGAAAATACAAAACAGGCATTCTGTATTTATCACCTCTACTTATTTTTTTGTGGATATGTCATATTTCCCTTACTTGTCTTTTTATTGAAGCTGAAAACCCCTTTTCTACTTAATGCTTCCTTGAACAGAACCCATTCTGTACTTCTGATTTTCCTTAGCCTTAGATAAAGGCTTATTCTCCTTAGATAAAGGAAACTATTTTGAAAAATACTGGATTTACTTTGCCCAAGCAGATGAATGTTTTACATCCAGTAAATAGCATAGCGTAGCTGGAATTCTGTGTGATCTGATGCACCAGAGAGTTCAAACACTGCTGCTCTAGAAAATGCTTTTATCTGTGTGGATAATGTCAGTCTTCTAGTAATGCAGGATTTAGTATGAATCTAGTTCTTCTTCCCTTGCTTTTGTAAAGTACCGGTTTTGTATTGTGGTAGAGTTGTAAACCTCCTTGTGGAAGTGACTAAAAATAAACCTGGAGTTCTGACTATGTGCAGCTATCTTTATATCTTTCAAGGGAGCCTGAGACTTCACAGAACAGGAAAGCTTGGTGCTCCGGTATCGGAGATGGTGCGCAGGAGGGTGGTGCGGATACGGTCGGTAGAGAGGGTAGATCTGCTCCAGGGTAACTCACTGTCTCAGTTCAGCCCTGAGTGCAAGAGCTGGGCTCTTGTGGAGCGATCCGAGTGCCTCAGCAGAACATAGTGCCATGCCAAGTACATGGAGATCCCAAACTGAGCTCTGGAGAGTGGTGTTGAGCCCCTTCAGTAGTGATTTTATGTGACTCAAATAGTATCGGTAGTTGTGTCTGTGCTTAGCTTGAGCAGATTCACATCCCAGTGGCTCTGCAAACGGTACTGCTGCTTTGTAGCTCCTCTCACAAAGTCCACTTGGAGTCGTGGAGCCCTCTTAGCTCAGGGTCTGTGTGGTAGGGCAGCAATGGTCCCGTTTCTATAACCAGGCTGGCTCTGGAAGAAGTATATAGCTATGTTAATGTGGCACAGTGCCTGAGCTAGTAAGTCTTGCTGAACCTGAACTGTCCTGCACCAGATGATCCACAGTTCCAGTGACTCTTAATTAATTCTGCACATTAACTTTATTTCTGAGTAGCTTGAGTTTGCCGTGTGGTGTCTTACCATTCTTTGTCTGGGGTGAATGGAAAAAGTCATCTGCGAGCTACGAATTCAATATTCCATACACTTTCTGCAATTAGTAAGTTATTAACACATTTCATATGCATCAGGTGGCTGTACCTGTCATCCGTTGGTTTTGATGACATGCAGAGTACTGGTCATACTTAAGAAGACAGAGTAGTTACTGACATGATTTTATTCTTAAGGCTTACACTTCTAAGGTTATTTAAGTACTTGCATCCCTTGCATCAAAAATGGAGCCTCACAGGATTCTTATTTTGTTTTTTTTTCTCCATTACCTGGTGAGCAAAAAAAATTTCATGGTGCAGGCTTTCAAATGTGATTCTGTAGATGTGCTGTTGCCCATAGTCACGGAAGCATGTTCAGTCTAACCTCTGAGTTAGACATGGGTATCAACAAAAGTCACAAAAGTCTCAGCTGTATCATAGCTGTATATGAAGTGACACCTTTGTTTACGTACATGTAACCTATAAATATACTTATTTGAAGGGTTTCTTTAAGAGATTAAGTTCTAATTTTTGTCACTGTGTGTTGTCTTCATTTGCTAGGATGATGATTGCAGAAAAAGAGCTAATCGATACTTCCACTGAAAAATTTTCTTTGGATCGGCTGTATAAGGAACCCAGTGTTTCCAGCGCACAGATGATAGATTGTTGTAAGCGACTGCTAGAAGAATCGTTGCCATACCTACAAGGCATGCACCTTTGCATTTCGCATTTCTACTCTGTGCTGCAGGATGGAGACCTGTGTATACCTTGGAACTGGAAAAACTGAGGACATAATTGATAATCAGATGAATTGTTTATTTTCTGTAAGAGGCTATAAATATAAATGTTTTTAAGAGTAAATTATTTAAATCTGTATTTTGATATCAGTATTCAACCTGCAAGTTTTCTTCTAACTGCTGCTGAAAAAGGATTGAAGTCCTAGAAAATTTGCACAATGCACAGTATTGCCGGTTCTGGGAAAGACACCTGTACATTCTCCATACTACTGTAGGAGCCCCGGTGTATGGTAGCAGTTGTGAAACCGCATTTTTGTAGTGAGTTATGAAAATAAATTACATTACAAGTCTGCAAAAATGTGCATGTGTATTTTTAATATACATGAAATATTGCCAGATAGATCTTCTTAAATAGCGTACTACTGAAAGCAGACATTGCATGTTATCTTAAGGGATTAATTGAATGCAGAAGTTGAGTACGTAAGTTATCTGGTGGCAATATTGGCATTTCATACTGCTACCTGTAACTGAATTTAAAAAAAAAAAGTCAAGGGAAAAAACATCAGAGTATTTCTACTTTGCAGAAGAAAGCAGTACATTAACTTGGTCTCTACAGTAAAGTTTCATATGCTGGTCCAATATTGTTGCCTTAGAATTTCAAAATATGCCAGTCATACTGTCTGCAGTTACTTTAAGAGATGTCATTCTCTTTGTTTTCCAGCATTTGCTCCATAAATACTGACAATCCTCTTTACTTACACTACCAACAGATTGCAAATCCCATTCACAACACTTAAAAGTAGTTTCATGTGACATCTAAGGAAAGGAAGCATTGATTTTGTGTGGGATTGTCTGCAGGAGTAAGTACTTCTCAGCGAAAGCAAAGAGTTTGCAGTAAGGCAAACACATGGATCTTTACTGGTACTTTATTCCTTTAATAAAAATTAAATAAAGTGTGAATGTATGTCAGCACTTTTTCATTTTAGTACATGCCAAGATGCCTTTTGTATTTGGGTTACTACTTAGCAAAATATCCTTTGAGAAGAATGAACTGCTTCATGTTTCTGGATTCGAATTCACCCATAACAACTGGCAAA
>VYZM01016307.1:133600-145579 GCA_013398915.1 Dromas ardeola | reverse complement strand
AAAAAGAAGGAAAAAACACAAAAAAAAACCTCCAATACTCACCCAAACAAACACAAAAAAATCCTCAAAAACAAAAGTGAGGAACAGCCTTTCTGAAATTGCTGCCTGGTTTTGTAGCAGTGATGAGCGCATAACAGCTCGAGGTGTTAGGAGCCGATTCTCTGGTGCGGTTTTGCACATTCCAAGCAAGGGGAGATTCCTGGAGGATGATGCTGCTGTCTTCAAAATGGACAATCCCTCTAGCCAGGTGATATTTAAACACAGGGCCGCTGGCATATTGCACGATCGGATGCACATTCCTCTCTGTTTAATCTTTGAGCTTGTGAGACCTTTCTCCAAAGGTCACAAAGCATTAATCTAAATGTGACTAACCAGTTCACAAAGGTTTCGGCAACAGGGAATCTTGTCTTGGTCGGTATTTGTATGATGCCTGGAATAGCTGGGTCCCTTGCACTCTGTATTACCACCAAAAAATTCAAATTAATGAACCAGAATTTAAAAGCCTGTATGGTTGCAAATGTTTTTTCACTGCTCGAGTCTTTGCCATGCCGGTATGACAGACTGGAAGAAAAACAAGCTGTGCTGTAAACTGGGCGATGTACCTGCCTTCTGGTTTTAGCCAGAAGTCCACGCTGAAGCTCCAGATTCTCTATCTCGATTTTGAGATGGTGAAAAATGGGTGGGACAAAAGGCCCCGTAGGTCTGAACCTCTTCTGGCCAAGATCAGGACTTAAAAAGAAATACACACACACACACACACACACACACACACACACATATTTTGCTATTGTTTGGTTCATTCCCTCTTTGCTGGGTATGGAAACTATAACTGTAATCTTCTGGCAAGAACCACGTTTAATCTACAATTAATGCTCTGGTCTAAAAGTAAGGAAAAGGAATGAGAAGGTTTAGGATTTCTGCGGCTTGTCACCTGCAGGTTTTGCCCACCTCCTTCCTGATGCAGTTTGTCATGGCCACTACTGAATGGCAGATCTTAAGAGCAGGTTCCAGCTGAGATTTGTAGGTTTAATTTCCTAGCATGTCACTACCTGGTTGGCAGCCCTTTGAAAGCCATGGAGACCTTCCTGCTTTTGCAGGTACCTTCAGCTGTCTTCAACAAGTCCTAACAGACCTTCTCAGCTCACAGGTCTCTCCTAGAAGTCTTAAAACTTACTTGATCAAAATTTGTCTTAATTTCAAAAATCACTTGCGAAAAAATACTCTCTCATCCAAGTATAAGGCTGTATAGCGAGCGTGGTGTGTCTGCATGGCTTGTTGACGCTGGAAGTTTCTTTCGGAGAAAAGGCCTCCTGGCTTGGTATGTGTCACGAATTTCTCTTTCATCACGTTATTCTCGGTAGGTACAAGTGATAGACCAGTTTATTCTGAATGTCTGTGTTCAAAAGTGGTTAAGAAGAGCGTGAAGGGATGGGATGTGGAGCACATCTATCTTCTCCTCTCCGTTTGTCATCTCAAGTACTAGTGCCGTCGGGCAAAGGCTTCTCCCTTCTTGAGTGGACATGGCCCATTGGCTGCGATGGTGACAAAGAGTGTGTCAAGAAGCTAGAAACCAGAGTCTCCAAAACTGCTTTCTGCTTCTGATGGAATAAAAGCTTCGCTGGGTACAGACTGTCACTCCGTGTCTTAAACCCTCGTGCTCCATCATAGGGTTACAAAATGTACTTGATTCTATCTGCATTTAAATATGTGCCGGCATGCTGCTCATCCCGGTCGAGATTCTATAGAAATACAGGATTATTTGTGGCATGGGATATTTGGTAACTGCTTTGTTCTTTTTTGGTTTAAGGTTTGTGCTGTTTTGTCATTCTTCATCGTTACCTTGCTTGGTTACGTTCCTTTATTCCAAAGATAAACCAGCCTTTCCTGGGCGCAGAGTTAGGTGAGACACTATTATGCAGCAATTAATGGAAGCCTAGGTGCAGTTAGCAATTACTGTAAATGGGCTGGATTTCCTAATGATTACTTTGTTCTGTACACATTTATTTTGCCGACAACTTACTGTACTGAGTTCTTCCTGGATAATGAAATTGTGAAACGTTTTCAGCGTCACCCTGAGGCGCTAGCAGAAATTGCCTCCTCGCTGGCCACGTATGACAAATAACTAAAATGGGTAGGATGCTGCCCGTATCCTGCACACTTCAAAGGCCTGCACAATTCCTAGGTTTTTTGGAGGGGAAAAAAAAAAGGTGACCGTGTAAGTGAGGAGAACTGCGCTGGGGAATTTGAGCGCTATTGTCATGGTGCACTGTTAAAGTCGTGGAATATGTCTTTAGGTTAGAGGCATGAACAAATGATATGCGAAAACCAAATTGGAGTTGCTGTAAGCTCTCCTGATGTTTCCCTTTCTGCTTTATTAGTCGTTGTAAACCTCCTGCTACCCGGGTTATAACCTTGGGATTATTCTTTATACGATGAGAATAGAGTGAAATTTTGTGTCCCATAACTTTAACTGTAGCATACGTTATTAAAAATTAATTTAATGGTCCTCTAGGATCCAACTCTGGAGGTAGCAAACAAGTGTCTCGGTTATATATTGTCTTCAATTATTCATTAAGAACTACGGGGATTTTCTAGAACGTATCTCTAGCGAAGCTCAAAGCTGTTCTCCTAATGCCAGCCACAAAGCTCTGCTGTTTAGTTTAACAGAAACGGACATGATTTCCCTGTTGGGCTTCTCTGTTTGAACTGTGTAATATTTTATCGCATTTAATAAAGTTTATTACAAACATGACTTGGTATAAGAAAAATCCTAGTGGGGAGGCTGAAGCATAATTTAATTTTGAATGGACACTTTGCCAACAAGAATTTTAATATATCACCGTGTGTCTGAGCATAATAAATAGTATGGCACACAAATTACACAGCATCATTAGGGATAATTTCCTTGTACGCTAGAGCCATTTTCTCAGCTCTTTGCGCTTCCAGTTATGCTGATTCTATCATAGAATTATAGAATGTGTTGGGTTGGACGGGACCTTTAAAGGCCACCTAGTCCAACCCCCCTGCAGTAAGCAGGGACATCTTCAACTAGATCAGGTTGCTCAGAGCCTCATCAAGCCTGGCCTTGAATGAATTCTATCTTCAATGTTATTCTGGTTTGGATTTTGCTGCCGTTGCCGGTTCTTTTTTGTAATGCAAACCTGTTTTCCTCGAAGAAGCTGTTTAATTATGGAGCTGCCATGGCCACCTTCTCGCTCTGGGAAAGGTCTCATTCCACCTGGTGCATCAGATGCACAGTTGCACAAACGTCTATGGGAAGAGTGTATCTGGGAAAATGTCACCAGTTTGAGAGCCAAGAGTTGAATTCAGGATAGTTACAACAGCATAGCTCCTTGTGTGGATACTTCCAGTATTTCGTCTTGTTTTCGGTTGTTGTGTTTCCTTAAACACATACTCCTAGCCATAAGTAAACTTTAAAAAGTATATTAAGTGTTCCAGAAGTGAGTTCCCAGTGGAGAATTACACCAGAGTTACCGTAAGTTAAATGTATGCTTATAATGCTATCACTTCTGCGATGACAAGCCTTTGCGTGGCTTCGATGAAGCTGTTTCTGATTTACACTGCAGCTCATGTCCTTTAAAAATATTTTCCCGTTCCTAAAGGATCGCATTGGGGTTCAGTGTTTCTGTACTCCCTGGCGGATCCTTTGCATCCAGCAATCGCTGTTCAAACAATAGCGCACCAAGTGTCCTGGATTTCTTTTTGTCGATTTTTAATTCCTGCTATGAAGAGGTCAAACGCATAGACTTTGTGGAAAAACTTCCCCACCCCCACCCCCCTGTCCTTTTTCCTTTTTAACGTCTTATTTTGAAGGGTAAAGCTTGCTTTCTCCTGCGATTTTCCTGCCCTAACAGGAGGGCAGAGCACAGGCAGAGGTATGCAGGGAGAAGATAGCTTGGTTCCATTTTCAACATAATTATAACTGAACTTCCAACAAAAGCAATGGGACTTTTCCCTCCCACTGTGAGAAGGCTCAGAAGAGAATACTGCACCAGAAACTTCACACTGATGAACTCCCTCTGCGAAGGCAGACACTGGTGTTGGAAACCTTGCCGGTCACTTGACTCTGCCTTTTTGTCGTGCAGACATGGGGTTTTCCTGCAGGATTCCTCATGTAGAAAGGTCCTGGCTGCTCGTGTTCCCAGTGATGTGCCGCTTCCATGGCAGAAGAGCTTCCAATAGCCGAACACTGAACCAAGCCCTTTCCCTTTATGTCTGCTCTGGGTATTTGCTCGCTGATACCTCCAAAACCAGCTTATCTGCAGCCCTGTTGGCACCTGCCAGCTGGTACCTGTCCTTTCCCAGTGGCATGTGTGTGACCTGGAGGGTGAGGGACTGGTGGCACCGTGTTGCAGGCTTGAGGGGAGCTGCTCGACCGCCATCTTCATCCATGCAAAGGCAGGAGGGCTGGGTGGATGGCAGGGTGCAGCCTCCCCCAGGAGCTGTGGGGGAGAAATCTGAGCTGCTAGAGGTAATGTCAGTGTGGTTACCGATTAATTTGCTGGGCGAGGCTCTGGATATCTGGACCCATATTTTCTTTGATAACCCAGATTCGTATTTGACATTGGGATGGTGCAAGACAACCCCCACCCCCACCTCCCATGTGCATCTTTTCTCAAGGCCAGGCTTGATGAGGCTCTGAGCAACCTGATCTAGTTGAAGATGTCCCTGCTTACTGCAGGGGGGGTTGGACTAGGTGGCCTTTAAAGGTCCCTTCCAACCCAACACATTCTATGATTCTGTGATTTTCAAATTGGGAAGGAGTTTTTAATCTTCCTGGGCAGATTCTGTCCCTTCCAGCCTTTAGGATAAGGGCCACTTACCACCTCCCAGATGGTAAATGTCCTGCTTAATGATAATTCCTATACTTGCCTTTCTTGTGACTAATTCATTAAGCCATTTTGAGGCAAAACCATCATTTTTAGACCAACTGGAGCACTCAAAGGACTGCTTTTCCACACGCACATTTTCCAGACGTGCCCTTATATTCCAGGCATGCACGAGTATGTGTGTATTTATTTGCTACTCATACCTTACAAAGCCATGGAACTGTGGCCGTGCCTGCACGCAGCACGCTGCTGTCACTCGAGGTGAGGAGAGCCGCTGGGTTAAGTGAACACCCAAGCGGGTCCCTGTACATACCCTGCCTATGGTTCATTTCCAGACCTTCTGTTTTTTTAAATAGCTGGATCCTCTGCTAAACTTCCAGCAGGCAGAAGGTGAGTGATGGTGATATGGCAGCCCGGAACGGTTCGGCAGGGTCCAGCCCCGAGCCGGAGGGAAGGGCTGTGAGTACCCAGGCTGCGCTGGGGACCGTGGAGACCCCCAGTCCTCCTTCCCTGGCACCACCTCCGTTCTTGCTGCAAGAGGAAGGTTTTGGTGATCCATCAGTCTGGTCCTTGTGGGGGAAGATTCGTGCATATTATTGGATTTCCCAGTCTCCATCATCTCTGCCACCTCTGGGAACAGCATGAACCAGCACCCGAAGGACCTGTTGACCTGCACAGAAAGATCATGAAAGCAAAGGCGTTTCTGACCATCATTCAGGTCGTGAGCTCTGTGGAGAAACAGCGCTTGGTCCTGTGACGTACATAGGGTGGAGACCAGGTGAGGGTCAGAGTCTGTCTGCAGGACGTGTGGAGCCCTCAGTGAGAGGAGAGCATTTCATCCATCCCTGCAGCGGTTCGTTTGGGGGTCCCCTTCAGACAGCCTGGCTGTGAGGGACAGTGCTGGTCACATTGGTCATCTGCAATGAGGATGCTACATCTGATGTTTTATCTGCTGCTGCTGAGAGTCATGGGCCAGCAGGGAGCAGGGGGGACCTGCAGGGAGCAGGTATGTCCCGGTGGGGCGAGGGGCTGGCTTCTTATAATGGAGATGCTTAGGTTTGGTGTGGGATAACTATGAGGATTGTAGTCATCCCAGTATGGAGGCGTCACACCTGGAAACACCACGCAGCCCCTGCCAGCCCAAGGCTGCCCCAAGCTCTGGGGATGGGGCTGCTTGTGGGGCAGAGGGGGGTGAGCAGGCTCCCCCTGTTCGCTCACGCTTTATCTCCGTAGGTTTGCCTTATCTCCAGGCCTTACAGGTTGCTTTTCCATCCTGAGCAGTGATAGTCAGCAAGCAGCATCCCTAAGGGGCCACCAGATAAAAGGGCTTCAGGGGAAGTGCGCTGTAGCAGCAGAGCTGGCCATAGAGACCCCGCCACACTTCTCCACTGCCCATCAGGGACCTCTCAGGATGGGCTGAACACCCCACCCCTCCATCATCCATCGCCATGTGCTGCCCTCCTTGAACGCTCACCGGCGCACAGCATCGTCCTCCCAATGCCTTCGTGCACTGCCACCGCCGCGTCCCCCGGGAGCACAGCCGGGCCCCTCGGTGCTAGCCCCTTAAGTGGCAGTGCAGGACACGCTGTTTAGGGCTCCATTAGCTGGTAAAACTAATTATATGGTCTTTTTTTTTACTAGCACATTCAAAGACAGAAATATCCAGGTTATTTGTATATCTTGATTTGTATATCATTCAGTCTGTCTGTCCAGGTGAACTCTTTGGGTCTATCTTTCTAATACAAGATAGAAAATGTCTATTTTTAGCTTACCTATTTTAAAGACAGATGTAGTGCGAGGTGTGGTCTAATGCGGAATGGATCTCTGAAACGTTCTAACAAAGGGGAGGAGGCCGTGTGAGAGCTGGAGCTCTGTCCTGCCGGAGGAGCAGCCCTGCCAGCGCGATGAAAGATATTCCACCGGGGGATTTCTGACACACGCTGCCCCTGCATCTCTGGTATTTATTATAGAGGGAAGGGAAGACAAAAGCTCAAGGGAAAACAAAAATCTAAGTCTGCCTCAGGTTATTATAAACTGAGAATTGATAGGCAGTCTCAATTGCCTGTTGCTAAGCAGCCAAGAGAATTGGTTGACCAAACGCTGGGCCTTAAAAAAAAAAAAAAAAAAAAAAAAGCAGAAAGCTCTGTGTGTGTGTGTGATAGGGGTATATTAAATAACATGCAAATATTGTATTAGCATACAGAGCCTCAACATTTTTTTTGCTGAATGTGTTTGTGAGGCGCTGCTGCATGGGGGGGTGTGAAACAAGTCAGGCCTTGGGTGGACAGGGTAACCTTTCTTTAAAATAAGAAGAAAGAGAAGGAGAAAGAGAAAGAGGGCAATTCTGCCATGTCAGCAAGGCCAAGCAGCACTTTCTTGGGTTTTGGAGGGTTCCTTTAGGGCGCGATCTTGTGTCCCCCCCGAAAAGCTGCGTGTTGATGGTCACGGGGACCAATTCCAAGGGATCCAAGACCCTCCTCTCCCAGTCACTGTCACCGAAGTGGCCTTCAGCGTTTTTTCAAAATGGCAACAGAAAGCACTGGGGATCCCCCATGACTAATTCCCACCAGTCCTGGTCCCGGATTACTTTTGGCCGGAGCTGTGGGAAAGGCAGGATGCAAAACTCATACTGGGTGAAGTGACACCCACCCACCAGGTGCTGGCAGCCCCCGCTGCTGCCCCCGGGGAAGGAAGGGAGATCCCACCCCTGCCTGGGGACCCCCCCACGCTGGCCCGTCCTGCTCAACTCCTGGCTTTCCGCCTTTGCGCTCCTGGCAGTCGGGTAGCTGGAGTGGGAGAAAACCAGTGTTTGCCTGGAAAAACAGTCTGCCAGAAGGTTATGGGGATTTTTTTATTTTCTTATTGCTCAGCGAAGCTAAAATGGTAAAGTAAAATAGACGTTATGCTTGGTGAAGGGGGTGTTGTCTTGGGGAGCCAGCTTTGCTATCACTACCCGTGATTATTTCACCCCCTTTTCCTTGTTTCTTGCAAGCTTGCTTGTTTCTGCAAGCATGATTTTGCCTGTCTTAAATGGAAAAAACCCAGCGCCTACATCGGTTTGCAATAATCAGTCTCTAAATCGATGATTTCTGCGTTCTGCCTCTGCCATCCCCAAGTCCCTTCTCCGCTCCGGTACCTTCCCGGCAGCCCCTCGCTGACCAGCCGCGCACACCGGCTTCTCTCAATCCAGAGCAAACACCTGGCAGCGCCCGCGCTCCTTCGCTCCAAACCTCCTCTTTCCCCTCACGAATCCCCAGAGCGAATCCCCTGGGAAGCTGCTCACAGCCGAGCGCCGCTCCCTGTCCAAACCAGGGGATTTGGGATGGTGAAAGCATCCTGGTACCAACCCCGACTCGCTCGGCGACTCGGGGTGCGCAGGGGTGCAGGGGGCCATTGCTGCGGCGCGGGCAGGGGAGGGACAGCAGCGGTGTTGGGCTATGGGGCAGGGTCAGGCCACCCCCCGCCTCCCTCCTTCCCCAAGCACGGGCCTAAAAATAGAGGTAATCAGGTTTCAAAGAGGAAAAGAAATGAAAAGGTCGAGTGTCGTGACCTTAGACATGCTCTGAGGCTGCTTTTCTCCCCACGTGGCTCGCCTTCCCTGGGCCTCCCCCCGGCGTTTCCGGACCAGAAGCGGCCCGGGCGCGCGGCCATCAGCCGTGGCCTCTGGTCAGGGGGTTCTTCCTTTTTATCCATCCCCGTCCGCCTTCCTGCCGCCTGCAACCGGCTCCTTCCTCACCTGGGGAAAAGCACGGGAGGGTGCCCAGGGCTCCATGCCCGACTCCTGGTGGGTCTGACCGGTCCTGCAGGGGTTCCCGCCGGAGCCACATTGATTTTGGGGTGCTTGAGCCCCGTGCCGGGTGGGCCCGGGGGGGCACCCAGCCTTTTCCCTTGGCAAGCCCACAAGCTTTGGATTGCCATGGGCAGCCCGTGTGGCCACGCTGCTCTGTCTGACTTTGTTCAAATCATATTATAATGAAGTGGCACATTTCATGCTGGGAACGCAAGACCCGGAGCAGGGAAGGCAGAGGGTACGATGTCTTTGCAATTACAGTCTCATTTTTCCCGGTTGGTGAGAAATCCTCCTTTGCTTTTCCCTTGCTCAAATAACTTCTGAATATGTTGGATAATTACTTTTAATACATATGTGTTGTGTGCAGGCATGACGTGGGACGCACGCTTTGCCTTGTCTTTCCTTTTGGTGCAGTGAGGAGCACACAGCCCACCTTCCAGGTCCAACCAAAGAGCCAGGCAGACCATCCTCTGCCTCCACCAGCAGTGGGTCTGCCCCAGCAGTCCGCATTTATGAAAGCGGTAGCAGAAGACACCATATTTCACCATTTATCAGTGTGTACCAGGCTGGCACAATAACAAAAACCCACTCTATGTTCTCCATTTGCAGATCTTCGTGTTTCCTAATCGGGAATGGCTTGATTTTCTTGCAGCAGGAGAATGTAATAGCGCAGCAAACCCAGTCCTTGGGTGATTTCAGCTCAGCGCATCCCAAGGGCAGACGAAATCTGCACCGAGCCCTGGCCGGTGCCTGCATATGCAGGAGCTGGTAAAGCGTGATCGCCACAGGCAAAGCTCCCATAACACATTTCTTCTGCAGAGGGGAGAGAGGTGGGTCTGGGTTTCTGGGGATGCCCCTCGCAAACCTCCCATGCTCCCTCCTCTCCAGGGCTGAGGGCAAGAGGGACAAAAAAATGCCATATTAAATACACCTCAACGTTTCTGAGGCGTCAATGGTTATTCTAACCACTTGAGGGCCCTGGAGCCCTCAGCACAAGAGGGACATGGACTTGTTGGAGCTGGTGCAGAGGAGATGATCAAAGGGCTGGAGCACCTCTCCTATGAAGACAGGCTGAGAGAGTTGGGGTTGTTCAGCCTGGAGAAGAGAAAGCCCCAGGGAGACCTTATAGCGGCCTTCCAGTACCTAAAGGGGGCCTACAGGAAAGGTGGAGAGGGGCTGTTTGCAAGGGCATGTAGCGATAGGACGAGGGGCAATGGTTTTAAACTAGAGCAGGGTAGGTTTAGATTAGACATTAGGAAGAAGTTCTTTACAATGAGGGTGGTGAGACACTGGAACAGGTTGCCCAGAGAGGTGGTGGAGGCCCCATCCCTGGAGACATTCAAGGCCAGGCTTGATGAGGCTCTGAGCAATCTGATCTAGTTGAAGATGTCCCCGCTTACTGCAGGGGGGTTGGACTAGATGGCCTTTAAAGGTCCTTTCCAACACAACACATTCTATGATTCTATAAAATATTCAGCACTCTGTCTTCAGCGCTTTGCTGTCCCCTCACTTTGTCCTTGCCCCCTGCTTTTATCCTAAAAAGCTCCAGCCGCCGCATTCCCAGCGCTTCCCTCTCGCTTGCCTGCGCCTCCTGCATCCTGCATACCTGCGATCCTTCCTTACAAAGCCCGGCGGAGGATTTCAAAGCCAGTCATCTCCATATCAGTCCACTCATCCTTGCCCAAAATAACCATGGCACACAGGGAGGTGGTAGCTGTCGTATCGAAAATAGCTGTTTTCCAGTAGCCATGAACACAAGCCGTCCTGCCAGCAGGTAGTGTCCCTGATGGACGCATGGGGTCCCACCAAATTTCCCCTTTAGCTTGCTCCTGCCAGGGCTCAGCTCCATTTCTGCATCCGCAGGTGGCCAACCCCATCCTACACGGCCGCCCCCATCCTCTCCCACCGTTGTGCTAAAGCTGAGTGAACTTCTGCATAAGTTTATCATGAAAATAAGTAAATAAAACTGTTATCGCATATAAGAAGAGGCAGCAGAAAACAAGAATTAAAACCAGCGAAGAAGCTGGTAAGTTAGAACTGAATTTGTGGCTGATGAACAAGTGATAGATCTGTTCTGCTTTACAACTAAACATTTTTATTATATTGATACAACAGATCAATAGGTCAATATACCAGTATACAGATCATATATTATATACCAACAGTATAGGTGATAATTGTTTAAAATCCCAAACGTTAATACTAGAAAATCACTCTGAAAGGATATATTCAGAATAACACCACTTTTTCTTTACACAAGAAGACGTATCTACTAAACAAGCACATTCTCTGCTTTAAAATGTTCATTACTTCTGCATTTTTTTTCTGCTTCTGTACATTTTAAATCTATTCTGGGCACGTGCCTTCCTCCGTAATGATGTGTGGAAAACCTGGTGCATGTCATTTTACTGGTTATTTGCTTCATCTGCAAAACCAGGATCTGCCATCCGAGGCGGGATTTGCCTCGGGATCCTTAAAAAACTTCAGCTCAGCAAATAAATGAAAGGGCTGCTTTAAAAAAATTAAAACCAAGCCCTTAGAGTAGGAAGTTTCCCCGTCCCAGATGGGATCTGCCATGCAAACTGATGTTTTCTGTAGGAGACTGTCTCAGCCCGGCTGGTGGTACCAAGTGGTACTTGGAGACATGGGGTGTTGCACGAGCTCTTGGCAATCCCGGTTAAGCACAAGAAAGTTGATGGCCATAGGCATCCTCAGACGTGTAAGGTGTCTCCAGCCTGTGAGTACCCCTGCTCGGTGTCCAGAAGGATGTGTGTGTGCCATCATCTCCAAAATGTCCTACGTGACCTGGTGGAGGACAGGCGAGGTGGCGTTATGAGACCGCAGGTTTAATGCACTCGCACCCTCTTGACCTGAGGTTTGTAAAATGGGATCCATTAATTTTATTTTTTTTTTAATTCTTCATACTGATCAATTCTTGCTAGAGCTATAGATGCCAATGCTCTTCTCCCTCGCTCCCCCAGATCCACCTCTAGGACATCAGAAATAAAACCACTCGGTGCCAGACCATGTGCAGCTCCAGGGAAGGACGTGGGGGCTTTCGGGGAGCCATTCCCATGGGGCTCCCACAGACCGTGTCTCAGCTGATGGGGACATAGTCAGTGCGACTCCTGCGGGCTCCCAGCCCGCCCGCGCCCAGGGACAGCAGCACCCCGAAGACTTTGACGACTGGCTTTATGGTCTTGAGCACCGCGTGTGGTGGCTTAGCACACCCTGGCACAGTGCCCCACACCACTGGTGAGCGGGGAATGCTATTTTGGGAATCAAAATCTTATTCTTACCAAGCTGGGGGGGCTGTCACAGGCTCACTTTTCCCACCAG
>VYZM01016307.1:106538-133551 GCA_013398915.1 Dromas ardeola | reverse complement strand
GGGGGGTCGTTCGCCAAACTGTGTCTTCTTAGCCACATGACTGCCAAAGTGTGTGGAGCTGTGTCAGCGCTGGGAGTCACAGGATTAGCTCGTGTCTGGTCCCAAAAAAATCTATGGATTTTTATGAGCAGAGATCGCAACTTCTCCTGAAAGTTGATGAAAATATTTCCCATAAGTTGGCTTGCTTGTGCAAGGAGAACTTCCCTCTACGCCTGTCTTAGCTGAGCATCTTGAGCAACTTGAACACGGGCACCAAGGAGGCTGGACCCAAACCTTGTGGTGGGCAGCGTGACGTCTACAGGCAGACGAAGAGCTCTACTGATGAGCTGAGCTCTGGATGTTTTTCTCAAGGTTTTTTTCCACAGCATTGCCTGATTTTGGCCAGTTCCTCGGGCATTTACCTGCAAGCGGCAGCATTGCGGAGCACATGGCAGGGGAACAAGAACATGGCAGCACACAGTGCAGTGAGTTCTGGTACATGGAGCACGTGCCCACGGCGTAAATCCTGTGTCAGGCCTTCTGACACACCCAACAGAAGTCCAACACGCTTGTGCCCCATCTGCTTCGATTTTCTGCTCCAAGTGGCACAACTACACGCAGACAGGGTCTGTGGCCTGAGCTATGAATTGACTCGGCATACCCTGTAGCTCAGCCCAGGGCCTGTGTCATGAGATTGTCCCCCCTCCTCTTACTCATCCTATGAAGAAAAATGTGTGCTGGAAATGAAAACTTCCTGAAAGAAGCCTGATTTAGACAAGACTGAAAATAATGAGGGATAAATCACACTGGGTAAAAGAGAATTGGGCTCACTTCAAAATATTTCTTGTGGAGAGCACTGATTCCTCATGCCATTTTGGCATGACCTCCTTAAGCCCCACCAGCTTCCCAAGCTGTGAGTTTTGCGTCATCTGTCCTTGAGAAACTTCGTCTCCCGGCAGCCGAGTGGTGCTGCACAGAGTACAGCCCTGGCTGTGGCAGATGGAGTTCAATTAGTTGGTGCGTGGCAACCATGATTTGCAGGCTCCCGCTGCCTCGCACCTCGAGCAGGAGGGTCAGGACTCACCAGCCCGGGTGCAGTTTCCCTACTGAACGGTTTGCACTTGTAGAACGGTAAATTAAAAGTAAACCTCTGGGGCCAGAGGTTTGTCTTCTGAGGTTGTGTCCACACAAAGAGCGGTCGGTAGTTGGATTCCTCCTGGCTTGTGAATCACGCTGCCGATCCCTCTGTGCCTTTTTACCCATAGCAAATATAAGGTATCGTTCTTCCCAGTCCCTGGCTAGGTTGGTTTTCTCCCTGGGGGGATGTATGAGGCATGTGCATGGGCAGTTACCAAGTGGTGATACCCGTGCAGGTAGTTTGGCCACGTTTTCATGCCCTCCCGAAGGTGATACGGCTTTCTCATGTACACAGGCCCTTGCTCAGCAAATTAAAATGTGACTTGGTGTACTTAGTTCCTCATGTTGTACCTCTGGGCAGAGGCTGGAAAGGATCTGGTAGTGAACTGTTCTTAAGAGAGGAACCAGGGAGAAATATCCATTTTGCATGGGTGACTCTTCCCAACACTTGATGGGAGGAGCGTGATACCCCATGGAGCTCACATTTCTTTCTGCTGCTTGGCCATTTGGCTTAAAACGAGGGGACTTTCTTCCAGTCTGCAGAAGTGGGATTGTCTCTGCTAATGTCAGGCACCCGGAGGACAGAACTGGTTACCTGAGACTGTACAGTCAGTGGGGGGATCTGCTCTTTCGAGGTATGATGCCTCAGGACCTGGCACCTTTGCTAAAATTGAGAGCCAAATCAGGGTCATCATGCTCTGGCTTTTTGACACAGACACATTTGTAAGCCACAATGCAGCAAACTCATGCCTCCAAGGTGTGTTCAATCCAGCAAGATGGACCTGCCATATTTTAACAAAAGCTTTTTAATTACCCTTTGGGGAATGCTGATGAATTATCAGAAGGAAAACTTCCCAGCTGGGCATCCTCAGAAGGTACACAGCGGCGCCCAAGGAGGGCGACGGACAAGCCTTGCTGAGCTCTTCAAAGTGAACTGGGGTTAAAAAATGAACACTACAGAGCAGAAAGTAAAATAATGGTGACAGTGGGTCAGATCTGGTGTGTCTTCTCACCCCAGCCTCCCTCTAGCAACAATGAGTAGCAGATGTTCAAGGAAAGATGAGAAACAGGGTAAATGCAAAGTGATCTTCTCCTCATAAGTCCTCCCGATTTTCAGCACACAGTGGTTTCAATAAATCCGTAGGTCCCAGGGAAAAATCATACATGAGGTCTTTTTTAATTGTTATTTCTGTGATGCATGACTATGGGATTTTTTTCCTGGATCCACATGAGCTCGTTCAGCCACTGAACAGGCTTTTCAGAAAGACGGCATTATCGCAATGGCCAGATATTCTGCGCGGCTTTCCACATGACTGCTGTGGAAGGGCAGCCTGCCAGGCTATCTAAATCCAGCCAGGAAGTCTACCAAATACCACTCAACAAGTCACGTCAACTCCAGTTTCCTGGTGGTTACGTTACTGGTTGCAACTCTGACCACAGGGGGAACAGTGCGTAGTCCTCTGCGGCATGAAAGCAAGGCCACAAGGTTGTGGTGCTCAGTCCTCCAGGGCTAAAGGGACATTATCATCCGCCGGGATGGCTGCAGGTTTCTCTGTGGCTTGGTGGAACACCCCAAAGGTTTTGGGGAGAAGGGAAATGCCTAAAAACACAGGGGAGAACATTTTGTCAGTGTGGGGACTCTACCCATGTTCTGGTGGACGGGTTTGAATAAGATGGGCTCCTGAGAGCCAGTTAATGTCCACCCCGCACATGGAGCAAAACGCTCCATTTCAGCCCTGGGCTTTGCACAGCAGAGGACAGGGCGGGCTGTGAGTCGTAACCCCAAGGAGCTCCCGTCCCTGTGCCCTCAAGGCATCCTGGGGTCCACCCCCAGTCATCGGCCACCTTGAGCTGCTTGGAGAGGCTGCGGGTCAAGGAGAGGACGTGGTCACCCCAAGGGGCAGTCCCAGGCTGTAACCCACACCGGAGACCGCCCGCTCGCTTCCACGGGCTGAGCTGGTGGTAGGAGAGAAAAGGAAAACTTGGAGCAGCCTAATCCAGCATTAAAGTACTCACTAATTCTCTCCTTCCTGAGGACACCTGAGCTGTGGGGCTGGCGCGTGGGGGCTGGTGGCTGCCAGAGCAGTTGGCTTGAGCAGCTGCAGCCATCTGCAGTACTCGTCTCCAGCAAGGTAGGATGGATGGCCCAGGGTTGGATTTCTGCTCCTCAGGAGACACCTCAGACCTGGGGAGGGAGGGATGCAGCTTTCTGACATGTTACATCAACATCTCTGGTGCCAGGTGGGAGGTGCTAAACCTCTGTGTCCCTCCTGTAGAGTTTCTTGGGAGAAGGGAGAAGTGGTTGCGGAACTTTCCCCTTACCCGGGTAGTTTGACCTGCTGGGAGCTTGGAAAAACACAGATGCTGTATTGAAAACTCTGCAAAGGGCAGGCAGAAAGAAGGCAGGGAAGTCCTGTCCCATGGGGGGAACAGGGCAGGTCGTGTTGTAAGCTGTTCATCTAGAGATTTTATCCCCAGTTACTACCAACAGCAAGAGAAAGTGTGGAGTCTGTGAAAAGGTGCAATCAAAAAAACTCAAAGTGGTTCTTAAATGTATGCTTATAAAGTAGAATGATCTGTGAATTGTGGCTTTCCAGCTTTGGATCCTTGTAATGCGGTGATGCACACACCCACATCAAACTAACAGCAATATAAACTGGCCTGAAAAAAATTCAGACCGATGCAAAACCTAACAAGGAAAAAAGGTACAAGAACAACGTGCTTCACATTTCCCTGTCCTTTTGGGTTGTTAGACCCACTGAGGCTGAAGCAACTTTCAAAGTGCATAAACAAATCAAAGAACTAAAAATAACACCAAACAATTAACTCGTCCAGCTGTATATTCACAAGTGACACTTACTTTTAAAATAAAAGGATCAAGATCGGATTTTTAAAATCATTGCTACATTATTTAAGTATGCCACAGACTGTGATGAGTATATGTATCTATACCTTTCATTGACTTTGCTTTCTGCCCTTCATGCTGATTTTTTTTTTCTCCTTATCTATATTTTCTGCTGCTTGGAGAATGAAATCAGCCTGGCCAGAGAAGCTTTCTGGTTCTTCTACCTTGGCACAAAGTGGCTGGGCTGATCTCCACCAGGCCATGAACATCCATCTAGGGGCTCTCACCAGCCCGAGGGGCAGGGGGTGAGGTCCAGCCTGGAGGAGGCAAACGAAGGACAAGGAAGGTGACCAGGACACGGGAGTGACTCCCACGAGTCTCAGTACGGGCTCAACTGCAGGATTGCTGAGTGTCCTTGGAGACAAGTCCTGGGCCACAGTCCCACATCTGTAAAATGGGGATAACGTTTTCAACACTTACAGGGCTTTCAGGAGGGTCATGACTATTAATGGTCATGAGAAGCTCCACCATGTCAGATGTGGACCTTATAAGGGCTGACGTTTCTCTCTTGAGAGAAAAGGCTTAATTCAAATCAGCTGTCTCCTCTGGTATTAAAATTGTTATCACCGTTCGTCTTTTGGCTGCCTTGGCGCAATCTTTCTCCTTTCAGAACTAAAACTGCATTTTAAAGATTTAAACTGCAATTTGACCTCCATAGCTTGGCCAGATTCCTTGAAAATAGGGGTTGGAACTTGCTTTTGATTTTCTTCTCACACTCCTGGCCATGACTGGTCTTGAAAACATAAATACCCGCCATCAGCATTCAAATAAAAATGACTCTGGAGTCCAAGGAAAAATGGTACCATTATTTGGAAGCTGTGCTGCAAACTGCCAGCTACCCACCTTCCGAGCGATAAAACACGGATAGTTTTAGTGAAGAAGTAAAATTAGTTCCTGAGTTTCTGGCCCGAGTCTCCTACCCCTGACTGCTATTCCAGACTGCAGTTTAATTCAGCTGTTTATGTGAAGATGCCCTATTGGGATAAGGCAGTGAATCTAGCCAATGTTGCGGAGATGAATGCCTTTATTCTTCTTGAAATAAAAATGGTGTCATGGGATCTTTCATGCCTCCCTGCAGACAGAAGCTTGATTTAAAATGTCATCCGAGAGATCACATCGCTAGAAGCGCATATTACTTCCTAGCTCGGTGCTAGGGTGTTGACAGAAAGCAATAAAGTGTCCTCAGCCATGACGTGCAGTTAGACGTTGTGCTCCCAAGCGCGGCTCAGCACCCGGGCACCTGCGCCGCGGTTAGGGACAACCGGGCTCTTCGGCCCCTGGACCGTGATGGCAGGATTGCACCCCTTCGCTGGAGATGTTTTTCTGTTCGATTGGGTATAAGCGTGGCTTTGTAAAGAGCTAATGAACTTGAAACATCCCCACTGCAGCATTTACTCCGCTCGGCTTTTGACAGTGTAATTTACTTTTCCCCATCCGCACCGCGATTTTCAGACATGGTTAGTACTAGCATTTCAAGTGTAAAGATCCTTGCTGAGCGGAAACTTCTCTGTAGTTGATCTATTATCTAAACCATCCTTTGAAATGTGTTTGCTTAATGGTGTCAGCGACCTCCAGCTGACATCACTGGACATCATGGACCCCCATCACAGCCCCGATGAGGGCTGGATCCTGGGGCACTGGGAAGCAAAGGTGGCTGCTCCTGCCACCAACTGGGAGAGGTGGAGCAGCAGGCATCACCACACCTTCATCTCCCACCGCTGCAGGACCATCTCTCAGTCCAAGACTCCTGACCCGCCAAAGAGATACAAAATCTCCAGGGGGCATTTGGTTTTGCCATGGTCCCCACAGAGTTTCTCGATGGGGGAAAGAAGGGAAGCGTTTCATGGTTAAGAAGAAGGTAGAAGAGGGAAGCGTGAGGAGGAGCGAGGCTTCACTGGCTGGAATGGGATTGCCCCGTGCAGACTGTGCCCAGAGGTGGAGGGCAATCCAGATGTGGCTGCTTGGAGAAGCACTTTGAGATTAAAAGGGCTACTTGGAGAAGCATTTTGAGATTAAAAGTGCTGCTGTTGGCAGTTTGTGACACCCCAGGCTTTGGAAAACAAGCAGCCTGGGGGAATGGAGTGCATTGCGTGGCCAGGTACGCTTGCAGGAGGAGTGAAATTTTCAATGAAGTTGCTAAAACATGATTTTTGAGCCCGGCTTGACACCCTGGCCCTCCTGTTGCAATGCCTGCCTGTGCCTGGCAGGCAGCCAGGGCATTGCTTAATGAACACTTGGCCGTGAGGAAAAAAACGACTTTGTCCACAACATGGAAATCTTGACTGCACTGAGGTTACTACCAGGAATAGAGCCATCTCACCACCACCACCCCCCAGCATGCTTGGCTTTCTGCCCTGGGAGCCCATGTCCTCCGGAGCAAACCCATTCTCTGCTCCTGCATCCACCCCCAACCTCCTTGTGGGAATTTGCTGTGTTGAACACCAGCTTGGGGCTAATTTTTTGGCATGGGGCCTCAGGGTCAGCTCTGCTCTGGGATGGCTTCCTCAGGTGTCCTCCAGAGATGTTTTCAAGACAGTGAGTGAACCAAATAGGTAAATTCTCCTGGGAAAAAAAAAAAAAACAACTCTTCTTCAGGGATTTGCTGTCTTTACAACAAAGGCGAGAAGTAAATAAAATAAGCAAATAGGCATATTTGTGAGGCCATTAATCTGAGAGGGAAGCAGCTGAGCTGTGGGGGAATGAGCACTCCGCAAGCGTTTGTCATGTGAAAGGGTTTAATGGCACGGCACTAGCTCCTCGGCACACGAAATCTGGTTCAGCTCCTGCACTGCTCAAATCACCGTGTTGGTAGGCACTGGCCTGCATCTCTGCTGACCCTTTCTGCGAGCAGGGAAAACTGCTGGGCAACAAACTTGCATGTTTGTCTGCAGCCAGGCTAAGGGATGCATTTCGTGCCTCTGCGCAGCATCGTTTGGTTCGCAGGAGTTTCAGGGCAGCTTTTCCTCTGGGTCTGGTCCCAGGAACAGCTTCTGAGTCTGGTCCCAGAAAGAACTCCGTGCAAAGCGTGCCGGCAGAGGCCGAGGCGGCAGGATCCCCTCTTACACTCCTACAACTGCTGCTGCTGCTGAAACACAACCCTCGTTTTAAATCAGTTGCAGTGAAACAGAAGGCTTTGAGAAAACAAACTCCCTCCAAACATATCCTTAACTTCATTTCCTCTGGTGGCCCTCCTTCTTTCTGGGCTAGGTTTCATGGGTCACTTTGTATTTTATTTTTTTTTCCTCCTTCTAATTTTAATTCTTGTCCCACCAGGGGTTGTTCTTTCATAGGATCCCAACCACGAATTCTCAGATGGCAATGAGAGCTGAGACAGGGACTTCCCTGTGTTCTCCCTGGTTTTTTCTTCTCTGTTTTTTTCTGGGTTTAAAGCTGAGCCCTAACCTATCCCATATTTTATTCATTTAGGAGGATTCTTTTACACCACAAGAAAAGTAGATTGTCTGCCCAGTCTGTAGTCATGCTAAAAAGATTAAAACCAATAATAAGTACATTTTTTTTCTTAAAATATTCATTCCATCAAACTCCACTTCTATTGAAATGCAGCCATTTGAGCACCATTTATTTATCTATCACATTTCCAAAACCACACTTAGATCATCCTTATCAACAGTCTCTTCTTACAAAGCCAGCAATGTTCAATGCCCCAAACAGGGGTAGGGTTGAGATCTGCTTGCCCTAGGAGTTCAGCCGGAGTAAAACCATTTCTCTTGGAGCTGTCTTCTGGATCAGACCCGAAGGAGGAAGATGAGTGACAGGCTGGCTCCCCGCTCTTTGGTTTGCTCTCTCCTGGCTGGGCTTAGTGGCCCGTGGGCTGCCACAGCTGCATTGCTCTGGCTGCTTTCCCCACCTCCAGCTCTCACCCTGCAGACACCAACTGTGCTGTGCTGTGGGCTTTGGGGCTGCTTCACTCGCCAGGCATGATTAATGTGGTCTTTGTTATTCTAAGGCAATGGATTAAATGATTTTTGCCAAAAATCTGTTCTGAAGTGCAGTACTCCCAACCCAGGCACTCTAGCAGACTCAGCAACTCCACCAAAATGCCACTGACTGGGATCTGGGTTAAGTCTGACGGATTTTCATCTCCTCTTCCATTTCTCCTGTTGGCAGAGAAAGTTGAGGTTTGTCCTGTGCAATCCAGCCCCAGAGCACCACTGTCCCCATCCTGAGAGGACTCCCTCAGGACAAAACTGACGGGTGGAGAAGCCCAGCTCTCTAATACTTGTAATAACAGCAAGATAAAGGTCTCAAAGTGTGTAGCTCCTTTTCTCCCCTCTCAGCACAGCAGCAGCAAGCCCAGACCTTCCCTCCGGCTTCCTCAGGCCTTTCCCACTCCTTCGTGTGTGTGTGTTTTTTATTTAAAAAAAAAAAAAAAAAAAAGCCAGTTTACAAGTCCTTCCCGAGGCTGGGAATCCTGGGCTGGAGACCTACCTCCAGCCCAGCGATGTCCCCGGCGGTGTCCCGCTGCCCGCGGAGCCCAGCGCTGGCCGCCGGCCCCTCTCCGCAGCCGGGGGGGACCGGTGGCGAGGGAAGCATCCCTGTGATGGAGTCACCAGCCGCTGGGTGCCACTCTTGTCCTGCCAAACCCCGCCGAAACCGCCGCCGAGGCGGCAGCCGCCGGCAGCCGCAGCCGGGGCCGCCCGGGCTGCGGGAGCTGATCCCGCCCGCCGCCGCTTCCGCAAGAAAACCTGCGAAAACGGGCATAAAAGCAGCCCTTCTGTCACAAAAGGCGGCTTGCGATGCGGGTAGGTATTCCCTCTCGCCGTCCAGCGACGCGGCGAGCATGGGCACACCGGCCAAGAGCATCGCCGGGTTCACACCTCGTGTTTTCTGCGTGCGACAGCATTAGTTCGTATGTCTGATGTCTGCCTCCTAAACAAGCCTGAGCACCCTGCGGCCGCTGACCTGCACCGCGGTGGGGGCCCTGATCTGGAACAGGTTGCCCAGAGAAGATGTCGATGCCCCATCCCTGGAAGCACGGAGCTTGGTTCAACCTGGTCTAGTGGGAGGTGTCCCTGCCCATGGCAGTGGGGCTGGAATTAGATGGTCTTTAAGGTCCTTTCCAACCCAAACCATTCTATGATTCTATGACCTCCCAACCCCACCACCGGGAAAAGGTACAGGTGGCTCTGCCCAAAGACCTGTCGTGGTGGTCCCCATTTCCCCATCGCTTCCCATCAAAAATGCAGGCTATGGCTCCAGGCAATGCTGACCAGGCCTAAGAGTCAAACCACATGCCACAGCCCTGCCAGGGTTATGCTCAATGAAAAGCTGGAGACCCTTAGACCAAGCTTTTACAATAGTATTTGGGTGCTTTACTCCCATTGGATTCAATGAGAGTTTGACACTCAAGTATCTTTGTGGATCTGAGTGTTAGATTATGCTACAAAAAGGCAGAAGAGCAAGAGAAGTAAGCTAACATAGGCTCTGAATTTGGCAACATCATTTTACAGCATATTTTCCATAAAGTGAGTTCATTTTGTCCCTCTGGTAACACTAGCTACTGCATTTTTTTCATGGCTTTTATTGAATGGAATTAACTTTTAGATGGAAAACATGGAATTGTGTAGCATCAGGCTAATACTCCAAATCATCATCTTTTCTTATATGTGGATGTTTACTTTTAAGCTGGCAAAAAGCAGATGGGCAACTATCAGCAAATACAGGGTAGTGGCAAGAGCAGCTGGACAAAGCATTACCTCATCTCTAGTAAAAGTATATAATTGGGATTTCAATATCAGAATTCACTTAAAAATGGGAAGCAAGTTCTCACTGCAAACATCAAACAAATTTTCCTGTGTTCATCATTGGTGAAGTTCAACAACCAGCTGTACTCACGGACAATTCAGTCTGGTTAGGATATCTGCACTGACAGTTTCCAAAGAAAAGCAGAAACAGGACATGGGAGCGACAACTCAGTAGGAATGGATTTCAGATGTAACATCTACTGAAAAATTCATTAAGTACCTACCTATCTGTTTGACCCCATGCCCATTAATCCCAGAGTGAAAGCTCTGACAACTACCTCTTAGTGTGGGCTTTCGGAGAGGTCTTTCTTCTTGGTCCACATGGTCCCCCCACAAAGGAAGCCCCCATGCCGCGTGTGCACAGCAGCAATGGCCCCGTGTGACTTTTCTATCCACTGGAGATTGACAGACCCAGATCTCCACTGACTTCTGGCCATTAAGCTTTGAGATACCTTTCTGTGTTGCTGCCAACTACTCTCAGTCAAAGGAATTCCTCCTGGAAATGTGTATATTGAGGGAGTGTGGATGGTATGGGATTTTATACACTGTAGGATTGACCTTTACTCAGCCCCTATACTGGGGAGGAGGATTTAAGTGATGTGCTGGAAAATGTCCCCTGAAGATACTAATCTTATTCCCTTCTTTCTTATTTCACTTTAAGCCTTCTTCAGGAAATTGCCTGCGGTTTAACGGTGAGATCTCTGATCTACCAGCAAATACATCTCCCAGGGGCCCGAATCTGCATTTCACACACAAAACCCACTTTAGCCAGCTCAGATGTCTGTCAAAGCACCAGCGTTTAATCCAAGGTAAAGAAGAGATGCAGAGAATGCAGAAATGTGGTCCTGGAGCCACGGCAGAGGAAAGAGCCCATCCCCAGAACTCAGCAGGGAGCTCCGAAAACCGGGATACGGTACTAGCGAAACAGTTTGAAAGGCCAAAGAAGCGATGATTTACCTGAATGAAAAATTGTTGAAGGTTAGGTATGCTTTTTCTTGAGCAAAACTATATGTTGTTGTTTGGGTGGTTTGGACTTTTGAAGGTTGGATTTCCCATGTAGTCCAAATACAGCCTGAGTGGGAGTCTGGCCATTTATCACCCTGGGAACGTAAATCAGACCACGGACTGCCCCCAGACTGCTCGTTCTTGTAGGGTAATCATGAATGTGAAACAGGTCTACGTGCTTCAAAACTGAGTAGCCCAATACTTAGCACGGCAGGGCAAAGAGCATTTATTATCCCAAATCCTGCAATGAGCTGTAAAGATTTCAGTTGTATCCAAAACATATTATTAGGCCTTCTCTTGATTTTTGGTAATTAGAATCTTCCCAAATATCTCTGAGCATTTTCATTACTTCGTAAATTTTCCCCAAATAGTTTAGACAAATTATTTTCAGCAGATGGCTTGTTATGAATAGCTTGTGAATTTTTCACTTTGACATCTGTACTGTGTTTACTGGGTGGAATCAGTTCCTGGGCTGAATGACTGAAATGTTTGCAAGGGAGGAAAAATGAACACAGGATACTAAATAAGAAACAGTGCGTTCCAAGGACAAATATATTCAGCTGACTGTATTCGCAAACACTTTCGGAGATATCCAGTGGTCGCTGACTGCCCTGTGGATGCTGGATGCCACCATGTACCTCTACCCACAAATAAAACTCATCTCATTCAGTCAAAAGCGTAATTGTGAACCTCTCCTCATTTTCAGCAGCCACGTTAGGTAGTCAGAACTCATTAGCAGAATTTTTGCCCCAACAAGTTATATTTTAACCACATGCCCAATCCTGACTATCACAACGCTGATGTGGAGGTATTGTTAAGCAGAGCTGCATGTCCAAACAGGCTACTTTTATCTCCTTGCTTTGTCTTTCTCAAAATAACATTGGAAGATAAGGTATGCTCTTTTCTTTGATCACTAATCTTAGACTCTTGAACAGTGACCACAAAGGATAAGTATGCATTGAACAGAAGTCCTAATGATCAGCACATGATTACAGTTTCAAGGAATGGGAAAATTAAAACAGAAAGCAAAAACCCCAAACATGGGGGAGGCTGGAAAGGAGGGGAAAAGGGCCGGTATAAAAAACTTCAAATATCTTCAACAGAGCAAAGCCATGAAGGAAACATATGCATTTGCTGATGAGAATCAGTGTATCTTGCTTTAGTGGCATCCTCTCCTACCTAAAGATAGTTTCATTAATAAGAAAATCACATTAATAGGGACCAAACCATTGGGACAAGGATTTTCTTTGCGGGACGTTCAATAGGGCGCATGGTGCAAAGGGGTCCTGGCTCCTGGCACTGCCATCATGCAAATCTTAAATAAAAAATAGCGGGGGGGGGCTTGAGGGGGTGGGAGGGGGTGCAGGAGGTTGTGAGACGGCAGCGCCAGTGGCAAAGCCATCTGCAGCGGCGCGGGCTGCAGCACGCCGCAGGCTCCAGCCATGCCTTTTCTCACGCCAGATGCTGCTGCGCCCACCACCTCGGCTCAGCCCCGGGTCCCCAGCACCTCTGGCAAGCCACGGCCGGCCTCGGCTTCCTCTGAAGGCTTGTGATTTTCTGCACTGAGGAGTTGCCGTCCAAATGGTAAGTAATAAATGCTTTAATAATTCATAACCAGTCAGTAGCATCTTAAATAATTTAACCAACAATTTGTCATCTTTCCTTGTGATAGAAGATGCTGGCCGAAGAGCGGCTGAGAAAGGTTTCATGTCCACCTCACCCCTCCCCAGGACTGAGCTTTGCCCCAACCCTAGCTGATCCGGGTGGATGCAGCCTTCAGGGAAGCAACGGGAGCCCACCCCGACGTCAGGGGGTGCGAGCGCCGACACCCCAGTCAGAGGAACAGGGGGACACATATTCAGCAATCTTCTCCCGTAAATGCTGGGTATGCTCAGAGATGTATTTCTGGAGCTGTTCTCCTGCCCACTGGCCTCCGTGACACTGAATTCCAGTCTCCTTTGTCCCTGCTTTACTCCTGCAGAGCAGCCCAGACCCTGGAAGCCACAGCTCCTTCTTCGTCACCCAAGCTGCTATAGGATCGCAGCGGGTCTAAGGCAGGCTGGCGAGTCAGACAGCCCTTCATTCCCACACAGTTTAAGCAGCAAGTCCCAACAAGGTGGGTGTTATCTTCCAAAGGCATGGAGAAGACCTTGGAGCAACGCTTAAGTTCAGAGAACAACCTCAGAAGATAAAAAACCAAGAGAAATAACAGACCGAACACACTTGAGTCAAAAACGGTAGTTTTACCTGGTTAGACTGTAGCATATATCTGCAGCGTAACCCTGGCACCATGTTAAACACAAACAGCATCCGGAGAAGCCGGCCAAGCTCTCCAGGTGCTTAAAATCATACAAGTGCTTAAGATTGTAATTCAGCAAAGCACGTAAGGAACACAAGTGCTGTCAGTTTAGGCATAAGGAATATGTAATAAGTCATAGAGTAGCGGTATTTTTAATATGATTTAAAAGAAGTCTATGCTCTTATTTCCAAGTAGTTCCAATCCTGCTGACGGATACGCTCGCCGGCACATAGGGGTTTTTTAGGAGAAGATGCTGCATTGGTTCCAGTGAAGTTACGCTGGCAGAAAATGTGGTTCCCTGCAGCTCAGCTGTTCCCCAAAAGTCCCTTTAGCTAAGGCATTTGCCATATCTAAATATGTATTTTCATTTAAGAGGTGTATTTTCATTTAATAGTGGCCACCCCACTATTGAAAACGTTTTAAGATGACCCCAACCTTGCTGCGAGCACCGGGCTAGAGGAAACAGACAGCCCACTGGAGCACTGGCGAGGGCCGAGAAGGATGGCAAGGGGAGCAGGACGGAGTATCAAAAACCTCCACTGCCCAAAAACCGCACCAGAAAAGAAGCGCGGCCCGTTCCTGCCACCACAACGTCCATGCTGTGCTATGAGGGCGAGAGCTCGGGCGGTTTGCAGGGCTTGCTCCCAAGGAAATGGTCTAGCCCAGAAAAGCAGGGGAAACCCAAGCAGCGTCGTTCTTACCCTGCAAACACGTCTGCGGCTAATTGGCATGGCACAGCATTTTCAACAGTACCAAAGCAAGGCTTAGGAGCTTTACCGACCCCCAAATAGGTGTAAACTTCTAAGCACTAGATCACTTGGAAAATTCCCTCTGGGCTTAAAAGTCACTTTGGTGACTCATGACAAGAGGCTGCTTTTTCTGGGCCTTTTTAATGGTAACCCCAGGAGAAAGGAGAGCAGATGGAGACAAGCCTTTCCTTGCACGGGAGGGTGCTGGGCACAATCTGCGGGGAGTCCCCTCACATGGAGATGCTTTTGCCGAGACCTGGCTGGTCCCGGGGACCGCCGGTCTCCTGGGGACAGCCCCAGCCTCGTGGGAAACAACTGGAGGTGGCAGGCGGCTAGGCTGAAGCGGTCCTGGAGATTTCTTTCAACCAAAGGACTTGGACTTTACCCTGTAATGCTTTCTCCGTAACAAGTGACATCTAAATTATGTCTCATAGCAGCTAGTACGTGTGTCAGTGCTGGCTGGGTGCTGCCATTTGCCCATGAAGAGAGCTTCATTGGGAGTTTCTAAATGATCTCATGAATCTATGCCGTTGCCCACAGATCTGCTCACCCACTAACAGCAATGCAACACTAATTAACTCCTCAGAAGTGCCCTCCTAGCCCTCAGTTCCTGCTGTTTCTCTCCATCCCTGATGATGTTTCTTCTTTGATAGATTTTATTGTGCTCGGGAGAATCCCAATGTCGCAGACACTGTGTGACGGCGGGGCTGTCCCAAGGCTCACTCCCATTTGATGGCTGCAATAGTTTTTTACTTCTTTTTGAAGCGGTCCTTCCTCCGCCTTAGAGGTTTTTTTCCCTCAATAACCCCAAAACCATTTTTAAAAAGATACAAGCTGACACAGTTGGTTGATGTCAGGAAAACCGTCAGCTACTATATGGGCAGAAATCAGCCTTCTGGGAGATGCAATACATTATTCATCATCTTCCGAAGATCATCTAAAGGTCAGGCTATTTTGGCCTGGAGGTGGATAAGATATGCATCCAGCCTTACGGGCTGGCTGCGGTTTCTGTACCTGGAAGCCTGAGGTGTTACGCAAGGCGCTTGCATCAGAAACCTGAAAAGCAGAGATGGCTTCATAGCTTTGCAGACCACTGTTGCTGGGATCAGATAGCTATTGACAGGTTTTTGGAGACACCCTCGGTCTACCATGCTGGGAGAAAATCAGCACTTCAGGTTTTGCGAAAAGGTAGCGCTTTTCTGTTTCATTGCTGAGGAACTACAGTATTTTCATGTTTTTCTCCTAACTTTTGGATCTGTGCAGTCAGAGAATAAAAGCCCAACAATAATTCATCTTAAAAGACAAATACACAAATTCAATTCAGAGCAGCTACGTGCCAGGGCCAACGTGGCAAGATGCCCAAGGACAGTCAGGGCAGGGCAGATGCTGCCTCGACTCTCAGCTCCTGCTGTCAGGGTTGGGTGTTTTAATTTTCCTGAGATGCCCAGTTTTCCAGGGGTGCTCAGTGCTCTGGGAGGTTTGTTTTGACAGTCATGTAGTCATTCATCCCCCGGCCATGCTTTTGGCCAATATTCAAAGTATCTTTGTAAGGTGTTTAACATTACCTGTAATGTTTAAAACATTTTCGTCTTAAAACCAAAATATAATTCCCCAGTTAGGTGGAAGCTTTTAGGGTGCTGAGTCAAGCAATATCAAAACAAAATACAAAATCAACTAAAAAAATTTAAGTTTTCCATATCTGGGATTTAAAAAGACAATGACTGAAAGAAGACCGGCTCCAGTATAGCTGTTACCAAGTAGAAATACTGTTTGCATTCAGGAAATACAAAGCATTTCCTGGTACCTCCAGAAATATCACAGTATTTTCCATCTGCCTCTGCATTCACTCTGCGATATACATGCAATTAAAAGGACTAGCAAGTAGAAGCAGAAATAGAAACACATAAGGCTACTAACTGTAGCAATAGTGTAGGATAATGTGTCGTCTTCTTCCATTTGAGGAACACCTGTAAATGAAATACAGTGATTTTCTCAATTGTTTGAGAAATAGAATCTAACACTGTGGATTGGTCATTGGTCAAACTGCAAGAGTTCTGCAATTTTAATTGCAGTCATTAACTGTCACTGTCCTGTGTTGTCCACTATAACCAATATTTGGGGCTTTGCAGGGTTGCCATTCTCGAGGCTGCACAATGCTCACTGTGACGCCATGAGCGGTGGCTTCTGCAGTGGTAGCTATCACACTGCACAGGGAGCTTCACTGGCTCCTTTTATCTTGCTCGAAGGCTGCTTTGTACATCCGTCAGCTTCAACCAAGAATGTGTTTGATCTGCCAATCGATGCCCAATTTGGGGTCTGCCGTTAGCATCAGCCCATGTACTGTCCTGTTTGGATTTGGTTGGTGAGACATAAAACATGATATTGTTTCGTTTCTCTGCTTGGGTAAGTGCAAAGCACACCTGGCCATGATGGAAAATGCAATACATGTGCACACACAACGCTGCTGGTGAAGGGCATTATATCCCAAATCCAGACTTAGGAACATGCTGAATAGCTTGGAGTTATGCTGGGGACCACTCTGCTGCCACCCATCATCAGGTGCAGACAGTAAGAGGGGTCTGGGTGCCAGGGGGAGACCCAAGTAGTGAATTACCTGGTGCAGAGTCCAGCTGGTCAGGCAAGAACTGTAATGAGCTGCTCTGTATTTTAAATGACAGCAAATTTTCTAGCTTGCATATGGGGCAGGCACCAACCCCACCAAGCTATGATGTGCCCTGGCACACAGCATCCTACCTCGCTGACACTTGACAATGGACTTGGAAAAGCCTCATTCAGTGCCTTCTTTGCCTTACTTTTACTGACAAGGTTCCACAGACTTGGGGAGAGAAGCACTCCCCATGCTACAGGAGGGACTACAGAGATAAGCTGCACACATGCAAGTCCATGCAACCAGAGGGGATGCACCTGGGGGGGCCCGGGTGATGGCCAATGTCACTGTGAGGCCATGATCTCTCATCTCTGGAGGGTCATAGCAACAAGGAGTGGTCCCGGATGACTGGAGAAAGATTCTTGCCTTCAAAAAATAAAAGGCAGAAAGGAGAATCTGGGGAAGGACCAGCTGGTCAGACTCAACACAGTGTCTGGGAAAATTATGAAGGAAGTCCTGAGGGACTCTGTGTCCATGTCATGAAGGACAGGAGAGTGACCGGGAATAGCCAGCATGGGTTTCCAAGGACAAAGTGTGCCTGACCAGCCTGCCTGCCCTCCTGGTGGAATAAGTGACCTGCTCTGCAGGGGCAAGGAAGGCAGTGGATGTTACTTTCCTCAGCTTTAGCAAGGCTTTCATCATGGTCTCCCATAACGTCCTTGTAGCTAAACTGAGATGGTATGGGCTGCATGGATGGACTAGAAGGCTGCTGAAAAACTGTCTAGATGCTTAGGCTCCAGAGGGAGTGGTCATGGATTCAGAGTCCATCAGGCAGCCAGTTATGAGCAGTGAGCTTTAGGGTCAATACTGGGGCCAGAACTGATTCACACCAATATCACCAACAACCTGCACAATGGGAGATCCCATCCTCAGCAAGCACGCTGACAATATCCAACAAGGAGGAGGTCATTCCCCTGGAGGGCAGGGCTGCTGTTCAGAGGGATCTGGACAAGCTACAGAAATGGTGCAACAGGGACCTCATGAAGTTCAACAAGGACAAATGTAAAGTCGTGCACCTCACCTGGAATAACTCCCTGCCACTGTGGGGACCTACTACCCAAGGACCAGCTCTGCAGAAATGGACCTGAGGGTCCCAGCAAGCAACAGGTTGAACACAAGCCAGCAGCGTGCTCCCACAGCGGTAAAGGCTAACCCCAGACTGGATTGGATTGGAACGTGTGTAACCAGCAGGTCAAGGGAAGTGGAAACTAGTGAGACAGGACCTGGGGTGCTGTGTCCATTTTGGGCTTCCCGGTGAAAGAAAGATACGAATATACTGAATCAAGTGCAGCAGAGCTAAGATGGTTAGAGGACTGGAGCGTGATGTGTGAAGAAAAGCTAAGGGAACTGGGTTTATTTAGCCCAAAAAGACTGGAAGGACAAAAGGCATCAGTCACAAGTTGCGGGAAGGGAAATCCTACCTGGATGTAAGGAAAAATCTCTTTGTTGTGAGAGGTGGGTCAGACAGGGGCACAGAGAGGATGGGGAACCTCCATTCTTGAAGATTTTTAAAACCACCCTGGTAGCCTTTTCTCTGCCCACTACCAATGCAACAGCCACTCTTGCAGGGACTACAAGAAATAATATTCTTAAATGCCTAGCAAGAGCCACAGCAACAAAAAGTATCGTTTACTGAGTAAAGACCTGAACACCTCTTAGGACCAGAGACTCTGTGACTGGCCCAAGGGCATCGTAAGGGCAGGAAGGTGAGTGCCTGGGGCTGCAGCAACACTGGGCCTCATCGCCTTGGTATGGGACTTCATGAAATGATTAAGAAAGCTGCTAGTGGCCACGGTTTAGTTGGAATTTGGCCTGGAGTGAAGTCAACAAGAAAGAAAAAAGCCTCTAACATCAAAGCTTTCCTTTCAGGGTCAATTTACACCCTCAAATTGTCTGTTGTCTGAGTCAATCTAACAGCTCGCTGCTGAACAGGGAGGGTTTGCTTACCTCCAAGGACCCCAACCCTCTCCTGCTCATCCAGCTCCCTGGTCCCACCACCTCCTCTGCTCGAGCACTCATCAGCCCCTGCTGTCAGCTGCCTGGGGTGTCCAGAGACAAGCAGCAAAGGGCAGGAGCTAGAGGGAAGGAGCAGGACTTGCCCCTTTCTGAAGTGTTGAGCTGTTAGATTGGTTCAGCCACCTCCTGTCACCTCCTGCCAAAGGGCTGGGTGGGAAGGAGGGAGAAGGGACTAACAGAGCTGTCTTGCTGTAAAAGAAAATCCCACCATTGGAAATACAGAAGACCAAATTTCCCTAACCTAGTGCTGGCAAGATCACTTGAACAGGCTCAGCGTGGAAGAGGTATGTGGTGGCCACAGATGTAGCAGGGGTCCTCCCCGAATGCTCACCCTCTCATGCCACTGGCCATGCCAAGGCAGGCACCGGCTGCTCTGCTTGGTCCCTGCAGAGCGGATTGCAGGGTGCGTTCACCACCTGCAGAGGGGAGGTCACTTACTCTGTCCCCTCAAGTGTCCAGAAGGGCAAAACCACAATTTCCAGAAGGTTGTTTTTCTTCCATCTACCTAGGGCCAAGGAAGCAGGATCTGCAGCTATTTAATGTTGCCCGACATAGAGACTGGAGAGAGGAGTTTATGGACTAACCATTTATTTTTAGGTAAAAGAAGCTCGCAACATGCGCGGGTCAAATTATGTTTCCACTTCATGCATCACAACCTAGAAGGCTGCTTTCCTACCACTGCTGCAAATCAATCCTTCAAAAAGTTTCCTGGCTTGGTCTCCAAATCACTTATCTTTGATTATTTCTAGTTCCACTGTATAGTCCATCGTGTCTCAAGGCCACGGGACAAAAGCCAGGAGTCCTACAGTGCAACCGCTCACTTAATTCCTTGGGTGTCTTCCCTGCTGATACATAGCAGAGATTGGCAACTAATCTATATATAGTACAGCACCGCAGCCGAGACACAATGGCTGCATTCAGCATGCATACATGATGATGTCAGCAATGGCTGTTTAATTGCATCATGGGAAGTGAGGGGAGAAAAGAATTGGAAGAAAAAAAAAAAAAAAGAAAGGGGGCCCCTGGCCCCTCCACTTTACATAATTTCCTTCACCGCCAGATGGGAACGCATGGGAATGCCGGCCCCGCATCTCGAGAGCTCCCTCCCCGAAGCCTGGCACGGCCACATCTGTTTCCCTGATTTCCTACGCTTCTGATCTTCTTCACCTGCCCTGCACCCCACCACCTTGGGCGAGCTTCCTGAGATGCTGCTACCGCCATTTGATTTGGCTTCCTGAGGCTCGCTCCCTCCTTCCTTATTTTTACTTCTCCGGCTCGCAGTAGCATCCAAAGGCCGGTAGCCGTGAAACACTGAGGAAGGGTAGGGTCTGCACTGCGGAGACCACACAAGCCCCTTGGCTGCTTTTATTTAAACAAATGAGCATCTGTACTGCCAGGCAGTGGTTCACAAAAGGGGCTGTCAGGCTCAACGCAACTCCACTGCTCTGCGGCTCGCAAACAGAAGATATCCAAACTTCTCTTCCCAGCAGCCATCCATCATTGTAAATGTACGTGGGTTTTATTTGAAAGGAGAGACAACACCCTGCTTTAGCAAAGCAAAAAAGGGAAAAGATCCTCGGGGCGATGTTCCCCTCTTCGAGACCTACAGCATCAGCAAAATCCCGGTCTTCTGGCTCAACAGATTTAAAATTTCCCCCGATCCCCGCCTTCCCTTTAAAGTTCCCGCTCCTGCAAACAGGACCTGTGGTATCCTCCATTTTAAGAAAGCTTCCCTTTGTCTTATCCCCCAGCCTATTTATAGCTCCCGTGGCAGAGGTATACTGGGAAGGATTTACACCAGCGGGTGCACAGAGAGGAGGCACGCTGCAAAGGGACGTTGGACAGCCTCCAAGACATACGCGGCTCCTTGGGGCACATTTTCTGGGAGGATGCTCTCACCCAAAGGGTTTCAGCCACGTGTTTTCCCAGCAGCACCTGAGAGGGGCTTTGGACTGTGATGGGCTGCTTTTGTAAGTCCATTTTTAAGAAGGACAGCAGGGACACCAGCAGGGTCCCACAAAGGAGAAGAGAGAGACACCCACTCCCACTGGCAGGGAATGCTGCCCAGGCAAGAGATTCTTTCTCCTTGGCTCCCTCTTGGAGCAGCAAGGAGGGGAAAGGCCTCTTCATGGGTCACTTCATGTTCCCAGAGACTTTGCAGAGAAGCCAGGACCCGAGACTCCAACCTCTTGCACATTCCGCAAGCGTGCAACAGCCTGATCCTGTAACCTGAGTCTGGAGGAACCGCATGATGCAAGGTAGCAAAAGCTTCCTCTGAGTCCATCTTACAGCTTTCCCTGCAGGAAATGCAATTATAACCACAATAAATACGCAAATGAACCAGAAACTTTGATTATCACCCTGCATGGCTGTGGCTTGTTCATTCAGTCTCGTAAAGGAGCATATTCCCTTTGCGTGTACCGACCCTGACCAGTGTTGATTTCAACATATAAAACTCTAAACATTTCAGGTCCAGATTAGCTCAAAGACTTTCCTGCCAAGGACAGTACCTCCATTTTTCTCTCTCGACATTCAATTTATACCCTGGAACTGACCTGCCTTGATCAGAGCAGCTGTGGGAGAGAGCAGCACCTGAATGCGGGCCAGGATTAGTGCTACACACATTCACACATGACACAAAATCATCTGAGGACACAAAATCATTCTGAGGGTCACGGTTTGCCGACGCTCGGGGAATTACATTGCATGGCCCTGAGGGAGAAGCAGTCTGTCCAGGTCCCCCAGGGAATGACGAGGAGGCAGAAGGGGATGGGCAGCACTTGGACACAGATAGCCTTAAAATGTAGATGATGCCTCTTTGCAAACAGATGAAGGGGTGGAAGATACTAGTGTCCCTCTGAGGAGGCTACACAAGCGCCTCCCCCTTCCTGGCACAAGGTCAGCCATGACGGTGCTGCAGCGTGTTTGGGGACACTCACAAGTCCCGGTTTAGGGGCTGAACTGGGGGGCCTGGTAATGAATAGCTGAGGGTGCCAGGCTTCCCAGCTCCCGCAGCCAGATCTGGAGGGGAACAGCTGCCCGCGCCCGGAGTTTACACAGCTGTGGGGAAGCATTAGCAGCTGACAAGCCATTCTCCCTTCAGCGTAAGCGTATACCACCTCTTGCAGTTAAAAAGCACTCCCCCAGCTGAGTAAAAGGATCTTGGGGATGTGAACAAGAACGAAGGTAGGGCGGACTTTTGAGTTACAGACAAGTTAACTGTGCGGAGAGGATAAATGCGAAGTGAGGTATCGGAGAAGCAGCAGTGTCAGGAAACGGGAGGGTAATAACAAAACATTTGCAATTATTAGCCCATAATGCCGGCACCTGCTTTCTACCCCCAGCTGCTCAGAGCTTGCATTTCTTGACCTGCAGAGCATGGTTACAAGACATGGCTATTCTGCCAAGCTTTTCCTGAAGGGAAAAGTGATCCGATGGGAGATTTCACTGAAGGTGAGTTTGAGAGCCTTTAATACTACTCCAGCATCAGTTTTTGCATTAGCCCAACATCCAGACAGTAAAGTCACTTCCTTGTGGGCCAAGGTCTGGATTTAGACCATTCTTAATGGCAGGCATCACGTTTGAAAGCTGTGACAGGGTAGGGGTAGAGTCAGGGGGAGAACAGACATTTGCATCTTCTGGCCTTGAGCCCATCCTGGAGGGCAATAGTCTCACTGTCACCGTCAGAGATTAAAGCCAACACAGGTACTTAGTCTAACAACAAATCTGGTTGAACAGATGGTGAATAGAGAGAGATCTGAGAAGTCTGGAAGAAGAAACTAGTTTAGAGATGCAGTCATCGGGAGGTAAAGCTGCTAAAAGTCCTTGTGATGCTGAATCCCACTACGTGGTTAGAAATGGATGATTTTTCAGCCAGAATTTCTGAACAGAAGAAGGAATGAATCAGGATGCACAGGGAAAAAAAAAGAAAAAAAGAAAAGAAAGATCATTTAGTTTCCTCTCAGATGCATACCAAGTAGTAGGAGAACTAGAGCAAGGCTTGAGCAGAATAGTTGCTCTGGGAGACTCTATCAATACAAATGAAAAACCTGCTTTGTTTAGCACATCCAGAAATGACACATTTGCATCAGTTGCCTGCAGAGCTCTGTGCTGTAAGGCAAGACAGCAGGTGTTTAACTCTCTGAGAACAGAGAGCAGAGGACCAATTCCTAAACCTGGTCGTGTCTCTGGGGTTAAAAGTAATGCCAGCTGTGTGAGTGCAAGGTCCCTGCTTCCCAAAGCCAGCCCTTGGAGGGTGTAGAGATGCAAAGATGCACACCAACAAGATCTATAGATTTGGCTTGCACGTGTGTATAGGGGAGGCAATCTCTGTTCCCCTCTGGATCCCATCACATCCTAACAAGCACATCTTTAAACTCAAGGTGACCCTGCTGGAGGGGAGATGGATGGGTGGAGGAGGGGGTGTCAAGAACTTGAATTAATATGCTGAGCAAGCCAGTTCCCAATGATTTATACCATGGGGACAACACTTACTGCTTCTTTGCTCCCCAACCTTCCGCCCTGCTCAAGATCCAGCATACCCATACAGGAAGCTCAGCAACACATGCAGAAAGTTGAACTTACTACTGTACTTACTAATGGATCCAGTGACAGATATACGGTTGAGCCAGAGTCAGTATGCAAGAGCAGGCATGGCAAATTTGGAATCTGAGGCAAATTTAGAAGTTTGTGCTCACGAGAGGAAAAATGAGGAAAGGGGGGGAAAAAAAGCACAAATCAGCGCTAAAGTGGCTGGACTTAAGTGGCACAGTTGTCCGTGGAGTACAGTTGTAGTGAAAGCCAAAAAAAAGATGGATATTCCTCTGAGTGTAATGAATAAGTTGCTAATAGCAAGCCAAAAAACAACAGCAAAACCTTCCTCTTTCATTTAACTGGGACGATATGACAAATGTGAAATCCCCAAAGACTACACCAGCATCACGGTCTTGCTGAAGCCCTTCCTTGTGATAGACCTGTTGGAAGCGCTCCCTTCGTACATTGATTTACTAGTCAAATTCTTGGGCGTGGGAGGCAAAGATCCAAGCAGAATGCAATGCTGTGTCTCTTGCCTCTTTGTAACTGTTAACAAATAAAGAAGGAAGGGGATTCTTCGGTGCACCAGGATAGGGAGAGTTTT
The DNA here is from genome assembly GCA_013398915.1 of Dromas ardeola. NCBI lineage: Eukaryota > Metazoa > Chordata > Aves > Charadriiformes > Dromadidae > Dromas > Dromas ardeola. Next base: position 109,891 of record VYZM01016307.1, on the reverse strand, counting down.
AGGTCTTCATAATCTCTAGAAAATATTATGCAGAACTTGAAGTGATGAATCACTGTCTTAGCTTTTTATATCTGTGGACCTCTTTGGTATAGCAATACTGGAGATGGAAATGTTTTCCGGGTCCTTAGGCGCAAAGCAGTAACAATGATAACAGAAGTTCAGCCCTATACGTTTATTATTACCTGTGCACGTTTGGGGACTTGCACCATCTAATCGGCTACTTCTGTTCACGAGCCCTGCTGAGCTTTGAGCTCGCACGCTGCCTTAGCGCTCAATGTAGCAGGGCAAACAGTATCTGGCTGCTGGACCATTTCACGCAGGTGGTAGAGGGGAGAGCTCCTTCTGTGAATGTTTGCCTCTAAAATTACAGTAAAATATCCCCAAACCCACAATTACTGTACCTGGTTCTATTTAACAAAGCTTTTAACCTCCAGACCCCTGGCTTTTCCAGCGGTATTGCTTTTGGCAGGAACACCGTTCTGTTTGTCCTGTGGTGCTGCTGGCGGAAAGCAGATGCTTTCCTTCAAGCAAACGAAGCTTCCAAGTACGGACAGTGGAAAGCACATCCCGACATTGGAAGCAGATGCTAGAGAATGACTCAGGTGCAGTCTTCTGCCCCAATGTCCTATTTTCCACTGAAATAAATGGGGAAAAGGAAAAAAAAAATACGGACTTTTAACGCATAGTTTAGCTGCAGTGGCTGGGCAAGTTAGTCAAGGACAGACAAATGTTGCCAAATAGAGATTTTCCAACTAGGTGGAAGTTGGCCCATATCTTCAGAGCTATTTTGATGCTCGTTAGGTGTCTCTGAAGATCTGGCCAGTCATGCCCAGATTTTAGCATTGTTGGAATATTTTAACGGTTAATGTTTTAACACAGTTCTGATGTGATCTTGACACAGTTATGATTTCAACACAGTTTAAATGATGGGCTTGCCTTTAGCACAAACTACACCGTTTCAAATTCAGACCAGCAACAGCATATGAATGGAGGACAAAAGAAAGATGAGAGAAACGGGTATGAAAAATACTGGAGAGAAGGGAATAAATGCGAGAAACCTCAGCGGAGCGACACAAAGGAGAATGAGCAGAATGCAGTGAAATGCCTGAGACGCTCACGTAAGCAGTGAGATTTCATTTATTTGGCACAGAGGGACAATAGCCCCGCTAACCAGGATAGCTATTGTTCTTTTGTTTTTAAGAAACAAAAAGGGTAAATGCGAAGCACTAGCTTCCCAGGGAAAAATCATAAAAATAAGTTCTCATCCTGCTGTCTACCGAGGAACCAGAAGCCTCTCGTACTTCACCTATCGCCCTCGCGCTGTTATTCACCCACGTGTTTGTCAGCTTAGAAAACAAATGAAATATATTGAGGCCTTGCTCTACCTGAGGAGAGCTGAGGGTTTTTTTATAGCAGAACAAGTTAATTGGATCGAAAACCATCGAGTCAATGCACTAAGCAGAAAAATGCACCATGCTATCTGCTGTGTAGTTGAGCACACAAGTGCTCCAGCAGCTAATGTTTCAGAACGGAGTATAATATTGGCGTATTCCCTTTAGCTTTATTTCAGTGTTTTCCATAACGAAGATGGAAAGCCATCCATAATCAGAGGAAGTCTCAAAATTTCGCATTCCTTCGGCGGTGGTGGAGAGAAAAGAAAAGGAGGACTTTGATTTAGAAAGACAGAGGTGCTCAAATACGAGGATGACAGCTGGGGAAGAAGGACCCCACTGTTCGGAGACAGTGAATCGCTTATAGCCTTTTACAAGCTGAGGGAGGGTATAAGCTGTAAATGAGGTTCAGGAGCTTTGGCATAAATACAGTGGATCCTGTTAGCGAAAAGGACCTTCCACAGCGTATAAGTAGCTTCATGAACCCGTTAGAGCCATTTGAAGCACAGACACACAGAATTCCCCTCTTCAGACGGTTAGCTGGCAAGCAAACAGCTGTCACTGAGGAAGGCAGGGGTGTCAGATATGCCTGGAGACATGCATCTGGGAATTTCTGCCCAATTAAAATATTTCTGAACGCAAAAGATGACGGTTTCTACTGAGGGAATTAGTGGAAAGCATTATCTGGGAAACCCAAACAGATCAACCGCCTATTTATTGTTCAGGGAGTTACCATTCTTCACAATTAACTGGCTTCGTCTGGAAAAGGACAAGCTCCGCAGCATCATAACCCTCTGCGGCAACCACAGGACAAACAAACAGAGCTAAGGCAAGGCTCAATGATTTTTTAACCTCTGCTAGTCAAAGCTGCGGTGGGTTTCACCTGCATGCTCAAATGTGAACATATGGATATGTAATATAAAGAACACAGCCCCCGAGCCAAATCCTTTAGTGGTACATAAGGCAAGTTCCCAGCTGAATATACCACTGAGTGGCATAATAAATATTCATGCTTGTTTACATCTTAATGCACGTTAGCTGCCCCGTGGATTTCATCAGCGATTCCCGTTGCTTGGTCTTGCATAAGGACGTTAGCGCTGACGAGTTTCTCAGTTCTCTGAAGGGCTTTTGGCAGGAGATCCTCACAGGCATGGTTCATCACCTTGTTTAGTACCCGTCAGCAAAAGACAAAAGACATTTTTATTTTTAAGTAGACTATTTAAGTTGGTGTTATTTGTGTGTCTAAGGCCTAAACAGAGGAAGAACATCTTTCAATATATTTTAATGGCCAGTTTTCCTTTTCTGTGGCATTTTTGAAAATTTGTTATCATTACTTAACAGTAATTTGTTTTGAGTTTATTTTGCTTATTTACAGATGCTTTCATCCACAAATCTGTCTGTATCTTCTCCTGGTTTTATTCCTTTTGGTATTATTTTTTTGGCTTTCCAGTCCCTAAGCCAGTTTTCACGTTTTAAAACTTTTCAGCATTTCCAGTTTCCTTGTTAAGGGCAAAATGCCACGCGTCCTCCCTGGCTAGGACAAGCCTCACTAAAACAAGAAGGTGGCCACTCCGCCCTGCTGCAGCTGAAACTTGCCTTTTAGCAGTCGCTGGTCGCCAGGCGCTTTTCGTTAACGGAAAATAATTGTTGCGTTTTGATTTAAGTTCGGTCTCGCCGCAACGCAAAGGGCATCGCCGCTAATTTTTGCTTAACTTCATCGCGTCAAGTTTAAAGGAGAAGGAAAAGCCTGCCCCTGGCTACCAGCAAACCTCGGGCTCGCCCTCCCGGGGCACGGCAGACCCGGCAGCGACCGCAACGGCGCGGAAAACAGCCGGAGATCGCCCCGAGACCGGGCGTCGGAAAACAATTAATCGAGCGACTTCACGTTTTAAAGCTGCGTTAATGCTTTCAAAGAACGGCCCCGGAGTCCCCAAACCGAAAATAAAGGGCGAGGAAGTCGCC